>JAODJW010000033.1:19304755-19324475 GCA_026777045.1 Hyperopisus bebe
GGCTCTCACACACACACACACACACACACCACAGTAACTGAGAGGGGAGGGCTCACACACACGCACACGCACGCACATACAGTACACACACCACAGTCACTGAGAGGGGAGGGCTCTCTCTCTCACACACACACACACACACACACACACACACACACACACACACACACCACAGTCACTGAGAGGGGGGGGCTCACACACCCACACGGACCATAGACAGCGATGCTGAAGCCAAGCTGCACATTGAGGATTTCGGGACAAGCAGTTCGGAGCCCAGCCTGCTCACTTTACCTGCCGTTCTCGCTTTCTGGAGGCCAAAGACCAACTTATCTTGTGATTTGTAAGCTATATTTCAGGGAGGGGGGAGAAGTGGCAATTAAAAAAACGCCTGACACTCGGTCGCGGGTCCACAGCCGCCGCGCTGCCGGCGCCTCCTGCACTCACCGCCTGGTTCTCCATGCGGGCGAAGATGACGTTCAGCATCTGCGTGAGGGTCGCTTTGGCTGTCGTCTGGTTGATGAGGTTCTTGCTAGCCAGGTAGATGTTGTAGCACGTCCGCACTGCCTGCAGAACCGTGCCCTCGTGGATCTCGATCTGCTGTGACGTCACGGCGGTGAGCAAGGCCTGGGGGAGAAGACGAGGGGAGTCAATCGACCCAACTGCTTCCGGAATGTGTTCAACTTGAGACTGGATGTCCGGAAAACAAATCAAGCTGTTTTCTGTTTTTGCATTACTGTTCAGTATTACTGTAACATCCTGTCACGTTTTAAACATTTGAATCTGCTCCCACTTTTTACATGACAGCTAGAAAGGTCCGGAAGCCAAAAGTGTAGGCCCACCTTGATGATCTGCAGCTGCACGCCCTCGTCGGTCTGGGGGCCCTGGAAGCAGCCACAGATGGTCTCGATGATGCGGTCGATGAGCTTCTTCCCGGGGGCGGTGCTGTCCGGCGCGCTGCCCGTCAGGTGTCCGTAGGCGATGAGTTTCTGTAAGCGGACAGCACAACGCGAGGAGGTATCTCAGGTTAGTGCCTGGGTCCAGGAGGTAGTTGAGCAAGGCCCTTAACCCCAAAAGCTGGCCCAGGTGTTCAGGATACATGCCTGACCAAGTTTTTCTTCCACCTGTATGTGTGCTCATGTGTATCATTGTACTTTCTTCCTGTATAATGACAGTAAAGACGATCTACTCTTTTATATAAGGGCCAAGCTCTTTATATGAAAGACACGAGACGAGGGTGTGTGGAACCGCTCATCTCTGCACCCTCTGAAAGCCCCGGGCCATCCCACCATCCGGGCGGGGGGGAGCAGAGAGGAGGCGGAAGAGCGGCTGACCTGTAGACAGTCCAGTGAGGTGCTGACGATGCGGGGGCATTTCGACTGGCACGCCAACTCAAACGGCAGGAAGTACTTATCCGCTTCAATGAAGTTGGCCTTGGATTTGACAGGAGGCAAGGTGCTGGAGCCGGCTTTGCTGTCCCCTGGGGGCGGGCTGTGCGGGTAAGCAGACAGACAGACAGATCCTCCAATAAGCACGGAGAGACACACGCTGGCTGACAGAGCAAGAGGCCACATTCATCTACATCAGGGACAAGTGGGAGGTAATGGGGAAAGTGGGGAGCGGAGTGATGATTTCACACACACACACACACACACGCGAAACTGGTCATGGAGTGAGCGAGACCAGGGATTGCCCTCCTCCCCAGCGCTATAATGAAATCAGACGGCTGAGGGATTAGGCTGGTCAGGCCGTACTGGGGTTACTCCAGGGCAGTTGTTACAGTGTGTGGACGGCCCGGGGGGGGAGGTTGCCGTAATGTTGGGAGTATCACATCTAAGGGGGATTAAAATGCGGAGAGACGGTGGCGGCTCAGGTTCGGAAGGACGACGCACTGGCACTGCAGTAAAGAGCCATGCCTCTTTGCTCTGAAACTGGACCTGAATCGATCTCCTCGTTTCTCTCTTTTTCAGATGGGCCATCATCAAATACAACTTGAATATAAGCAGGAGAGTGATGTGAAATATGGAGAATGTGGGGTTTTGGGTTGTTGGTAGGTGGGGGGGACGGGTTAAAACGGAGACCCCATGGGAGGGGTGATCCTAGAGGAGGTCAGAGGGTCCGCTGGAGACAGCCATGAGCTCAGACCATACACAGGCCCCAAGACACAGGAGACTCACCTTAGCTTCTCTGTCTCTTCTTTGATTTCCTCTGAAAAAGAAAAGAGGACAGAGTGTGAAGTAAGTGCCAGACAAGGAAACAGGAAGAGCCACAGGCAGCAAGGAGATCTCCAGTATCCCCATGGATTTTTACTCCTCTGTAACATGCAGCTTGGCCTCTAGTGAAGCTCTTGGTAACATGCTCTCCCATTTCAGGCCTGAAACACCGTGTTTACAAGTCTGGTCTGTCTTGTTTACAATAACGAGAAGATGCTGCTAACTGACATTAACAGCAAAAAGAGTGTACAGTGTACAGGCAACCTGTTTAAGTCACTCAAACACAAGGCGGAAGTGAGTCCAGCTCAGGTATACGAACACGTAGAAATCACAGAGAGGCACGAGTAGAGGCAGAGAGAGAGGCACAGACAGAGGCAGAGAGAGAACAGCATGGGTGGAGGCAGACACAGAGACAAGGACACAGAAAATGACGGAGAGAGGCAGACATAGAGGGATGGGCAGAAGCAGACAAAGAGGCATGGGCACAGGAAATGAAAGAGGGACACAGACAGAGGCACAGCGAGGCAGAAGCAGAGAAATAGAGGCAGAGAAATAGAGCTTCTTGCTCTGTGAAAAATCAAGCAGAGAGCGGAAGTGTAAATTAATAAAGCAACGCCAGCAGGGGTCCATGAAGGAGCAGAAGAGAGTTTAATCAAAAGTGTGAACTGCTGAACAAGGTCATTGGCAAGAAGTCACTCCCATCGGAAACCACCTTAGCGGCCAGAAGGGTGACAGCTCGGCATGGCCACGCCCCCGAACTGCTCCTCCACCCCCCCATTAGAGATCACAACCCTCTGAGCTTGAGGTGACACCTTTACAGCAAAGACCTGCCGCACTTCTTCGGTAATGAATGACGATGAGTTTGATATGGTTCAAGCACTGGTGACTAACAGAATTTTTTGTAACGCGGACAGGCAGAATTCAGACGCCGCGCAGCTGAGCTGCCCTACCGGCTACCAGGCCTGACAGACAGGTACCGGGTGCCATGGCAACACCAGCATTCCATTCCTGCTCCCCTGACTGCTCGGCGTGGTACTTCCGCATGATTGCTGCGCCTTGCGTGGGAACCTGGGGTCTGTAAAACCATTTCACAGAGCTGGGCATCAGGGGCTCTTAAACGCCTCATTTAAACCCGACTCCTCTAATAAAGAGCGTGCTGTAGACTGCTAAGCATCTGCAATCTTATCCACGGTCCCTCTCCTTAACCTGGTTTGCAGTTAATCACGATACAGACTCTGTACTTCTACTCTAGGTTAAAGCGCATACACCATATCACCCAGACACAGACACCCCAGAAGTGAATCTGTACTGGATCAGGTATCACTGAGTCAGGCTACCTTGGCACGACATGGGCCGGTAAAGTGCACAGGTGAATGCAGTGACAGCAGAGTAAACCCATCCTTATAGGTGTTGAGGTACTAACTCGAGGCAGCCAGAAACCCTAAGTAGAGCCACAGAGCTACAAGTGACACCATCCCAAAAGGGTGAATTGAGGCCTGATTGCTGAAGTATCAGCCGTCCCAGTTTGGGTTGGTACAGGAGCCTTTCCCACTGTATTTCAGTTACTGGCACACCTCCGCTTATCGACCATGAACTAAACAGTTAATGACGAAACACCAAAAGATGGCAAGACAAAAGGGTGAAAAATCCAGCCACCAAATCCAAGTCACTAAGTCAAAGTCGAGAAAAAGTATCATGTCAGCTCTGTGATCCAAGGGTCATACACACGAGCACACAGGAGATGCTTTAGGGGCGCATGCAGAACTGGAAAGTGTGACATCTTATCTCCACAGAATAAATGTAAAGAAAACTGACGTCAGCTTCACAAGCACGCCCTGCGCTCAAGCTCTCTGCTCTCCGTCGCCTGCAGAGACCAGCTCAGTAGGGCCTACATCAGATCAAACCTCAGATCTGGAGAAGCCTCAACTTCCTAAAGACCATTAGGGCTGAGTCCTAAAAATATCATGGCCTGTGCTTGTTTTCGCCCCAAAAATGTGGAGCATGTAGAAAACGCACCGCCGGTGGAGGACAGGGGTGCTTTGAAGAGGAAATCCATAGCAGGAATCAACAGCAGAACAAACAACAAAGCGACGCAGTTCAAAGGCAGAAGCAGTATTCACGACTCCTGACAGTGGTGTTTGGTTACTATTATAAATGATAAAACGATAACTCAGCAACCCAACAGAGAAGTGCAGAGGACACAGCCACCAACGTCAACTCATGAATTAATCAGCTTCCCAAGTTTGACATGACATAAAAGGAGAGAACAGCACAGAACTCAACTCAACAACACCACACAACACAAGGAGATGGGAGAAACAGGACCATGGAAACAGGCGGTGTCTTGCACAGTGGGTTAGGACACTATGCCTATGATCGGAAGGTCACCGGATCAAATCCCAGTGTCAGCAGAGTGATGTCACAGTTGGCCCCTTGAGCAAGACCATTAACCCCCAATTGGTCCAGGGACTGACTGACCCTACTTTCTCAATTTTACATCGCTGTGGATTTATGTAGTAAATAAATAAAACATCAAGGACTGGATCCTGGCAAGAAAAGAGGAAACAAGGGGGTAATCATCTTACAAAGTAAATAATTATTACATGACAGTTTTAACACGCTCCCTGATAAAACTCAAACTGATCCTACAGACCAAATTTAAGCCAAGAGAGTGGCCATATTTACAGTGCAAGTGGCATAGTCAATCTTCACGGCCCTCCACCACAAGACTAACCAGATCAGCATTTTCTGATGTTATTCTAAATGTTTTATGACCTGTCTGTAGCTCTGGACTGACCAATCACGGATCCCACTGCATAGCATAAAAAGAGGCCTACTGGGTATTCCTAGAGAGACAATGTCACTCAGCAGAAAAAGCGCATCCAAAACCACTGTCTGTGAGTAACATTCTGATATGATTTCAGTGATGTGTAAAACACAAACTGTTAAGATGAGAAGGTAAGAGTTAAGCTCTAATGTCTGAGTATGTGCCATGGATGTGACACCCCCTGACTGAACCACAAAGTATCCAGGTTCCTCACTGGGCTTCTACTGCTAATTGAAGTCTAATAAACATTGCCTAGCTACCTGCACTGCCATCACTGCCAGCCTCATAACAGCTAAATGAACCCTGGCCTGTGAATTCCCCTGGGTGACTTGCCTATAAACTCACAGCACACCTAAACAAAGGTCTGTCTGAAGCTCCACGCTGAACAGCAGCCTTTTCCCTGCAGCAGGAAGCAACACACATGCATCACAAGACAAGAGAAGATGCACATCACGTAAGTAACCGGTCTTAAATATGAACATACAGGAGCCATTTTAGCACCAGGGAGACCCAAACCCTACAAGGATCCTGATGACATACAGCCAGGTTCAGTCACCCCCCCGAAATGCCAGACACATGGAACATGCCATCCTCAATGTCAAAATGCTGCCACCGGTCACACAGAGCCTCCAGGGGGCAGGCTTCACCAAACCAGATGACATTCACCACAGGCTACTTTGCATCACCAAGCCAATCAGAGGGTAGCATCTCATATGAGGTTGTTATTTTTCAGTTCAGATGAGGAAAAAAAAAAAACAATTGAATTACAACAATGCAGGCTTACCCAGCACCAAATCAATCGGATATTTATAGCGGCGCGGCACAGCACAGATGTGTTAGACTGTATAAAAAGGCCAAATACAGACAGTATAATGAAGCAGAGTGCATTCAGGAGGCAGGACACAGAAGGCATCTCCAGATCAGTCATGGAGAAGCTGCACGAGACACAGCCCCAGCATGGACATGTGGCCCCTCCTGACGTAATCCCCGCACCTGCCCATTCTGCCACACTTCCTGCCACAGGGGTCTGACACAGCAGCAGTGGCTCAGTGGGTTCGGACACGGTGCCTATGAGTGGAAGGTCATTGGTTCAAATCCCAGGGTGCTTTCGCCATAAGGGAGGGACCCCGCTTTCTCAAAATTGTATGGATTTTAATAAAAGCACCCACTAAATAAATGAAATGTTCTGAAAACTATCGTTGAGGGGGGGTGGGGGGTGACCGCCACCCAAGCCACTTAGGCAGGAGTAGCCCCCCTGGCTCCATGAGTTTTATGCCCAGGATTACTGCCTAACAAATCAGTTTAGCCGGCCACAGGCCAAAAGGAGCTTCCACGCTGCAGATTTTTCCAGGACTCGGTCTTTATGGACCAACAGAGCTGCCCTGGTCCTTCACAGGTACCAGGTACTAGGCAGCCTAGCAACCAGGCCAATGCTGGCTCAGAGGCCGCAGCCTTCCAGCAGCACTTGGACTCATCCCAAACCCACCGAAAAGTAAGACCTGCTCAATGTGAAATCCATCTGAAGAGCAGATCGCATGAGGAATGCGAGAAGAGCCCCCCACCCCCCCCAAGGCCGAACCACAACAGGACAAGGAAGGGCCCACCGCAAATCGGAGATAACATTATGGTCAGACTCAGAGCCTGTCAGGATTTACATCGTAAGGGAAAGGGTCAATGGTAAGGGTCAACCAGCATCACAGCGCTACCCCCTTGCTGTGCCATGGTTCCACCGCCGATGTCAGAGTGTGTTTCAGATGGTAAATTCAGGTGGTAAGTTACATGGGAGGTCTGTGGCAGTTGGGAGGTGTGCCAAGCTCAATGACATCGTGTGTGTCACCTGTCAGCTGACCTGTTAGCTGCTCTTTGTGTAACTGGGCCATGATGAACCAGTAAAGAGTAAAATGGTGTGAAATGCAGGGCCTAGATTTTTGGAGCATAATTCTCAAGTAGGGCATGAGACCTACGTGCATACGGTTCACTAAGCATATAGTGGGCGTGGTGCAGTTGCAAGGTCCAACACGAGCAGCATTAGCATGGTTTGGCTGCAGGAAGAGGCTCTGGAGAAGCCCGGCTTGCAGCTGGTCTGCTGGCAACGAGTTCAGAAGAACTTCAGAAGCAGCTGCCCTCTGCACAATATTTCACGCAAACAGTCTCAGCTCTCCCGCACTGGCTGGTCTACGGACACACCTCAATGATAGAGAGGAGAATGCTGAAAAAAGTGAAACAGACCCTGCATGAACGTCATGGAGGAGAGGAATACTCCAGCCAGAGAAGGACACATGTATTCATCCTCAGTTTTTGAATTACTGCATAAAAAAAAAATGAAGGTTTTACTTTGATCACTTTCCCTACATAACCAGTCAGGCGACATCATGTGCATCAGCCTGAGTGGGTGAAGGGCACAAACCCCGCCCCCTAACGCAGAGGAATCCAGCCGGACATGCGAGTCCTGCTTTTTATCCTCCTTTTTCATGCAGAAAGTCACAGACGATTAAAGGAGAACTCGTCAGGCAGGAGGGGAACCGTCTATTTGAGTGCAAAGATCACAAACATCAAACATTCACCTGAATATTTAACATGTTCATTTACAGACTGCACGAACAGGCTGTCGAGACCAGAAAGATTTTGTATTTAATCCCTATAAACATTCAGGTCAAACTAGAAAAAAAAAACGATAATAGGGCTGCACAATATCACATCACGATGTCCTCGCAATTATATCGCGCATGCTCAATAATCACCAGGGTTTTAGACGACGGGCAAAATATTTGTCTGGACACTGGCTTTTCGGTACTATACAGACTTACTTATGCCCACAATTTGGTAAGCAATTTAAAAGGATAATATTTTAGGGAATGAGATGTGTACTAACACCTAAAA
This sequence comes from Hyperopisus bebe, assembly GCA_026777045.1. NCBI lineage: Eukaryota > Metazoa > Chordata > Actinopteri > Osteoglossiformes > Mormyridae > Hyperopisus > Hyperopisus bebe. The sequence continues at coordinate 19,312,673 of JAODJW010000033.1, forward strand.
GTGAGTAAGCTGTATAAATTTGGCGTACCCTTATACTAATTAAATTTGCTTAGTGGAGCAGGCCGCACGCTACTGTTTTGGCACGTCATGGCGGTGATGAACACTTAAGTGGAGGTGAAGAAAGTGACAGCTCAGCAGAAACAATATCTTCTGAGAGAGGAGATATCTTGGACAAACAAGTAAAGACACTCATGGTACTTTTTGCAGATTAAAGTCCAGCACATTTATTAAACATGAGGATATGGCGAGTTTATACAGATTGCCAATATTCTTAATTAGGCGCAATACTAATCTGCTGGTGATAATTTGGCACGCGCCATACAATCGCAAGTACATCGTGATGTGATATCGTGCAGCTCTAAATAAAAAGATCTCCAGATGGTGGCATGAGATGAACATTTTCAGAAGTAGCCAAATTGAGTGGTTTTTATATGGCAAGATGGGTCAGACCCAAACCTAAACTGATTGGAATGCCTAATTCCAGCTATGCTCTTTTCAAGGTTCAACCTAGCTCAGGGTTTGTATCCCTTTTCTTTCAATGACCTGTACTGTTTAAACCATTTGCTTAATAAAGATATCCATCCAACCACCATTCATCCTGGACACGGTCATAGGCGCCCAGAACCCGGGCCCTATCCCACACACCATGGGTCACTCAGTACGGGTACACCTCAGATGGGATGCCAGCCCTTTGCAGGGCACAAACTGACAATCACACACTCATGGGCAATTCAAAGACATCAATTAAGCCTGACAGTATGTCTTTGGACTATGGGAAGAAACCAGAGTACCTAGAGGAAACCCCCAGGAAACACAGAATGATCATGCAGATTTGTACTCATCCCCCTGACAGGAGAACCTAAAGGAAACCATCAGGAAACACGGAGAGATCATGCAGACTGTACTCATCCCCTGAACAGGAGAACCCACAGGAAACCACATGGCGAGATCATGCAGACTGTACTCATCCCCTTGACCAGAAAACCCAAAGGAAACCACATGGAGAGATATAATACAGGCTGTACTCATCCCCTGAACGGCATTATGTACTGAGCTACTGAACCACCATCCAATAAGATAAGGCCACGGAAAATGTGTGCTTATTAAATATGACCCTCTTCATCAACATTTATTTATTTATGAGATGCCAAAGAGACGTACAATTTGTACAAGTAGGGTCTGCCAGTGCAGCCAGTCAGCAATTGAGGTTAAGGGCCTCGCTCAAGGGCCCAACAGTGCCATCACCTTGCTGCCCATAGATGAACAGGTGACCTTCTGATCATGGGTACCAAGTCCAAACCCACAGAGCCAAACACCGTCCAATCTAATATGATACAGATGAAGATCATGTCACATTTAAGGAGATGTTCAGCCAGAAATCCAGATAACTTTTTCTCAAAAGTGTAATACAAAGTTAAGTAAAGGTCAATGTCGGATGCTAAGAGTGTGAATATAGAAAATGCTGGCCATAATTCAGCACTTAGAGAGTTTGGATCCAACTCCCTTCACACCCAAAGCAAGGAATCCAGTGAAGATTGTAAAGCGCTCACTACATTTACTCAATCAGTCTTATGTGCAAATTAGGAAACACTCAACACCATATCAGATGGGGAAGTGTAAAGAGTGTTCTGGGTGTGCTACAGTCAACATAATAACCCAACGTATTACAAGTGACAGCAGCAGAAACTCAGCATCACTGCCTAATTATTTCATTAAATCAGTGCTTCTTTTATTGCTCCCCAGTTACCAAGGACAGATTCCCAACACTGAATGACATGATTCTATGATGGTGCATATTTTGACGCAAGGCCATTACTGTAGATCTCCATGTCTCCATGATGCTGCTACTGAGATCACATCCCAATGGTTGGGCTACACGTGGTCTCCCATGTGATCCCCAATAGAGGATTTCCCTAAAAAGAGAGATTACACAGCCCCTCCCCTTTCCCCCATCTCCGCAAGGTGACCCACAACCCCACACCAAACGACAGTGACAAAACGACGACTCGTGAGGCTTTTCCGTCGACGCTCGCGCGGCAAATCAAAGTTAACTTTCTACTGATAACTGCAGAGTGGCAGCACATTGAAAGGAGGAGAGAAGAGCATTAAACCAAGGCCAGAAGAAACAGCAGCAAACAAAGCAACAGACAGCAAGGACCATTTAGAGACACAGGCGAGCTGTGGGTAGACATGAGCTTCCCCTGATCACAGCACCATCCCTCATTTCTGAGGAGAGCGACCCAAACAAACAGCAGGGATGCAGTGTGAGCGAAAGCGCAGTGCGGCCACACTGGCTGTAAGAGGGCTCGGAGCGCCCGGCTGCAGTGTCGGCACTGCATACGGCGACCAGACGGGCGGCACAAGGACAGCCGGCAGCGAGCCCAGCCGGCAGAGGCCCATCCAAACACCACCTCGCATCTCATTACTGTGCTGAAATGAAGCCATGGTGACCATCTTTCAGTGACAATCCGCAGAGCTGTCCAGCTTCATCACAATATTAAAACCAATACACTGGCCAATTTCGCACAGCCTTGACTTCTCCTAACCAGTATCAGATTTTTTATGTCATCTATTATTTTCTTGGACACGCTCTGTTAGGTGACCCTCTGATCATCTACCCTGGGGAAGAATCTCACTTCTGCTCCTGGGTGACATGTGTGGTTGTTTGGATTCAGCAGGCAGAATTCCCAATCCACCCCACCCCCACCCAGGTGTCATTCTATTGAGATTCCATTCTATAACCCCATAGAATGGAGTCTATAGAGCACTGGCTAATGAGTGGTTAAGGCTGAAGAATATTTACTCTCCCTACAGGACTAACATGACTTGTCATCCACTTATTTACACTTCATTCAGGATAGCACAAGCATGGGACTTGTCTAAAGGCCTGAAATGAAATAGGAGCGCCTTTCCAACTGCTTATTTTGTGAAGGTGGCAGGACTTGCCCAGCCAGGGCCCCGAGGACAACAGACCACGATAAACCTCCAGGGCAGGTCTGGCTCCTTTACGGCCCGGGGTCCGACTGCATGCAGGGAGTTGCCCGGGCTACGCCATCACCGACCCACATTGGGCATTGTGTCACCAACACATCACCATAACAACCTAAAGTGCTGAACCTTTTACAATCGGACCGCGACAAAACCCCAGTACGGAAGAGAATACCACGGTACCGTAATAGAATCAATAATTCAGGGACGCTAAAGAAACCAGCGCCTTGTTCCGTAAGCTAATCTCACTCTACACGGCCCGGCCGCTGCAAATCCTCCACGAATAAAGACCTCCTCCTTGGACGCATATAAAAAGTCAAGATTTACACCATAACAGGACCGTGCACAATCTGCCTGCTCTCCCTGGCTCTGGGCCAGCACTGGCTTTGCAGAAGACACCATTTGGCAAGCAGTCAGCATGACTAGCACACAGAGAGGTCCTACTTCAGATAGGACCATAAAGCGCCATCACCAGTCAAAAGCCTCACACCCCCTAAGGCTTGTGTAACGGGATCGATCCTGGCGGACTGCCCATTTCCTGCGTAAGGGCTGACGGGACACAGAGACACAAGCAGACACAAGTAAACCCCCAAGAGGCAGTCACACATGACACACCCTCGATAAAAAGCGGCCTCAAATTAACAGGAAGAAGAACAACGCCTTCATTGCCATTGTAGGAACAAAAGACAAGAACCATGAAATTCTATCTTTGCACATACACGTCTACAGGTGAGAGTGAAGCCCAGGGCCATTTATCCGGTAACCCTGGAGTGGTTTTTGGGGTTAGGAACCTTGCTAAAGGGCCCGATAGTGATATGATCATTCTGCCGACCACGGGATTCAAACCACTGACCTTTGGGACACGGCCATGGACCCACAGAGCCATACACTGTACCAGTAATACATATTTATGAGAATACAATAAAGGAAGAGTTCCTGCGAACAGACAGGACCATCAGGAAGTGGACGAACATGCTGCTTCACTTCTAGGGTGGCCTTATCTCTGGTATCAATTACTTTTTTAAGTTAGACTTTACTGTCCCCATTGGGGGAAATTCTTTTCCACAGCACTGTACATCCCACAGGAATCCACATCACATTTTACACCTGTTATTACACAATGACTACAGAAAATATAGCACAAATACTACTGTCACACAACAACAGTACAGGGTACAGCACAGATGGCACGCGACAGCAGGCAAAAGAAATCCTAAGAGAGAAACTAGACTCCTATACCCTGTGTCCACCAACATGGTGCTGGAGCCGGATTCCATGCGTTTCCACCACAAAAAATTGGCCCTGGACTAGCAAAAATGGCTGCAGCACGGCACCACAGAAAAGCTGGTCTCAGAATTTGGAACGACACCTTCAGCAAAAGTGGGACTGGTTATCGCATCGGAACCTTCCGCAGAGCCAGATAATTTGACTGTTAAGCAATGCAGTTCTGTCTAATATCATTGGTGAAACAACTCACCAGCTTATTAGTGGAATAATGTTAAATCATTTTTTTATTCGGTGGAAAACGAAAGATCAATTGCTGGTCAGATTTAATAATGAATCATAAAAATCGCAGGTTAAATAAATGAAATGGTTGAGTAGCGAAGAGCTCATGAGGCAAACAGCAGAGCTTGATTTTTAGCAGGCAATTTTATCACGCAGTCCTTAAAAGTACAGTGGTAAAACGGCAACCAAGAATAAACTCACTTATAAACACAGACTGAGGTGAAATACAGCCTTAAGTAGACAGAAGTGGATATAAACCACAGATGTAGCGCACAATGAGTCACACTTAGAAAACTATGAAACTTTTGTCTCTTAAAGGCTATTTTTTTCGATTCAGCAGCTTATAAAAAAAATTCCAAAACAGTACCAAAATGATCAAATATCAAAATTAATCCAAAACAACAGAATTCATATACTCTTTTACTTTTCTCTCAATTCTGCCTAAGTAACATTTCTGTTCTGTTCTTTTTTGAAACCAGTGGAAACAGGAGCAGGTTCTCAAAAGGCACCATGCGAGAACCGGCCCAGTACCAGCAACGGCTCTGTGTTGGTGGATACGAGGTACTAGTTTCCTCAGTGAGTCATCCTGTTTAGGGTAACTATATGGCTCTGGATACCAGGCTTTTGCCAAAGTAAGCACCTCATGGACCTGCATCCGTACCCAGAGGACAGTACAGTGAAGTAGCAGTTTAGTGAATGTGTGCTGTCCTGTGCTATTGTTAATGCAATGTGTTTGACGGCCTACAGTTAAACTCAGTGAGGTTTAGTGTGGGAGACCCATTATCTTGGTAGCAGTAGAGCAAGATGAGTTGGACAATAGAGTATTGTAAAAGACTCTTTGGGTAAAAGGGAAGGACAAGACAGGGGGCGACAGAGTGCTTTAAGTTTCAATAATAAACAATTCCAGATGGCTCCTTTTTTGGATTTCCATTATATGCCAGTTGAAGCTGAGTTTATTGTCCAGTGGAATTCCAAGGTATTTAAAGCTGTCACCCATTTCAACTGCTGGAAATATCAGTGTTACTGACAAATCGCTCTCCCTTAAGACAATCTTAAGACAGTCAGGAGAAGATCATCTAAGAAATGTCCTGCCACTGTATCCACGTCACAGAATGTGCGAGTTCAAAAGTTTAAAAAGCGCTGACCGGCGCACAGCGAGCTGAAAGCCACACTGTAGCCATGTCTTACATGGGTGTCTGGACAGGCTACAATAGAATAGTGATACTTTATTCATTGCCAGCGGGAAACTGTATTTTCATCTGTCCCATCTTACTCTCCATGAGACACACAGACACATATAGAGGTGAGAGCGAAGCTTGGGGGTCACAGCGCAAAAAGTCCAAAAAGGCCCTGGGATTTCAACCAGCGATCTACAATAGCGGGCATGGAGTCCTAACTTGCTGAGTCACACAGCACCAGCCCCCTGTGCCCTCAGCTGGCCTCACTGCCAACACGGTACAGCCTGGGGCATGAAGCACAACTTCCACGAGTCACGGAGCCGTTCCAGGCGAGCGCGTGTGCCCGCCGCCCAGCATCGCAGGTGAGCCATGATTAATTGATGCCGAGACGGATCGGGTGAGAGGTGCGCTGCAATGGATAATAGATGGCATGAGCGTAATGAAATCCCTCCCATCGCACGAGGCTTTATCTCCCTCTTTCCGACGGCTCTGCTTACAGACAGTTTCTAGAGTGGAATTTCAAGTCTCAGGGCCCATCTGCCCCAGGCCAACGTGGTTTCCTGGCCAGCAGGGGGCGTAGTGCTTCCCAAATGAAGTATCCCAGGAGCTGAAGCCATGGTGTCACTGGGATTACATGAGCTTTACGTGTGTGACTGCATACAGTATATGGTGGGCAGGGCAGTCCCTGGGGGTGCTCGTTAGCATTGCGGGCATGTCATGCCGCAGTTCCCGTACTCGCATAACTGCGGCCGGGTGCCAGACCTGAGACGCACACTGTGCTTCACAAGGAAACTAAATCATGACTGTAATCATCACCAGGGTAGTGCACCCCCCCATTCCCCCAACCACACTTCTGACACCTGTAGCCATTTACAGCCATTATGTACATATTTAGAAATACCAGTACTTAATGTAAACTGTACATTTTACAACTTTGTGCATATATTACAGCTATTCTCTACACGTTTATACTTTCAGAGCTGTCAGAGTACTCGGTGCATTACGGATGAACGAAGGCCCCCCCGAATCGTACGCGGCCCTTCTGACCGTGCCCAGAGCCTGCCGATCGCACGCAGGCCCTCCGCAACACACACGATTCTTCTGATGGTGCATTAAACTGCAGTCACCCTCCAGTCTTGACCACGGTCCAATCTGAACCTATAGGCCAGAAGGGTGACCTAAGAAGACCCCCCACGGTTGGTGACATTTAATACATGCTCTCCTAGTGGGTTCTTTGGGACTCAAAGCAGGGTGGTACAGTGGGTAGAGTTATAGCCTCACACCTCCAGAGATGGTAGTTCAATTTCTGCCCCTGGCCTTGTGTGTGGAGTTTGCGTGTTCTAACCACACTAGGTTAGCTGTCCTCCTGGCATTCTGTGTTCTTCTGCAGCCAAGCAATGTGGCTAGTTCTTATAACCTGCCCACACTGCGTGATCGCGTGCACTGGCATGGACTGGCATTCCGTGCCCAGAGCCCAGTGCTTCCTGGGATAGGCTCCAGACTCTCTGTGACCCCGTCCTGGATAAGCGGTTCAGAAACACTGATGGATGATCTCAGATTGTCATACCAAGTACCTTTGGTTTTTATGTGACTCGGAACAGCTTCCTGCAAATTCAATAAACCAGCTAAATTCCACATCCCAGCTCAAACCATTACGATCCATTTCATTCTCTATTATCATTTTCAGCATACTAGAATAGAATTTCAGCAGGAAACAAACACAATAATTATGTGACTTTATGGTAAAATTGAATGTGACGCATGTAATCACTGCTGTGACAGAGACACACAGGAGTACATTCCAACTCTGGCAGTAACGGGTCTATGGATTGTTCAGCACTGAGCACTGCTCTGGCGTCTGATAGTGGCTCCGCCCTCTTCTCCATTAATCCAGCACAGGTCATCTTATCCTGCCAGGAATTGTCCCAACGCGAGCCCCACATTCCCTAGTATGTAAAATGCTCAAGCAGCCAATGTGCCATATGCTATATTTTCCTGGGAAATGTTACATATTTGCCAAAAATGAAAATTGTAATTACTTTGTTTCTTCCAGTGACAGAACAATAAAAAACAAGGCTGATTCATTTTAATTTGCTATGCCCTAATCCCTTTAACCCTGACCAGGATAAGTAGTTTGAAGACGAATGGATGGATGGATGGATGGATGTAACAAGTCCTCATGTGACTGTATAACACTGTTAAAATGTATCACTCATCCAGTGCTCAGTGGATGCTTGACCCCCCTGCACTCCTGACCACCCTGATGTGGGGTGTCTGTCAGGCAGATCACATGTGTTTGGGTCTCTGCATTCTCACAGCATGAAGCTCTCAGCATTACAGAGATCTCAGGGATGCACAGTAATGGTAAACGGCACGGGGAGCCCGTCGCCAGCGCTGACACAGCAGTGGAGAAGCCCGTCCTACAAGCCCGACCACAGGATACCCCTATGCTTCCATGACTATGGAAAATAACCTCTGTTATCTGAAAGATCCTTATGGCTTCTGGAGACACACACTGCGCCCAGCCCTCTTAAGCCTGCTATAAATCCACGCTGGCACACTGTTGTGAAATGAAAAGCGAAAGATGACGATACAATGATAAGAAGCAAGGCGCTCTGCCGTTCCACGACTCCTGCAACCTCCCCCGTGACGAAAACCAGGGGGAATTCAATTATTAACATGAACGGCCACCTTCAAGGAAACTCCTGCCTGAAAGAGATTATTAGCCGGGGGCGGGGCTTTCGTCCACCTCTGCTTGTCATCTAGGTTTAATCTGCCGTATTCCACAGGTACGGCAAACAGTCAGGCTCAAAAAGGCTGAAGGAAAGAGGAGGTGGATATAAAGGCAGGAACACAGCAGTTAAAAACAGGGCAGCACGGTGGAATACAGTCATGTTGATGAAGTCCAAAAAGGTCTTGCTCTTGTACCCTTAAGTAGGGAACCTCACAACCTGCATTAAAACATCCAGCCGGGTAAACAGGTGTAAATATGGTAAAAAGGTCACATAAGCAAGAGAACAACATGAATATAAAATGTCACAAACGGAAACGGACACGGACAGCATCCACCATGTTTGATTATGACTGTGGCTTGTTTTACTTTCCCAGGCCTCATTCATGGAGGTTATGAGGTCGACATGGGCTTCACAAGATACCGGTGTTTTCTGGGGCTCTGTGACATGCCCCTCCCAGTCTGAGCCCCACTCTGGCTCCTATTTTCACATCCCATCATTTAACAGAAAGGAAACTGAGATGCCTGTAATATCTGGGGCTGGAGGAACATGCTCGCATGGTTGACTGAAATGCATGAATATTAAATATGCAAAATGACACAACTGACTGCATTTTTTTTAGAGTCCAATTAAAATATTTAGGACAACGGCAAAAAGTAATGCTGTAAATTACGATATGTGTGGTATAATTCAAAATCCCTTATAAATTGCTAAATGAAAAAACAGCCTACTCCTCTCCAGTTCAGACCTGACAGCCTAATTTAATTCCTTGAACAAACAGCAGCACCCTTTTAGGAGAACAGTGCTCTGTGTTATGCTAGAGAACTACAGAAATAGCTCTGAATGCAGGATGGGCGAAGCTTTCTGAGGACGAGAATGGACAGGAGGACGTGCTATTCACAGAGGACAACATCAAGCTGAACAATTTATTTTTGAATATCTCTTTTTGCTCAACGGTCAGAGAAACTGATAGAGCCAAAACATCAGTAAATATACCACTAATAAAATGGAAATGTATTACATTCCAGTGTACGAATTCAAGAAACTTTTACATTATTTATAAAACCAAAATGTTTTGGCAACTCACTGCACTGAAGGCGATATTATTGTCTGTGCATCCATTCTGAGTTAGAAAGACCAGGATGAAATACTCTTGCGAGGAAAAACTTGAGTTTAACATTTATTATAAGGAAACATACACGGTACAGTCAGTGAATGATGCACTGCTTCTGCAGCCAACGCTATCTTAACTGTTACAGCCTCAGAGGAACAATCTTTCACCACCTCCATCACGTAACACACAAAGATACTTCAGGGGAGGTTGCCAAAATAAAACACACTTTTGCTGGAATCTGTATGGACCAATGTTCACTCTCAACCCCAGGAGAACCCTTATGGTAATCAAAATAAACAACAGGACTTCCATAGAAGAAACCAAAAACTTAAAAAAGGCCTATATATATAAGCCAAATGTCAAAACAAGGTGTGTCTAAGGAGGAGACTAACTATAACTGTGGTTATGCAAGATTGTGCAGAGATAAGAACTGTTTCCTACAAAAATGAAGGCTCTGGGGGCAGGACCTCTGTGCTGCATCACTGGTGTGGGTCCTGCTCTCCAAAGCCTCATTGTTCAATCACTGGGATCAGATTACAACTGATTCTAGCATTGAGTGAAATGTTCCAAACACAAGCGGAGGCACACTCACTGTGGGTAAGTAACAAAATCCAAGGACATGAATGTGCCCACAAACACCTCAGAAGCATCTGTTAGTGAGATAAACATTGCCTTAATTGCAGCATGCTTCCAAGTCTGCGAGCGACACTAAAAATGTGATACATTTCGACTAGGGATTCAAACTACGGCTGAGATGAACTTCTGTCTAGCAGTCTCATAAGAGACACACAGTGGGACCAGACCGCAATGGAGCTCTCGGCGGAGGTCTGGCCATTGGTACACACACAGCCTGATCATATGCACTCTTACCGCCGAGTGACACACTGCGTGTCACAGACCCAGACCTCAGCACTGCCACGTAACTCCAGTGTGTCAAGAAGGGGAAACCGCTATTAGGCCATTTGGAGAAGTCACCGTTGTGGATAAATATGGCACAGGTGACAGAGTGACTTCAGAGAGAGATCTTCAAACACAGGTATGGATACTGATAGACTCGGGTGGGGGCGACCCGGGAAGGTGGGTAGCAGGACAAAGCTGCCGCTGTTCACATGCACGACGAAAACGATCGTGGCCATGATGTGACACGGGACCACCGGGCTTAGTTTACCGTGACAGGTGCGTCAATAATAGGAACCATCAGGGTTACGGAGCCGAAATACGGATACATCAAACAGACTAGCTAAGAGACACCACCAGGTAACCAGCTGACCCCACTGCCAGATAACCAGGAACTGGTTTTCCAGGTGGCCCCACTCGGCCCACCTAACCGGTCTTATGGGCGCATCCGGCACTGGGCCGGGCCGGACCTAGCTGCCTGTACACATCCACGCCGAATATGGGACAACGGAAGGGTAGCCCGGCCCCAGCGGGACGACAGCCGGAGGACGGAGCGACAGAACCCAACCCTTTAGCCCGGCCCCGCAGCCACTGTCCCTCATTTCCCCAGTCATTTTTAATAAACAACCCCCACCCTGCAGCGAGCAGGATGAAGAGGGGCTCTGGCGTTACCTTGCAGGACACTAACCGGGCTGACAGGAGGGTGGAGCGAAGCTACCGCACCCCGCTGCGCCTAAGCCTAGGCTGCTAGCAGCAAACCGAAAGCCGCTTAGCCTGCTAGCCGGCAGCCGCCTAACCGCTCAGCTACCTAACCTGCTAGCCTGTTAGCCTGCTCGCGCCTGTTAGCCTGCTAGCCTGCTGAAATGGCATGACGTGTGCCGGAGTATGACAGCCCCCAGCCGGGACCCCGACTCACCCAGTGCCACCTCGCAGGCTTTGCGCAGCTGGGAGTGATGCGCCTTCTTCACCTCCTTGTCGGCCAAGATCTTCTCCAGAGCTCGAGTTAAAAACATGTTTTTGGTCTTTTTCCCTTCATACATGACGCGCTGGAAGTGTCTGGGGCGAGGAGGACCTGTCCCAAGCCAAGGCGGACTGCGGCTCTCACCTAGCGCTCGTTTTTAAATTCAGTGTCGACGTGGACCAAATATACAGACATAAATAAATAGAAAGGTCTGGATAAATGTACACGGAAATCCCTCAGTCTTCCATCAGCAAGCTGCCTGCGCCATGTTGGAAGGAAGCGACGTCATGCACGTCAAAAATGGGGCCGCAGTGAGGCGGGGTGAATCGGGAGAGAGAGACAGGGAAGGAGAATGAGAGAGAGAGAGAGAGAGAGAGAGAGAGAGAGAGAGAGAGAGAGAGAGAGAGAGGGGGGGGGGGGGGAGGGG
>JAODJW010000033.1:19342004-19353318 GCA_026777045.1 Hyperopisus bebe
TGTATTTTATTATATAATAATAATTACTGTTACTGTCTATCATTGTCTAAATGTATTTTTACTGTCTAAATATATATATATTCAGCTAGTGTAAACATGCACGATACTATCACAGTTAATGCGAGGCTCAGACTGAAGTGTTACCCTTTGTTTCCGCTGAGAGATGTGCCGCGTGACTCATTTCCCCACGTGTACAAGTTATCTTAGGTCGGCATTCACGGTTTGACTTCTGAGATTCAGATTGAGTTCTAGGTATTTTTTTTCGAACTAGTTGGTTCGACTTTTAAGAAATTTGAGTTCTAATGAGTTTGAGAACTGAGGTACCACTGTATTAAATTTGCCCCCCCCCCCCTCGATTTGTCAAAATGGACAAATTTTACACGTCTGTGGTTATCAAAGGACTGGGGACACCTATTATACAGAATATCTTCACTGCGCAATTCTGTTCAGATCCAGGTTAGTCATGTGTGCTCAGGTCCTTTGATGCTGGCAGCTACCTATGTGTGATGCCGTGTTTCACAGGGTGATACCGTGATGTTTTCACGCAAGACAGAACATAGAGTTGAGCACGTTCCTTCAGCATGGGGCACTGGCTCTCTCCAGAAGAATCGGGCAGGAACCGTTTACTTGGATGATAAATGATCTTCAGACGGGACCATTTTCAAAGCTAGATGTGATATACTGTACAAATGCAGAGGGAAGTCATTCTCAAACCACATCTGTTTTCGTCACAAAAAGAAAAAAACAGACACGAAAGGAGAATTGATGCATTTAGAGGGATCAGCGTGCAGATGACGAGCAGCCCTTTGAAGGTCCATTTAACAGGCTGCTGAAGGTTATAAACATGCAAGAGTCCATTTGGCTCCATTCCAGTCCTAATGTAACCAGAGTACCGGGAAGCCAGCATGGTAACTGCTGCATTCTCATGTTGGAAAAGCCTCACGGTCTGACGGAAATATGTGAGAGGCTTTGAAGACCCTGTAATGTATGGAGTGATGGACCAGCAGCATTCCTCCAGAGCATTAGGGCTACACTGGGCCGAAAGGCAAGACCTGACAAGAGTAACTAGGAAATCCAGTGAACCTCTGCTCGCCCCATCATGCTCGATCGCTGAAAATCATCTGGCTCATCTGCTCGCGGTTTTGTCTACAGGTGTCCAAAATGTATGTCAAAAAGTAAACCATTTTCTGCTTATTAAGTTTCTTTTGCTCCTGATTTCCCCTGTTTATCTGGAATGGCTGGGTAATATTGTCTATGGAAAGGCAGGTCCAGGAAGCTCTGCTGGTCTGCAAAGCTGGACCATAGCAAGCCATCCAGGGTAGGAGACAGCAATGCTTCAGTAATCAGGCAGGTCACATGACCATCACTCCACAAGCCTGACCTGGCAGGAAGATCATCTCCGCAACGTGGGCCGGTTATCATGGTGGAAAACCTGCTTCCTTTAGTGGCACATAAACACATCTCATGTTAATGATGAAATGAATTAATAAAGGAACCTTTATTTGCACAAGTACATTGCAATGCTTCTCTTCACATATCCCATCTTGCTCTTCTTTGACATACATATACATCTGAGAATAAAGCTTGGGGTCTGACCATATATCTGATGTCCCTAGAACTTTCTGTGAGGTTAACAGCCTTGCTAAAGGGCCAAACAGAGAAGTAACTATTCTTGTGAGTCTCGAACCAGCAACTTGCTGATGACAGATATGGAGGTGCACACTGCTGCCCCATGGTTGGTACAGGGAATGTAACATGTCTGAGCAGAGACATGGAGCTGATCTGAAGACAGCTTTCAGCAGTAGGAGGGTGAGCAGATAGCAGGAGTTAAAGCTCGCTCACGTGTTCCTGCTTGTAACTCCTCGGTGGAGTCTCGCAGACTGTGACCCTGTCAGAGCACGTGGTCTGGGGCCGACGCCACTGGCTCCGGGGTTTGGAACCAGCCACAGCTGCTCCTCATCACGCAAAGGAGTAACCCGCAAACTGGCCGACATGCCCGTGACAAGGAGAACTGGGCTAATGCCTCACAGAGGATCATGTGGAGATCTGAGAGAGGCGCCATCTGGATGGGGTCTCACAGGACCCTCCTGGGATGGGGACCCAGTCAGAACAGAGGGAGCACTGGGTCAGGCCAGGTCTGCACCTCCAGGTCCCTGAGTCCCGTTTTACAAAAGTTCACTGAACAACATGGGAACAAATAAAGAAAAACGCCGTAACCACTAAATGGAAAGTGAGAAGCACATCCCGCTCAAATGGCATCGCAAAATAGAACAGGCACAGACAGTGGTGGGGGTGTGTGATCAGTGGGTTAGGATCCTACGTATATGATCAGAACGTCACTGGTTCAAATCCCTTTGTTGGCAGTGTGTTTTCACCATTGGGCTTTTCTTCAAGGCCCTTAGCCCCCATTTCTTCCAGGACTGACTGATAAAATGAGATCCTCCTTTGGAGCTTTGTGTGCGAGGGGTGGTTCCCAGCATAGTCCCCTGTTTACAATGTCAACATCGCTGGTTTGAGTCCCAGCTGGGCCGTCCGGCTAAACTCTAGCTGCTGGAGCTAGAGTCCTGTATGAAACCTTAGCTCTAACAAAACAAGAATGGACTCCCAGCCCCAATCCTGCAGAGCTCCTTCCATTCAGGCACTGATCCAGGGGCCGTCTGAAGCTACTTGTAAGGTCTCTGACAGTCTGTGCTTTACACAGTGATGGAAAACCTGTGAAATGGCTGAGCGGAGTGGAATAAAGCTGTTTGGATATAGCGTTTCACATGCTGTAGAAATCCTGGAGCATACACTGGAATATCTTGAGTGCAGTGCTTGCCCTCTCTGGTATTGAATAGATAACATCCTGTCACAGTGGCACGTCATTAAGCAGGCAGTGATCTCAGAGCGGCACGTCATTAAACAGGCAGTGATCTCACACTGGCACCTCATTAAGCAGGCAGTGATCTCACAGTAGCACGTCATTAAGCAGGCAGTGATCTCACACTGGCACATCATTAAGCAGGCAGTGATCTCACACTGGCACGTCGTTAAGCAGGCAGTGATCTCACACTGGCACGTCATTAAGCAGGCAGTGATCTCACACTGGCACGTCATTAAGCAGGCAGTGATCTCACAGGAGCACGTCATTAAGCAGGCAGTGATCTCACACTGGCACGTCATTAAGCAGGCAGTGATCTCACAGTAACATGGAATCAACATTTCCCAAACAGAGAGGAAAAAAACCTCTCAAGGGGCTCAATGGCCACTGGCTCAACGGCTGCATCAGTCCGACATCCGCGGGATTCAAACCGACGCCTTTCACGGGCACAGAGTGCGGAGCCTCCAAGCCACACCCCAGGGCAGTGTTCTGACCTCTCACACCTCCAAGGCGTCTCTGTGAATATGAGTCATCGAGCTCCCGCACACTCAGCTTCCAAAATCCACCTTGGAATGGTTTTGTGAGCTTTTCATAGTGTTTTCTCTACAGACGTTATTATGAATTGGAAATGAAATATATAACCGCCAAACGGCTCCCAAGCAGGACATAAATCACATTTATCTGTCAGGTCTATAAATCTCCAGCAGAGTCAAAAGTTGAAAGAGTCACTTGATCTGTGTTAGATTAATATCTGGAAGACATGCATCAATCTGCATAACTCATTTCTCATCTTGTGCTTCCTGCGGTTTCTTACCTACATATGAGCTACCAGAGGCCTGCAGAATCCCCCTCACCCAGTGCAGCTACCGCTCTAACCTACAGAACAAGCTACGGTACCAGGGCAGACGGAGGCACCATGCCGGACACGTGTGTGCCTGCTCTCACGCTGCCAACTCTGCAGATGACTGGATCCCATATCCAGCTGGGCAGCACTAAATATCCGACAGTAACTCAGCAGAAGCTCAGTGTTCTGAGGACGAAGAGCGTTAAACACGACTGTATGCAGGAAACTTACCCTCAGGTTTTCGAAAAGACTCCTGAGAAACTGCACTTCCTCATAGCTGTGGGGAATCATTCTGATCACCTGGTCACTGCAGAGGAAAGACAGACTTCAGTTAAGGTGAAGTGTAAAGTGAATGCAAGATGGGAAGCATGACTTGTGAAGAGTGACTCTGCGAAGAGTGACCTTGCAGAAAGTGACCCTACAGAGAGTGATCATGCAGAGAGTGACTCTGCGGAGAGTGAGCCTGCAGAGAGGGACTCTGCGGAGAGTGACCCTGCAGAGGGTGACTCTGCAGAGAGTGAGTCTGTGGAGAGTGACCCTGCAGAAAGTGACTCTGTGGAGAGTGAGCCTGCAGAGGGACCCTGCAGGAAGTGACCCTACAGAGAGTGATCATGCAGAGAGCGACTCTGCGGAGAGTGACCCTGCAGAAAGTGACTCTGCGGAGAGTGAGCCTGCAGAGAGTGACTCTGCAGAGAGTGACCCACCAGAAAGTGACCCTACAGAAAATAACCCTACAGAGAGTAATCCTGCACAGTGTGACCCAGTGGAGAGTGACCCTGCACAAAGTGACCCTACAGAGAGTGACTCTCACGGTTGCGCAGAGAATCTGGCCTCCACACCACAGTGGACATAATCGAGCCCTTAAAAGAGGAGCTTACAACCGGAGCCTGGGTAAAACACAACTCACTGCTTCAGTCAAGAAGGCAACAGTAAATGATGGTGATTATGTGAGTCATTAGCAGCCCACTGAAATGGCAGTTTATTTACCCCTAGATACCATTAGAAAACTAAAACAGCCTTTACAAAGAAACTCTATTTATTTCCAGCAGGGTAATATTTCTTGCTAAACTTTCATTATTCTTTTGTTATATTATTATTTTGCTATATACCCATCTTTTGACAGAATACGCAGACCGATTTCTGGAGTGGAAAAGAATATATTTAAGCCAGCTGGGAGACTTGGCCAAGAGAATAAGAGACGCAGTGACCCTTTTTGACGTAACAGCTGTTGCTATGGTTAAATTTAACAGCAGTTGCCATGATTAAATTAAAGTCAGCAGTTTCAGAATACTAAATAAAGGTGCCACAAATCAAAAATCTACAGCTGGTTTAATTGTCCTAATTTTTCTGTATGCACCTTCATCCAAATGGATTTTTAAAAGTAAAGTTTGCCCATTTATACAACTTGCAACTTGCAGAAGCAATTAAAGACACCGATTAGGGGAACAGTGACGGTTTATCTGTGGATTAAGTTCCCCATTTAGTGGAATAGAGACACTCTCTCCGTAAGACACATTGACAGACTGGCAGATAGACTTCATTCATCCCCAAAGGAAAGGTAAGACTGCCTTCTGTGTTGAAGTGACCGTTTTTATGTCTTTTAGGATAATTAGCCTACTTCGTTTATAATAAAGGCTATTCAGGACAGCGCCTCCTGGCTACCTGCATTCCGCCTTCGTGAGTTGCATGGGCGGCTGTGGCTGCACACACTGTGCGTACCCTTATTTTATTTTATGGCCAATGTTATGTTAATATAATCTTATTTAATTTTTTGCCTCGTTATGTCTGTAACTGAAACGTAAAAAGAGCTGCGGGGCTGCACGATTCCGGGGAAAATATGAATCGCGATGTTATTCACTCAGAATCAAGATCGCGATTTTCTCTCACAATTCCTGTGCAATGTATTAGTCCTTTTGTTATAATTTTTCATTACTGTCTTTACTAAAACAAACAAAATGTAGAGATGCACGATATATCAGTTAACATCCTTTGTCAATATAAGGAAGACCATATATTGCTTTGAAAAAAAGAAGACACCGGAGGCAGGACGCAGAGACGCTTCAAAGCAACGCAAATAAGCGCACAGAAAGTGTGCTGACTGTAAATGACGGTGTTCCGTCATAACATCCTACCTATGGAGACGTGCTATCGAGCCTTTCTGCGCATGTGCAGTTCCACCGTCTTCGGATTAGGGTTAGGTTTTAGGGGTTAGAGTTAGGTTTTAGGGGTTTTTGGGGGGTTGGCGTTAGGGTTCGGGTAAGAGTTAGGGTTAGGGCTATCCATTAACAGTACGGTATCCTAACTCGATAAAGTAGCTCAACTCGACAGAACAGCGGCATGAAGCAAAGCAAAATCCCCGACATTTCAGGCATTTTCGATCCCAAAAAAGAGGACAAGTCTGGGAAAAAGACGACGTATGGTCACCCTAACCAATATTCATAATAGGCAAAACTAAAGACACACCTACTGAAATAATGGAGATGATTGCATTGGACAATCAGCCATTTCCCATACTCACAGTGGAGTACGAGGGATCGTCTCAAAGCATCGGTTTACGACATCTTCATGTTTGATAAACATGAATCGCCATTCCACTAATCTGTGCTGGCAATTCAGCAAGTTTCACACTGGCACCACCACCCCCCATGTGCCAATTACCAGTGTCGGTGATATTAGACAAAAATATATCAATTGCTGGTTAAAATGTCCACATCATTGCACCACTAACAATATGATCGTCACTGAAATTGGACGACCACATCAACTTTGCAAAACAGGTAGGGCAACACTCCTGATGTTTGACAAACAACTCGTTTCCAAATGCAAGAAACACTAAAGAAATGCTCTTTATTATAGCACCTGTTTCTCTAAGGTTGAATGGAGAGTCCCCACAAAGATGTAATTACAAACCTGTGTGTGTTGGGCAAGGGGTGCTACAAATGGAAATGTAGAAGATGCTTGACTTTCTCATTATCACACCACAGGCCGAGATGTCGGGGGTGCATCACCCCATAGGTAGGGCTGGGTTAGGGGTGAGATTCCTGTGTGCCATTGGATGCAGTCAGAGCTTCTGTGGTGGGTAATTTCACATCTGCCTCTCCGAAATATAGGCTCGTAAATGTGGATGGAGTGTTTTACGTGCTCTTAGAAACCACGTTGGCAATTAAATGTAAGCAGCCTTGGACTGGCAGGGGAGTTTATAAAGGGAGGTCATCTGTAAACCATATGGACAGGGGGCTGCAGGGGAACTGCACAGAGAAACTTACCACTGTCTGCAGGGGAACTGCACAGAGAAACCTACCACTGTCTGCAGGGGAACTGCACAAAGAAACCTACCACCATCTGCAGGGGAACTGCACAGCGAAGCCCACCACGGTCTGCAGGGAAACTGCACTGTAAAGCCCGTGTACTGGCTGCAGGGGAAATGCACAGAGAAACCCACCACCGGCTGCAGGGTTACTGCACTGTAAAGTCTGCACACAAGCTGCACAGAAAAAGACGAGGTGCAGCATGTTCCTGCACGGCTGTGTGTGCTGTGCTGTGCTGTGCTGTGGTGCTGCCAGCAGTGACCTCCAGCTGCAGCCCAGCTAGTTCCTGCGGTGGTGCTCCTGGGAGGTGATGCGTGGAGAGTGAAGGACATGAGCTTCTCAGGTTCACAGATAATGGGGCTCCAGCATCTTCGAGTGACATGGTGTATGTAATTACAGCATCACCATGGCTGCATCTCCTATCAGTCACCTTCACTCGCACCATCTCAAGATAACATGTGGTTTCAATGTTAAATTTATCAAAATGTAAAGTGTACTTTTTCAGTCATGTTATTTGTAACAGCTGACATTTTGCAAATAACTCACGTGAGTGATTTACATTAATTTCTATTTAGCAGATGCTTTTACCCAAAGCATACACACGAAGCAAACAACACATTAAGATAAACCTAGCAATTCTGGAAAGAAGTTCATTAAAGACCAGCATTCCTTCGAGCCGGATTCGAACCAGCGACCTAAGGATCACAGTACAGCCACTACAGTCCTCCGCTCTACCAACTGAGCTATCGAAGGGTGGTAAGCAACAAAGCAATATGTAACTCTGAGAGGGTTTTAACCTAAAATGAACCCAAAGCAACGGCATCTGAAAGCTCATGGGAGTTTTACTTACACAAAAATGTTCTGAGAGCAGAATGAAATATGATTGGTTCAGGGATATAACCAAGTGGATTGTAGAGAAGGTGGGTCCACTAGAGGAGGTGTGACGAATCAATCAGATGTCTTGGTCCTGCTTCCTCTATTTGCTTGGACCTACCGCCTATAATAGAATTCTTCATTCTGCCCTTAGAACATTTTTGCACAAGTAAAACTCCTACAAGCCATCTGACACATCTAAATAGGGTTCAGGCTCCTCTCCCTCCATCACTCGTCCTACTCCTGCCCCGTTGTTTGGAGACACCACAGGCTCTGCTGTAACTCTCTCTCACAATTTGCTCAGGAAACACGATCAGTCGAGAGCAAACCTGAATATGCTACTTAAAAATTCATTTTAAGTCATTATGAGAGGAACCTGACCTGTAGCTGAATATTTCCCCGCTGGTTGAGGTGAATCCAAATACTTCCGTCCATCAAGCGAAACCTCGCATACACAAGAGTCGGGAAACTCCTTGGTCTTAAACAGCCGGATCTATCGGAAGCTTTTATTTTACCTGTTACGGGAAGAGAAGCTCAGCGGGTGAAGAAAAGGGAGATACAATGGACCAGCTTAGAGGAAGCAAAAACTGGAAGGGAGGCAGTGCCTGAATACAAGAACAGCAGCAATTCAATTCAATTCAATTCAACTCAATTCAATTCAATTCAATTCAATTCAATTCAATTCAACTCAATTCAATTCAATTAACTTTTATATAGCGACTTTCACAACAGAGTCATCCCAAAGCACTTAGTAATCAGGCACACAGGCCCATGGGTCCAATGTGTTCCTCGACAGATTTGACACTTATGCGGCAGTTCACACGCCCCCTCCCCCATGCCACAGAGGACACAACCCTAAGATATCAACCCCTGCAGCAGAGGAACCACATGGCAAATCCTGCGCACAGGTTGCAGAGGAACCACACTGCAAAGCTCCCCCCCCGCCCCGACTGCAGACCAAGTACAGACAGAGTGAGGGAATCCCCACGTGGTGGAGGTGGGCCCGGGTGTGATTAGTGCTCAAAGTTGATGTTCACCAGCTGCGTGGAAGTTTCCATTACATGTTCACGCCTTTCTTTGAGTCTGCAGGAGGTGCCGCGCTGTGGAGATCACCCTCCAAAACGCTAGTGGTGGCCCAGTGCCCCCCTACAGATTACAGGCTGGCATCTTTAACATCACACATCATGAAGACCTTAAGAAAACTGTTACTTAAGAAGCTCAGATCTTCAGTTGAGAAGCACTCTGGCACAGGCAGGGATACACTATATGGACAAAATTATTGGGAGACACCTCTTAATCACTGAATTCAGATGTTTCATGATCACAGGTGTATAAAATCAAGCACCTGGCCATGCAGTCAGGTTTGCAAACATTTGTGAAAGAATGGGTCATTATAAAGAGCTCAGGATGCCACCTTTGCAATAAGTCAGCCTGTGAAATTTCATCTCTGCTAGATATTCCACGGTCAACTGTAAGTGGAATTACTGTAATGTGAAGTGTTAGACCACGTAAAGTAACAGAGCGGGGTCATTGAGTGCTGAGGCGCGTAGTATGTAAAAGTCGCCAACACTCTGTTGATTCAATAACTGCCAAGTTCTAAACTTCCTCTGACATTAACCCCAGCACACAATCTGTGTGCCAGAAGCTTCCATGGCCGAGCAGCTGCATAAAAGTCTCGCTTCACCAAGTGCAATGCCACGTGTCAGATGCAGTGGTGTAAATCACGCTGCCACTGGACTCTGGAGCAGTGGAAACGTGTTCTGTGGAGTGACGGATTATGCTTCTCTGTCTGGCAGTCAGATGGACAAGTCTGGGTTTGGCGGATGCTAGGAGAACATTACATGCCTGACTGCATTGTGTCAACTGTAAAGTCTGGTGTATAAGGGATAATGGTATGGGGTTGTTTTTCAGGGTTTGGTCTACGCCCCTTAGCTCCAGTGAAGGGAACTCTTATTGCTTCAGTATACCAAGACATCTTGGACAATTCTATGCTTCTATCTTTGTGGGAAGTTTGGCGAAGGTCCTTTTCTGTTCCAGCATGACTGTGCCCCAGTGCACAAAGCAAGGTCCATAAAGACATGGTTGTGTAAATTTGATGTGGAAGAACTTGACTGGCCCACACAGAACCCTGACCTCAACCCCATCAAACACCTTTGGGGTGAAATCGAATGGTGTCAGGGTTGGTGCCTGTTTGATCCAGTCCTATGTGTCTTGTAGCCCCTCAGTCCCTAGTGTGTCTCTTTGCTCCCTGGGCTGCTACATAGATCAATGGTTTGTATGTGGAGCTCTGATGCTGAATCTCTGCTGGCCAGAGACAAGCTACACCTTTCATTTGACACATTTTTTATTTTATCCTTAGCTTTTGGTATTGTCTTCACTTTGTGTCCCTGTTTATATTCTAACCCTAACCCTAACCCTAACCCTAACCCTACCCATGCCTTGGTTTATCTTTTGCTTGTACTTATTTCCAGTCTTTCCTTGTGTATTTAGCTCCAGTGTTGGTTTCCTAGTTTATTGTGCTAATTGTAATGTATTCCACCTGTTGCTTGTTGTTCTGCGCCTTTAGTGATTGGTGGTTTTTGGTTTGGTTCCACATCTGCCCCTTGTTAGCCCTTGTCATCTGTGCAGATTTAAGTGCCGGTCCTCGTTCTACTCTTTAGTCAGTCATTGTGCTTGTTCTGTGTGTTAGCAGCTGTGTTGGTTTCCCAGTTTTTGCTCTGTTCCCTACAGTGTGTTACTTTGTGGTTCTTTTAGTTTAGTTCTTATTTTTCCTGCTTGTTCTTGACCCTTGATATCCCTTTATTTTCTGGATTCTACTTTGTGTGCCGTTCTGGTTTGTAAAAAAAATAATAATAAAATAACCCTTTTAAGTTGCTCCATGGATCGTCCCTCTTTTTCTGCCTGTGCCATGCACTGCTGTAATGGAATGGAGATTGTGAGCCAGTCCTTCACATCCAACATCAGTGCCTGACCTCACAAATGCGCTTTTGGATGAACGGGCAAAAACTCCCACAGACGCACCCCAAAGTCATGTGGAAAGCCTTCCCAGAAGAGTGGCAGCTGTTATAGCTGCAAAGGGGGAACCAACTCCATATTGATGCCTATGGATTTAGAATGGGATGCCATAATGGGTCCTGCAGGTATAATGGGCAGCTAATTCCCAGAACTGTCCCAATACTTTTGTCCATATAGTGAGACTTGGAGTTTCATTTCACAGATGTATCAGTGGACGAGAGTGTCTGGGTTTTGGCCCATTCATGTCTGGGTCCAGAAGCCGAGAGAGACCCTGGCATCTGGCACCTGTATGTGAGTAGAACCAACGCCCAGCCTGGAAGGGAGATGCCCCAAGACCCACAGGCAGGTAGGTGGTCACACACAGGCAGGTAGGTGGTCACACACAGGCAGGTGGTCACCCCACTCCATGGGTCA
>JAODJW010000033.1:19408396-19420600 GCA_026777045.1 Hyperopisus bebe
GGGCTCTGCCTGCTTTTTATGGGGGCTGGGGGGTGATGGGGTCATGGGATCCTGAACCCACGGTTTCCTGTGGAGCGCGCAGATGTTGGGATGGCCTTTATGGCTGTTGTGTTTGGATACGGGCTGGGGAGGGGGAGGGGGGGGTGGATGCGGAAGTCCTGCAGCCTTGCTTCTGCTCGTACCTCCTGATCACTCCGTCTTCCTCCGCAGGTCGACTCCATTACCAGCCTGCTGAAGGGTGCCGTCGTCGCTCGAGTGTTTGAACAGACAAAGTGTTTCATGCCAGGACGAGGCCTGCAAGGTAAACCCCTGGGGGCCCCTGTGCTATGCGTGGGGGCCCCTGTCATGCATTTGGGGCCCTACCCTGCATCTGGGATGGTTTGGAGAGAAAATTGTGTTCAAATCGTCCTCAGTGCAGAACAGATGTGTAGGAAAGCTTGTTCTGGGGCTCCTTATGGACACACTTCATTCTTATGCCCCTGACTGAAATGTTGCTGAAAGGCTCATGTCACACACCCCATGGTCAGCAGGGGGCACTCTTACAGCAATGCTGGAGTTGGACTCATGCAGCTTTTAATTAATTACAGCACTCTACATGTTCTGAGGCATGAATGAAGTGAAGTGTTTTTGTGAGCTGCAAGTGAGTGGTATTGTTTGGGTAGTGTGTTACGCACAATGCCATATCTTCCTGCCAGTGTGCTGTACAGGCAAGCCAGGTGTAGCTAGATTAACACACTGGGTTTTTCTCAATATGCGTACTTGACCGTACTTGTGTTCTCGTATCCCCGTTTTACGTCATCTTCCATTGACAAAGACCAATACACAAGTACAGAGGATGGTAAAAAATACCCGGATGTTGGTCTTGCTCCACCCCAAATATCAAGGATACATTGGTTGCGTCCTCACTGGACGAGATCAATCCCATGAGTCGTTGCTCCTCAAGTTCGTTTTTGGAAGGCAAGTTAGCAAGACTGGTTTTGAAAAGATCACAAGTACGGTCTTTGCGTTCTTGAAATTGAGAAACACTCACTGTAACCCTGTGCTGACATCATTACCTTGTTGTGGACCAGGAGAGGCCCAGGAAGGGTGTGACCGACGCCACCTTGTGGCCCATACTGGCACTACACTGACTGTACAACTGCCTGTATCTTAGAGCTGTGAGAAGAGCCCAAAGGGGGGGGGGGTGCTTCCCCAGGCCAGCACGTGCCATTCCCCCCCCCCGACTGGGCCGTGCTGGGTTAGGGCAGAGACCGGGCAGCGTTGGGTAACCTCTCCATGTGCTTCTCCCCCCTCCGCCACCCGGCAGAGTTCCTCCAGGACGCGGAGCAGAAGGTGAGCGGCTCCCGGAAGCTGCGGCTCCACGTGAAGCAGGACCCCTGGAACCTGCCCAGCAGCGTACGGGAGCTCACCCAGACCATCGCCAAGCTGGTCGAAGGTCAGCCGCCCGCCAACTGCTCGCCGGCGCCCTCTGCCTGCGGTTCATCCATTCATCTCATCAGCCCTCATTGCGCCCAGCGAGATGCTGAATTCCTGCACTGACTCCTGTTGGTGGGGTCTGCTGGATGTTATAGGTTCTCTTTTGGCTGTTGAGGGTTCTCGTTTTGAAGACCAGACCATCTTTCTCTGCTCTGCATGCAGAGGAGACACTCTATGCAGCCTTTCTGTGATGAGCTGGTCTAACAGTTCCCTCTGCCTGTCTCCTTCTTCAGAGCTGAAGACCCGTCTGCTCCTGGTGCTGCTTCAGTACACGGGTGAGTCATGTGACCCGTTTCCGTGGCTGTGACGACTGACGTCGGATACGGTTACGAACCCAGCATGAGTTTGTGCTGATGTTTCCATATGGACGTATTATCAGATCATTGTGGTGTGTTTGTAATGTACTTTTATTTTGATTTTTAAAGCATAGCTGGTGTTTTGTAAAATAATGTTTGTGCTGGATACCTTCAGGAGGACTGTCTGCTCTAAAGCAGATCTCACTTATCACATTTATTGACACGATGATGCCAAAAGATCCAGTAACATGTGCCTGAGGCGTGAAGCATTTTTCATAGCATGGGCAACGTGTGAATCGTGTATGATTTTTAAAATATGTGAGCTGAGGGTTAATATGTGGTCTTTTTAAAGCTTGTCTGCATGTAATGTGCCATAATTAAAGACTCCTTCCTGCACGCATCTCTATAGTATGTCGTTGTACTGTTTGCCAGCTTCAGTCTCCTGGATGATGCAGATAATGTTTATTTTTTTTAACTTGGGTTTTGCAGGGTGCATTGTGGGTAAGGGTCTCCACCAGTGACTTCTGATTGGTCAAAGTGTATGAAAATGGCAGGGAATGCTGGAATCATTCAGCTGGGCTGGTACTCGGTGCAGAGGCTGGGGGTGACGCCTCACACGCGAGTCAAACACTGTGTCTCCTCCCTTGACCCACAGACTCCGAAATCCAGCTCCGGCGGGACATGGTCGTCTGCCAGAGCCTGGTGGCGGCGGTGTGTGCTTTCTCAGAGCACCTGCAGGCTGTGCTGAACCAGGCACAGGACGAGTCGGATGCCGAGGCTCAGGAGGCCAGCCGTCTCTGGCTGGAGCAGATCTCCAGCGTGGGCCTGCTCTTCCACTTCCAGTCCCTGCTGTCCCCAAACCTGGTGCGTACCCCACCTGGACCACTGTCTGTCTGCTCCTCACCCACTACAAGTACAGCAGAGGCTCCTAGGGGGTTCCTGCTCTGGAAGGTTCCATACAGATGTGTTGCTTCCTCCCTCTACTGGGAGATCAACGTGGGGGGCCGTGCACAGGCTTGATTTAAAGGGAACCTGATGTCATACAGCACAGAATCCCCCCAAATGAGGTGATGAGTGATAGACGTTACGTTTTGGCATTGTTCTGGATTCAGCCAGGTCCGGAATGAGGCAGAATCATTGGGGACTAGCTTCGGATTTAAAGCACTCTTCCATGTCATTCTAGTGCAATAAAATATATTTCTTGGCTGAGAAATGGGGAGTTTGAGGTTTGTACATAGGCTACAGAGCTGTGAGAATTCAGACAGTAAGGTTTTTGGCGATGGCCCACGTTTAACTGCCTATATATTGCTGTTTTTTTTTACAGAATATTAACATATTTTGTCCATGATAAGGAATAATCTGAGTGAATGTTTTGCCTGAATATTGCCACGTTGATCTGGGCTCCATTCACTGGCCTGACGCAGATCCTTCCGTCGGTTATCTTCTCTCTGCATGAATTTTTGGAATGAGTGTGAAGGGGCTGGACGGGTGGTCCCCGATCCACCTGCTGAGCCTGACCCAAGCCTGTGATTCCAGACAGATGAGCAGGCCATGCTGGAAGACACGCAGGTGGCCCTCGCAGACCTGGAGAAAGTGACCTTCTGCTTCCGGCAGTTAGAAGGAGACCCGCAGGTGGCCAGTATGTATGGAGCCCAATGGTGTTTCTCCTCCTCCTTGCTCTCTCTGAGTTAGGCCTTTATTCCTCCATCCAGCCAACCCTCCCCAGTGCATATCTCATGCTTGGGGTGGTGCTGAGGTTTAACATAAAGCAATTATGTGACCCTCCCCTTAGGAACCCAAAGAGCGTAAAAACACCCGTCTTCACTATTTTGTCTTTGTTATTGACGGCTCCTCCGCTTTACCCCACAGATATGCCCATCTCCTACCAGGTGGAAGGAACCAGACAAGCCATCAAGGTCTGCTTCTACCTGGAGAGCTTCTACTTTGCGGAGCTGCCGCTCAGACTGAGGAATGGGGCCGGGTTCAAGATCCACCCGGTACTCTTCACGCAGGGTGAGTACTACAGTACTACATAAACATACTGTATATGCACACAAACAAAAAGCTCTTGACTTGTGTAAATCTATTCATTTATGCGTTATGTGTTCTTTAGTACCTATTACCAGATTTTGGCTTTTGTGCCCTGAATTGGACATGGTGTTAAATATGGCTCATGTAAAGTCTGACTTCCCTGAGGGTTTGTGGATCACATCTCTGCTCACCTGTAGTGTTGGTTCTAGTTCCCGTGTTCAGTTCTGATGGAAACGCTCCCCTTGCCTGCAGCTCTGGAGAGTATGGAGGGTTACTACTACAGGGACAGCGTCTCCGTGGAGGAGTTCCAAGCCCAGATCAACGCGGCCTCCCTGGAGAAGGTCAAGCAGTACTGCAAGAGGCTGAGGTAGGTCTTGCAGATGCCACCCGAACCCGTTATGCCGGACCTCCCTGCCCCTGCAGGCCCGGATGGGAGCTGGAACCTCTAATGATGGCCTGGATGGCTATTTGTTGGGTCAGTGGGGAGTTTCTCAGATTCCTTTTGAAGAATCGCATCCGGATGCATGACCAGGCAGGGCCTCATTTGCCTTCAGTACATTTCCACCGTTGGCCTTCCAGTGCTGTTGCTTATTCACGCTCAGGCTCGGCTGGCTGTTTTCGTTTTGGGGTTTTCAGAAGCCCAGCTGAACACTCTGCTTAACACCCAATCACCGAACATCTGCCATTACCTGTGTTGGATCTCCTGTGATTCATGTCTGATCAGTTAAGGTTTGATAACTAGGAAACTACCTCGATTAAGTTACAGTGGTAAAATGAATATGCAAAGATTAGAGCTGAAGGTTCGGTCTGGAGGCATCAGGACCATTTGTTAGGAACCTCTGAGTTAGAGCAGGGGATTGAAATTGGTGTCATAACCATTAACAAGTACCTGATGGGACAAATGGGAATTTTCCTGCTGTTTCAGAATGATCTAACAGGCCTCCAGGTTCCTAACATTTGTGGCCAGGAGCTCCGAATGGGAAACTTGTATGAAGATGTCCTTGAGGAGTGTAGCTCAGAGAAGCACCTGGTGCTCTGGGTCCCCAGAGATGATCTTCATGGAGGCTGCTTCAGTAGCGATGCTTTGTAAGCAAACTGTAAATATATCAGGGTCTCTTTTTAAGGCATGCTGTCCGTACCAGAGAAGATGAGGCTGTTTTCACTCGTCCTTTGTAGCGGTTTATGTAAGGGAAACACCTGCCTCCATGCTCAGGGCCCAAGCATCTGCTATCTATGTGCCAGCTGACCGAAGCTGGCAGGAAGTGATGTCGTGCAAAGTGATTTGTGTTCCTCCTTGGTCCGGGACTATCCGGCGAATACGATTTCACCTCCGGGTTCCTTTTTGTCGCACGTGCTGCTAGCAGCGATGTTCTAGTCGACTGCTCCGTTGCCAGGTGGCGTGAGGGACACCAACAGTGCAGGCTTTCACTACCCGCGTCTTCAGGACCACTGGTCACAGAGGAGAGGAAGCCTTTGAAAATACCTTGAGGGCAATTAAGATGCCAGGGAGCACCGGTTTGTGAACTCTCCGGAAAAAGGGCTCTGTATTTTCACATGCACTGCGACTTCCGTTTGTCTGTCTCCCACTCTCTCTCCCACTAATCACCGTTTTTATTCAGCACTGTGGGTCGATCTTCCTGTTTTTTTGTCCTGATGGCTTAGTACGGGATGGTACCAAATGGGTGTCAGTACAGGCACAGGGGACTGGTGCCAGTGGCCTGTAGCAGAGACAGCTCGGCCTTGGTGGTTTTGATGGGAGAAGGTCGCTCTTGGAGAAATCCCATCACTGTCTCTGTGCTCTGGAACCTTAAATGCGCATTAGCTGCTAGCGTTTAGCGTTGCGGCGCATCCATTAAGAGCTATGAGGCGATCTCCGTGTCTTGCTGGGAGGCGTCAATGCGTGTGGTGATGTCATCGCGTGGCTCGTGGGCTCGGGAAGGCTGTCCGTGTTCGCCGCAGCTCGGGGGTGACATCACACTGCCTGGCTGCCGGCCCTCCTCCGCCCGCCCTGTTAAACTTGGATTCCGGCCACCTGGCTTCTCTGGACCTCCGTGCCAGAGCCGGCAGATGACGGAGAGGCGGGGGGCCTCTGTGACTCCTGAACGGAGCGGGCCGGGAGCGGGCGGCAGGCGGAGGAGAGGAGGCCACGCTTCGGTCAGCAGGACGGCTGCGGCTTCCAGCTCTGCTGTTTTCCTGTGTTTCTTCCCATGATCGGCTCTTCTCGCTGTTCAGATCATGACGCGTGAGGGTTATTTGTGGTCTAAATGCCTCCCGTCACCAGGGGCCGACTCTCCTCAGGGGCCTTATTAACGGGATGCTTTGGTGTGAATCAAGTGGCAAAGCCCAACATACCTCATGGCCTTTTAGCTTATTCACTTAAAATGCAATTTAAATGATGATTCAGCAATTACTGCCCAGCGAGGCTGTCCACTGTCCCAGGCTCTGCTGACTCTGCTCTTCTTATGGACCAGTTACCAAACACACATGTAGCTATGGGCGAGAGAGACGCTCTGAGAAATTAATGATCCCATGCGTGCAATATCACCCCACTGCAGTTAGGACACGACACAGTGTTCCAGCGGATGGCGCTGTTGTCTCCAAAACTGGGGGTTCAAATCCCACCTCTATGTGTGTAGGGAGTTTGCATGTCCCCCTTGGGTCATGCGGGTTTCCTCTGGGTATCCAATGTCACGCAGTCCAATGTCACACAGTCTCTAAATTGCCCATAGACTGTGTGTGTGTGTGTGTGTGTGTGTGTGTGTGTGATGTCGCCAACCGGCTTAATGTACAATAGGTGGAACCTGTAGCTATTCTATATAATGAAACACTGGCACTATAAATATGCCCAGCAACAAAATTAAATATCTACTGTACCCACAAATACTACACAGAAAACACTGCTTTCATTATGCAGATGAGAGAATATCAGAACGGCCAGCACGTCTGGAATGATTTTACCCACGACCCCTGGAGAGGGGGCTGTTCCCCTCTGAGCCCTCACTCTGAGGGGGACACGGGGCTTATGGGGAAGTGCTCCATAAGAGCTGTTCCCATGATGCTTTTGGAGAGCCCTTCTCCTGCACTTTCCCACCGCTGAGAGTCCCGCCCCCAGCCTCCAGGTCTATGTGACTCCTGGCCATCTGCGTACCCCGCCTGGGAACCCCGCGAGAACACATGGGCAGATAACAGAGGGGGTGGGCCGGGGGAGTCGCAGCCTAAGAGCATGCAGCTGGGAGGAGGTGTTCATGGACACTACAGACCCCAGACTTCCCTTCTGCGCACATGTACTGGACAGTAACTATACAGAGTACAGACACAGAAGCTCAGAAATCAGGCAAATAAGACTCCCCACAAGAGGATCCCTAATCCTAACATTACCCCCCCCTCCCCGACAAGAGGAACTCTTAACAGTCTCCATATAACAATTTCTACCCACTAAGATGGACCAAAGTAGCCTATCCCAGGCAATAGAAGGCATATGGCTCATACAACCTGTCCATCATAGGACACACACACACACACACACACACGCACATACCTATCTTTATGGGGCCCGCTCATTCACTTCTATGGGAAAAATGCTAACGCTAACTATGACAACCTTAACCCTCACCCAGCCGTAACCATAACCATAAGTAACCAAGCAAAATACAAGAGTTTTTGCATTTTTAGTTTTTTCATAAACTAAATATCAGATTTTTATAAAATAGAGTTTTCTCTCATGGGGACCAGGAAATCGGTCCCATTAAGGGAAAAAAACAGATATTTATCACATTTATCACATTGTGTCCCCATAAGGATAGGTATACCCACTTGCACACACACACACACACACACACACACACACGGTGAGAATGAAGCTTAGGATTGCACCCTTAGGGTTTCTTTGGGGGCCAGTGGATATGTGGTTTTTCTGCTGAGCATGGGATTCGAACTGACAACCTTCTGTATGAATGAGTGTAGGAGCTGATGTTGGGCTTAATGACAGCTGCAGTTCAGTTAGAGTACTCTGGACCTGATCCCCGAAGCACAGAGGATGAGAGAGATTAAGCCAGTTACCATCACTGTTTCACCTTGCCCATGGGAGGAAGCCTCACTATGTGTTCGAGAGGCATTTAGACTTTTGCTCGCCTGAGATGGGGTCAAAATCCCACCTGTTCATAATGATCTTAGTTACAATGAATCCATGACAGCATCGTGAAAAAGCGTCTTCAGAAATAAATACCCCCTAGTTATTTAAATTGTACTTAATGAATTCACTGTGGCTTTGCAGGTGTGTTTAAGCCAAATCAGCTGCTTCAAATGCTTATTGGCTTGTTACCCAGTAACGCAGCTCAGTTTCCTGGGCTGGTTTAACTCCTCTCCTCCGGCAGAAGCTTCTAGCACCTCGGCCTGAAACCTTTGGGTGATAAGTCCAATGCAGCTATCTCGCAGAAGAGCCAACGTGTAAAACACTTTTTTTGACAGCGGTACATTAAAGTTAAAGAGTGCATTATTAAAGTTAAGTGTGTGAGCTCTCTGCTGCCAGCGTTTGGCAGAAATTCACCGGGCAGATTCAGCCGAGCGGCAGGACGCTCCAGTGGAAGCTAAATACTTTGCTGTCTGCATCTCGTGGAAGATAAGTCTGCTTTGAAACCAATTACACGGAGTGTTACTCCTGCCTGCCGTCACCTCCCTCATCGCGATCTGGGGGGGCGAGCGGATAACGCAGGTGCCAGGAATTGAATTATCAGCAGCTGGTTGTGGAGGAGATGTGAACGTTATTTTTTTTTTTTGGGGGGGGGTGCTTCTCGTACTCTGCATCATGGGTAAATGGGGAGGGAGGGGCCTGCGTGTGTCTGTGATGATGACATCAGTGCGGGTGCAGGAATCTGCACTGTGAACATTTTTTATTGTGTTTATTTTATTGCCGGTGAACCCCCCCCCACATAGGACTTCATCTGGGGTCTAGAGATGTATTTATCGTGGTTTTTAGGCCACTAATCTATTTTATGGCCTTTTTTACAGCTCTAGTTATCAAAGTCTTGTGCCCCAGTGATGGCTGGTGTATACACAGAACCACAGGGGAGGGGTTTGGGGGGGCGATGATAGCAGACCCCCAGCCCTGTCTGATTGCAGTTTATGCCCCACCATAACACTAACGCTGCCCCCGCTGCCTGCCCCCCCTCCTCGCAGGTGAGGACTTATTCAAACTCCCATACCTTTGACTGCAGTTAATGGCCTCCACTGGTGCTCTGGACAGAGGCACTATGGTGGGGGTGTGACCTTCTCCAGATGGTGACATCGGGACAGGAGGAAGGAATAAAGGAAGACTTTATTTAGGGGGGTGAGAGAGCCGGATTTAACCACGGGGGCTAGATGAATAATGAAACGCTGACATTTCAGCAAAATCTGAGGACAAGAAAACAGAGCGAAGGGGAGGAAGCATCCCAACTGGGGGCTGCCAGTGGTGTCAGGTGTGTGTGGAGTCTGTGAGTGCACCGAGAGTCACTGAACATTATGCATGTGCCAAGACACTGAACATTATCAGGAATGGAAAGCAGAGCTCTTCAAATTTGCCCCTTGATTCCAAATCCAGGCCATGTTTTCGGTTCTCCCAGGTAGTTAGTCTAATAATCACTGATTCTGATTGGCCTGAGGCTTCAGACCCGTCTCACAGATACAGGAAGGCTGGAAAATCATCAGTGCTTGGACCTTGAGGATGTGCAGAGTCACTGAACATCATCATGCATTTCTAGAGTCACTGGACATCATCAAGTGTGTACAGAGTCCCTGCACAGCAGGTCCAGCATGTTCTGGTCATGTTCTGGGTCAGTGGGTGTGGCCTGGGTCATGCCACCTGTAGCAGAAGCTGTCTGTTAGCCTCCAGTATCAGCAGCATGGACACTGGTTTAGTTCCATCACCCATTTGGTCCTGGGCACATGCTTTCCAGGCAGCTGCTGCCTGCTTTCATTCCTTATTGCCTCCCTCATGCTCATACCCTCATGAAAGCAGGATGAGGCTTCCATCCACATGAGCAGGAAGGAGCTCTGCTGTCTCAAGGCTGCTGCTGTGGGTGGAGCCTCTGATGTTTTTTTGATTGCATTGCTGGTATGGGCGGAGCCTGTGATTAATTGTTTGTGCTGCTGCTGTGGGCGGAGCCTTGGTGTTTTTATCATTTGTGGCGCGTGTGTGGGTGGAGACTGTGATTTCTGTTTGCGGTGCTGGTATGGGTAGAGCCTTTTACTTGCAGTCCTGCGGTGGGTGGAGCCTGTAATGTTTGTTTGTTTGCAGTGTTGGTGTGGATGGGGCCCGTGCTGTTTTTTTGTTTGTGGTGCTGGTGTGGGTGGAGCCTTTGATGTTTTTGTGGGTGGAGCCTGTGTTGTTTTTGTTTGCAGTGCTGGTATGGGTGGAGCCTGTGGTGTCTTTTTTTTTTTTTGTTTGCAGTGCCGGTGTAGGTGGAGCCTGTGATGTTTTTGTTTGCAGTGCTGATGTGGGTGGAGCCGGGCCTGAGAAGGGCACTAATACTGTTTTCTTACCCACAGGGCCTTCTACCTGGACAAGTCCAACCTGCTTCCCAGCTCAGCACCAAAAGCGGCCTTAGTAGACAAGGTAAACGAACCCCCACATGGGGTATTGTAGGTGCGCCCTGAAGTGAGGGGGTAGTCTATGACCCCTGACCCCCCAGCTGACATGTGCCCCACGCCCTCCCCAGCTGATGCGGCCCCTGAACGCCCTGGAGGAGCTCTATCGGCTGATGGACAGCTTTGTGAGCTCGCGGCGGACGGCGGCCTGCCAGTTCACAGCCTGCGGCGCATCTGGGGTGGGGCTGCTGACGGTGGCGTCCGAGCTCTGCGACCGCCTGGGGGCCTGCCACATCGTCATGTGCAACAGCGGGGTGCAACGGTGAGCCCTCCACCCCTCCCTCCCACCTCCTGGGGACATATTTCCTTCTCTGTGACTTATACCGAAGCTTTAAACAAATGAGTGAGTCTTAAATAGGAATATCTATTAAAGCCTCCTTACTTATTAATGTAGTGACTATTAATACGCCTCGTGCTGGAGCAGCTGTCCGCAAAATGGCGATCATACCAGCATCTCCTTTCTCGCTGGAGAGATGATTATATCTGCTTTTAGAGTGTAGTTATTAGTCACTTACCCTGATCTAATTAGAGATCATGAGATATCATTTTTTTCATCCCAGTGTGAAATGTAATTAATTACGGCAGTTTGGTCAGAATAGAAAGCCGCAGATCTCTGACATTCTGAGCGGTTTCTAAAGGAAACTCACCAGCGGCCCTGAAACGCCGCTCCTACCCTAAAACCGAACAGCGGCACTGTCTCCCTGCTCATGGCTGCTCTCAGCCAATGGGCAGCGGCAGATTCTGACACCTGGAAATGATTTATGTGATTGCTGCAGTTTCCCAAACCCCTCAAAGGTATCCGGACTCCTTTTCACCAATTATTCTCAGGAAATACTCCTGCTATTTCTCAATTGAACTTTCCGTCCCTGGAACCTTTCTGCACTCACCTCTGCACATAGATCCCGTGATCTTAGGGGACGACCAGAGTATTATGTATATGATGTTTCAAAATGACTGGAGAGACAATTCAGAACCAGATCTCAGGAGACAGCAGCGCTGACTTTAAACCCAGGCTGTGTGGAAGTTTAAAAACACAGTAAAATCGGAATGGCTTGGACTCCGTTGTTATAATTCTGTTGTGAGCCTCTGATGTTGGGGATCATCCACCTTAACACCACCCTCCTGTAGAAAGCTGTCCAGCTTGAACCCAGCACCGCCTCCCTGATCCATAGCCTCTGCTTTTATCGGCATGTTATCTGGGTAGCCCCTCGTTGAGACCCCACAGTGTTTGGGATCTGATCATGCTCCTCATGAAGCTATCCCCCCCCAGAGCCGTAAGGTCCATCTTGATTTATCCCGGCTGGTCCCATTTGCCCATCTCCATCACCCCCATCACCGCGAACTGCCGGATAATGATCAGCAAGCAGCAGCTACCACTAATTCAAAGGGGCTTCGATTTGAGCAGCTTCTGTGGGAATTAGGGGAGGTGTTGGGGGGGCAGGGTGACCACAGGAGCAGCTGGGAAGGTTCAGGAAAGGGCTGCCTAGCTCATTATCAATGAGCAGTGCTTCCCAACCCGGTCCGTGGGGACCAACAGACGGTCCACGTCTTTGCTCCTTTCCCGTTCCCAGTGGGAACAAAAACGTGGACTTTCTGTGGATCCCCGAGGACCGGATTATGAAACACTGTCTTAGACCACGGAGCATGTGCAGTGAGGGTCGGCGCTGTCTTAGACCACGGAGCATGTGCAGTGAGGGTCTGCGCTGTCTTAGACCACGGAGCATGTGCAGTGAGGGTCTGCGCTGTCTTAGACCACGGAGCATGTGCAGTGAGGGTC
>JAODJW010000033.1:19420700-19444670 GCA_026777045.1 Hyperopisus bebe
GCTGTCTTAGACCACGGAGCATGTGCAGTGAGGGTCTGCGCTGTCTTAGACCACGGAGCATGTGCAGTGAGGGTCTGGCAGGATTACAAGTTCATACCTCACTTCTGCGTGTGCGCTTATGGTCCGTGCACAGGATGATATAAATTTTAACAAGGTCAACAAAGAAAGAACAGAAGAAGAATAGTTGTTGTAGGAGGTACTGAGGTACCTGCGTATCTAATTTTTCACACCGTCCAGACATTATACTATGGTTTTGCTGAGGGTGGGGGGTGTAAAAAAATCACACGGTATTGCCATTTTACTTTAATACCACCTTATCAACTTTGAAATTGTTTACCCATTTCACTACATGGGTTGTATTTGTGCTTGTTGCAATGCATCTGCTCTCTGCTGGTCTGGTGGAATATCACTGCTGTATGTGGACGGTATGTGCACACGATTACGCACAAGTGACCGTGCATGGACAGTGACAGCACGTGGAAAAGTGAAGTATGAGTTCGGCTTTACAGTCCTTTAACTACTGACTGGTTGCTACTAAAGGAGAAGGACAAAAAGGATAAATGGGGGGGGGAGGGCGGTGTGTGGCTCAGCGGGTTAGGACTGCTGGGGCCCGGAAGGTCGTTGGTTCAACTCCCATGGTCAGAGGAGTGATGTCACCGTTGGGCCTCTGAGCAAGGCTCTTTACCCCCAGCTGCCCCAGGGACTGGCTGACCCGGCTTACTCAACAAATGTACGTCACCTGTTCTTGCGTGTGAAGCTCCTCTCCCCTGCTGCTGTATGTCTGACAGCCCCTGTCCTCCCCTCTAGCTGCACCCTCAGTGTCACTCTGGAACAGGCCATTCTGCTCGCCCGGAACTACGGTCTGCCTCCGCGCTGCATCATGCAGGCCACGGACGTCATGAGGAAGCAGGTACGGCCCGTGCGTCTTCTCACGCCGTCGTCTGTGGTCTTCTGAGGAACCTCAGTGCCAGTTCTTCTTGCTGCGTGATGAGTAAAGGTCTTAGCTCAGCTTGCTGTGGAATTTGCTGCAAGCTGTGAGATCTGCACCATCACTATTATTAAAATGCAAACTAAGTACCCCCCCCCCCCTTCAGTGTTCACATCTTCATTGACACATGATCATCTCGGCCAGCTGCTTGGCTGACCCCCTCCGTGGTCCGATGAGATTGCCATTGGTCCTTATTGCTCTTGTTGGGTTGTTCTGGAGCTACATTGAGTGTTCTGTCATCGGGAAGGAGTGAAAATTTACCGTTCTCCTTTAGTATGTACAAAGCACATGCAGCTGTGGGCAGGGCTGATGGTCAGGCAGGACTGAGGGTGAGATTAGTCACCTTGTAGGGTCCCCTGCATGGGACAGTGGTGTCACGCTGGGACGGTGACCCACACAGCTGCCTGCCTCTCCCTGTTTGTGTATTTATTTATTTATGTATGTTCTTTGAACCCCAGCATATCCACCCAGGAGGCTGCCTGCCTTGCTCCCCATCACCAGTAGGGGAGCAACCGTGGCACAAAATCATTTATTACCATTAACACAGGAGGGCAATATAGGCGTGATCTCAGTTTTGCTTTGAGATTTTATTTTTGGATTTTGCACTGGAGTCTGCAGCATAAGGTCAAAACGATTTGAAAACAGCTTTTTTGTGAATGTACATGAGCCCTGAATTATTGATCAAACCGAACGGTGGGCAGACTGTATCGTTACACCCCTAGTCGGCAGAAGTCTTTACCTGGCCCGGAATCTGGCGTTTTGAGGTTTTTAATTTGTTTTTTTTTTTATTGGAAGATGGTTGAGCTTCCGAGTGAAATGTGTGGCAGCCAAATGGCAGGAATAAGGTGACAAGAAAGAGCCCAATGCTGCCCCACATCACCCTACATGTGACCCCGCCTCCCCACGTCTCACCCTGCCTTCCAACGCATCACCCCACTTCTCCACACATCACCCCGCCTCCCCACACCTAACCCCGTCTCCTCATGCGTCACCCTGCGTCCCCACGTGTCATGCTGGCTCACCCAGAGTACCGCTGTATCACCCCACGCCCCCACATGTGACCGTGCATCACCCCAGCCATGTGCTGCCCCCTTCATATTGCCTTGGAAGAGATTTTTGTTTTGATTGGTAGCGTCTGAAGGACCTGCAGCCAAAAGCAGGAACAGGAACCTTTTCTTTGTAAGTTAATTCAAACACGAAGGTGAATCACTGCAGTTATGAAGCTTTGAGAGAGGGGGCGCCACAGAGCACGGATATCAGCCCTGCCTCTCTGTATGCCAAGGCTTCAGGGAAGATGCTGATGCATCGTTATTATTTATATAAATATGTTTGGGGTAAATTTACTGAATGTTGTTTTTCTGAAAATGAGCTGCAGACTGCTGAGCCCCAGGGCGTAATGGAGGAGGCTGTTTCACGCGTTTGCGTGACTAAATCCAATCACTGGAATGAATGGAAATCAGACCCAGTGCCTGATTTTTTTCTTTTATTTGATTTCTGTCAGCAAGATGTTTTGGGGGATGGAGGTGTGATGGAAGAGTGACTTTATCTGTTAATTTGCCAGATGGAGAGCGGAGGGCGCCATGACTGAGCGCTTTAAGCTGCCTTTGGTGTTTTCTCTCTGTCTTTGGGAGAGCAGCCCTCTCAAAAACACCACCGCTTTGATGGTGCTTTTCGTGAGGTAATGGAGAACGGTCCTCGGTGACGCAGACTGGAAACAGGGCTGGAATGCAAAGTGTTTGGCTGATGCGGGGGCCTGTTAGACATGCCCAGGTCCTGCACCCAGCTCTGACCCACACGCGTGGCTGTTGAGTGCTGGCCCAGCGGGATTGGCCATTTTGATAAAGCGATGACTTTGGGCGGGGTCAGGGCACGATGTCACCTGGAGAGTGTCCGACAGACTCCGCCCACCTCGCATCTGGCACTTCCTGTAGTAAGGAAGGCGAAGATGCACCAAATGGTGAAACCTGGTTTTCTGGGGGATTCTGGCACTACCAGCAGGAGGCACTGTGGAGGTCTACCGACTCACATACGTAATGAGAGGAGCTCACTGTGTGACCTCCTTGTTTCCTTAATGTGTGTGTGGTTCCCCTTCCTTTCACAGGCCATCCCAAAGGCTGTGACCTCCAGCTATTCCTACTAAAAAACTCGTGTTGTTCCCATGGTGGGAGGGGCAGTGCTTAACACTTTTTATTCCTCTCTGGAACCTCCTGTCAGTTTGGATCAGTACCACCATAGATGTCCCACACCAGCTGACATTTGGAGCAGAGATTATGTTTGTCATGCGTCTGGAAAATGTGTGAGATTTATACTTTCACTGCAGCATGTTTTTGCAGGTACCTGTCACGGGTGTCCGTGTGTGTGCGTCTTGCCTGTCTGCGTGTACCTGTCATAGATATCTGTGTGTGTCATGCCTGTTTGCGTGTGCCTGTCATAGATATCTGTGTGTGTCTGTCACACCTGATCATGTGTACCTGTCACGCCTGTCTGTGTGTGTCTGTCAGCATTTTGTTCTGATAAAAGGCAGCCTGACTGTTTGAAGCAAAATAAAAGCCCAGAGCTGCTGAAATTATTCGCTGGAGGTGATTTATCATACGAGGAACTTGCAGCTCGTCTCTGCCACTTAAAATATGTGCCAGTTTCTCCAGTCAGCATTAACAGTGAGGAGACCGGTTCCTCCGTGACGGCAGACAAGGCCAGCCTCGTCAGTCAGGGTCCTGTGAAATACGGTGACGTGTCTGAAATGCTGAGTTAGACTGCAGGGATGTTTGCGAGGAGCTCAGGATGGCAATGCATCTCCCAATGGCGTCGCAGCGTTAATGACGCCCGTGTGACACAGCACACGTGCAGCCCCGGGGATGGCAAACACCATTGCTGTAATTTTCTGAGCACCTCTGAGGTAAAATGAGCTGTGTTGTCATAGAGCCAGGAATATGCTGTCCTGACAGCTTGTGACGGCACAGCATTCCTGCTCCGGACCGGCAGCTGCGCACGGAAAATATGTTTATGTGCATCAGTGACATTCTAAACCCTTTATCTTCTTACCAGGGAGCGAGAGTCCAGAACTCAGCCAAGAATCTGGGGGTGCGGGACCGGACCCCATCGTCGGTGCCCAGGTGACGTGAAGCTCACGACTCCATCTTTACCGCAGTTCACCTGCTTTTTAATGAGATATCAAACCCTGATCATTGTGCAGGATGCCTGAGCCTTTAGTGGGACTGATGGCCTCAGGATGCAGCAGCCCCTCAGCGGACCCCCCCCCCCCCACCCTTTCTTGTTCTTCCCCTTCCCCCTTTACTGCTTCCTCTTGCCTCACTACACTTTCAACCCTGAAATGAAATTATGATTCATTTGTATTTGCATAAATGTGGCGCACTGTAACGTGCAGAGTCAATGTCCAATGCCCCCGTTGAGGTTGGATTCAATCCGACGACCATCCAATACCAGCAGAGAGGCCTAAACACCCTTCCCCCCCTGCTCCGAGCAACACATGCCCCTCTTTAGGGTAGTTGATATTTTCTGAGGTGTTCTGAGGTGGACAATATGGGCTTGACCTGTTTGACCCCAAGGGAGGCAGAGAAATACTCTCTTCATTTGACCCGTCACCATCACTGAAAGCGGAGACTCACCGCAAGCCGATTGGCTGATTGACTCTTATTGAGAACCACTTAGCAAAACTGGCAAACACAATTAGGTCAAGCGGATCGTTATTTAAGGTTCAATAGCAAGACAGATCATTTAATTAAGCTTCTCAGCGATAACTGGAGTGACCTAAACACAGAACCTGCAAGGAGGGCTTCTGACCTCAGCGGGCAGAGATGCAATGTAGCGGAAAATGAGGGGTATTAAAATACCGTTCATGTTTGATGTTCTAGCGCGACCCCATATGACGCAAGGAGAAGAAAGTTAACTTTTGTATATGAGGAAAATGTACAAAATGTGTAAAATGGCACATACCCATGACTGTGACCTTGTGTTTGGCTGACACACTCAAGCAGGCCCAATCAGATCAGCTCTCCATTAAGGGCACAGTGAGCTGGGACTGTTTGGATCGCTGGCCAGTCCAGTTATGGGATCAGCGGCTCTGATTACGGGACTTACTGCCCGGCTCTGCTCTCGAGGGGGGGGCTCTGACATCTCTGTGCATCTCTCCTTCCCAGGCTGTACAAGCTGTGCCAACCCCCACCCCCGGACGGCGAGCCATGAGATTGCAGGGCCAGACGGCAGCAGTGACGGCCCAGGCAGCAGACGGGCCGGCACCGGACCTGGGCCGCTGGCCTCAGCGTGACATTGGCTCTCTGGGTTCCGCCCCCCGCCCCCTTTTTACATACTACCTGCGTGTAACTCTGTAGCGCTTTTATTTTGTGTATGTGTTCCTCTGCGTCCCACTTACATTACAACTCATTTTAATTTTCAGTAACTTGGTATTAAAAAACTAATCTAAAGAAGGACCTGGAGAAATCTCTGCATGGTTTTAACAATCGGCTCATTCCGGAGTGAGTTCATGAAGGGATTTGCTGTAAATAACTGCTCTGGATGAGAATTCACACCTATTTTTGCGCACTGAAATTTGTACATTTCCTGTAACAGTACTCAGCAGCACTTTGGGGTCCTGTTTCATGTGCTTTCAGTTTATGTAATAATGGGGATTGTACTGGTGCCCCCTACTGGTAAACAGATGGAAGCTTGTGGTTGTCCTACAGTTAGATTAATGCAGTGCAGTGCAGTGTTTCTCAACCCAGTCCTCGGGGAAACCGAGACAGTGCATGGTTTTGCTCCCTCCCAGCTCCCGGTTTTGCTATTAGAGGAGCAAAA
Organism: Hyperopisus bebe; assembly: GCA_026777045.1. Lineage (NCBI taxonomy): Eukaryota > Metazoa > Chordata > Actinopteri > Osteoglossiformes > Mormyridae > Hyperopisus > Hyperopisus bebe. Next base: position 19,426,501 of record JAODJW010000033.1, read on the forward strand.
ATATGGACTGTCTGGTAGGAAGGTGGGAGAGAGCAAAATGGGGACCATCTGGGGGTTCCAGGGAACTGGGTTGGGAAACACTGGATTAGTGTGTTTTTTTTTTTTGTCTGCAGGAAGTTTTTCTTGCCTTTTATAACACCAGACTGGACAGGAAGACAATCTTTTAACTGACATGATCTGCTAGGCGGTAACAGTAACGGGACATTACAGACAAATGAAGTAGTGAATGCTCAGCAATGCCATGTGCCACAGTGTCCCTACACAGTGTCCCTGTCCCCAATACCCTCATGTCACAAAACACAACCGGCCTACCCTGCTCTTTGTGAGAGTCACCTGGTGTGCTAAGATCTTCACATACAAAAAGAGACAGAATATATACCTACACGCATATATATATAATATATAGACATATATAGTAGTATATATAAATAATGTATATACGCAGTATATACATACAGTACTCAGGATGAAAAGTTTATTTTCATTAAAAAAATACTTGCTAATCAGTTGTATCCATTTCCTTATAGATTATTGTATTACTATGCAAATATAAAAAGCTACGTTAACTGCCCTGGTTAAATCTTCAGTACTGTTAGGCAGTCATAATGTTTCAAATGTATACAAATTTAAATGTCTTATTGTAAATCTAAGGTTCTCTTCAGTGTAGCCTCTCGTACCTTAACCTGGAAAAACTTTAAAGCAAGGAAATGTAAAGAGGACTGTAAAGAGGACTGATATGAGAAGATGAGAGTAATTTATTTACTTTGGTAAATTGACCTGAAGCTCCTCCTTACTGTCATTAAACGAATGCTTGACTGAACTTAAGCATTTACCCACTAATCTACAATGTTACTGTAGTTATTAATTTCTATTAAACATTTTAAAAGGGCACTGATCCTAGTTTCCTTCTTCTGTGTGCCAAATATTGGGTCTTTCGCTCTATGTTTCATTTGAGATTTATTAAGGGTATCACGTGGGCTTTCCTGTGAAGTAATTCAGGACTTCGGCACCTTAAAGAGAATGCAGTGACCTTGCATGGAGTCTGTATATTTGTCCAGGCAATAAATCTATTTTGGTCTGGATCAGATAGTTCATTAATTACCAGCAGATGTCTTTATCTGAATCCTAGATCGATGCCCACAACCACAATGCTTGCTGCCTGACCTGAAGAGGGTGCCGTTCTCCCTACATGCACTGCGTTCTGATTAACCTCTCGACCTGGTGTGGGTGATGGTCAGCCAGGGGTGCTGCTTGGTTCTATGGGTTGGGATGCTGTCCCTGTACTGGGATGGTCACCAGTTCCAATCCAGTGCCCTTAACACATAATAAGCTAAATAAACATGTCTGTTGAATGCTGACGTGGTCTCTCTGAGAGATAAAGGCGTCACCGTGGTTTTTGATGGTAGGTAACTCTGGTCCATGATGACTGACAGTGGAGTATTTATACAGTGAATCTAATATATAGGAGGAACTGAGGCGTTCAGGACAGTCTGTCAGAGAGAATCATGACTGCAAAATGGCATTAGTGTCGTTGGTGGCTCAGAAGACCCTCCTAAAAAATGGCATAGCAACAGCATTAATTCAGCTGGGGCATCCTGTGGTAACGTTAGCTTCGGCCTTCTGATTGTGTGTGGAATTTTAACCACTACACCCCCTGCTGGCCTTCATTTCCACTTTTAATATAAACACCTCTTGTTATATTTAATGTCTCCTTATTACCAATTTCCACACCAGCATCCCACCCACATAACTATCCCCCACCTGTACCTAGAAATGTGCTGCTTTTTGCCCCCTCCCCCAAGAAAAGAAAAACAAATAGCCCCGCCCCACCTCACTGCATTCCCACATGGGTCAGCCTCGGATCAGTCTTTTGGGGTTGTCGACCATTTAAGCAGCGGATGCTGTACGGTGTTGTACCATTTGACGCCTTTTCGGAGGCTCTCTAAGGTCACTCGATGATATACGCCACCTAGTGCGAAGGACTGGAACGTTACATCCGGAACCTGACATTTCTGTTGTTCAATCAATAGTAATATTTCAAGTCAGTATATCGTGTTAACGTCCATAAATCTTGTTTATCAAAGCTGCAGTAAATAATGCACACAGTTGCTGCAATGAGTGAGGTCTAACCGCTGTTACATTTATATCTGGCGCAGTGTAAAATCCCGACTTCGGTGTACGGCTGCCAGAACCATCCAGGAACAATGCAGACAGAACAGTTTGTCTCCCGATCAGCAAAAGGGAGAATGGGGTTTATTTATTTATTTTTTTAATATAGGCCTACAGCATGGTAAAAGTTTCGGTCGATTGCAGTATTACATCTCTATTTGGACACTATTCCCGACATTAATAACCTCCAGTATAAAGACGGAATATTCAGCCCTCCGTAGACAAACACAAGATGTTAGTAAGTTCCCACGTCACAAATTGACACTCTCTGGTAATAATGCGGGTTTTTGTAGTTTTCTTTGTAAAATTACCCTACGGTTAATGCTGGTACGTGACCCATTAACGTATTAGGTTCACGTATCTTTGTAATTTTATTTATAAAATAATGAATATTACATTTGAAGACTTTAATTTAAGATACTGTCGTTGGCAGTATAAATATGATTTACATGTGGCCGATATCCGTTTTCAGCAGGCTACAGGCGATGAAAAATTACCTTCAGTGACTCAAAATAATTAAACTCCGCGATTAATTTATAATTAAATAACCTAATAAGATTTAAAGTGCAAACTACGATAATGAAGAGGTGAGTAAATTAATGCTCGCGTTAAAGTTTTAAAGATGGGGAGGGTCCCGGACTGGAGATAATTAGGGGCCAAAGCGGAGCCAATCAGGGACGCGTCCGTCAGTCCGCCAGCAGGTACCCAGCCGAAGAGCCGGAGCCGGAGCCGATCGCGGTGACAGTTCGGTTACCGCCGCCGGCTTTACAGGCGTTGCGTTCAGGCTCCGCTCGGCTTCTCACCGGGGCTCTCCGGTACAGGCGCGCTGGGTTAGATTGCCTCCGTTCTCTTTTTTCCTGCTCTAAGCAGAAATGCACCCGTGATTTTTAGGGGGGATTTGCAGCGTTCTCACGTTTTAAGCGCCTGCAGCGTTTATCCTCATGGCGTCTCAGCATCAGTCGCGGATTCAGTTTTACCTGGAGAAAAACCGGATCGGACCGCTGTTTGAGGTGAGACCGAGGAATGGGGGCGTTTTTCAAGGTTTGCGGGGCGTTTTGGGGGCTCTAGAGGATGTGCCGCTGGGTGCTGGGGAGGGGGAACACGCCTAGTGTTTACGGAAAGGGATCTGTCTCTTTGGAAATGATATGCTCGATCTGTGGAAATGATAACTTCAGCAGGGCATCGAGCACCTGACCGGCAGTAGTTACACCGGTATGTGATGATTACCACGCTTTCGTCGCACCTTTAAGCGCCTTTGGCTTGACGTGGTACGGCTAATCAGCCGGGACCGACGCACGGCAGCCCTCTGTCCATGTGCGCACACCTGTTCGGGGAGGAAAGGCATGAAAAGTGCGGTGGTCCACTGCCGTGTGCATTAAGCCGCGGGGGATCTGCGCTTAACTACGAGTTTTACAGAATAACTGTGAAGTATATCGTGCAGTGTAAAACTATATAATACTATTACTGCACTGTGTCACACTTACCCAGCGGTTATGCCGGCACTGCTGTTACTAAAGCGCCCGTCCTTGCCCACCGGCTCTGTGCAGCTGAACGTACGAGCGTTCGCTGTCGGCTGGAAGGACGTTTTGGTGAAGAGTCGGTTTTACTGACCGCAAAGCCACCAGCCCAGTGCTAACATAGTAACTTTAGGGGGTGAAGGTCTTTTATACAAATCTGCTATTTTTGCAGGGAACGGATATTATTAATTCAGGAATCTGGCAGTACCTTGCTCAAGGAGTCCTTATTGCGCTATACTCTAGAGCTGGATTTTGAGAAAGAGGCTGTGGTCTTTCCGTTTCATACAGCCGTAATTCCGGGTGTCCATCTGCTCAGCTCTGCAGTTCTGACTGTCGTCGTTCTCCACGTCCTGCTGTCACACTTAAGGCTGGCTGTTATGACCGGACCGGGACCAATGTTGCATCTGTTACTGAGCGCAAGGCCGGCTTTGAGAGGAGCTGAAGTGACACCCTCGGCAATGGGCCGCGATACTCTGGCATGTTCTGTCCGTACTGAGCCGGGGGGGGTGAGTACAGCACGGTCAGCTGGCTGAGATCCCTGCAGTCACTGGGCACTGCAAGTTCCCTGCTCTGGGTGTGAGGGACCTCAGATCTCTGTAGGGCTTAGCCGTGTCTTCGCTGCTGCCATGTTTAGGGGTTGGTGGGGGAGCCACAGCTTAAAAGATGTAATTTGTAAGCGCAGGTCTTTCACAGACGCAGGTGGCCCTGCCATTTGCTGTCCTGGGAGAGACTGGGAAATGGCCGCTGTCTTGCTGCACACCCCTGTTACTGTCTTCACTGCCTTGCCGCCGGCTCTGTCGTAATCTGGGTCCCCGGTGCGGGGGGTCAGAGGCTCATGACCGACACGTCGTAAACTTGTGCAGTGCGGAGCAGGCATGCGCAGATGTGTCAGGAAGTGAATGGGATGGAGTGCGGCTGTGCCAGGAATCAGTAGGTCGCTGGTTTGAATCCTGGGGTCGGCAGAGTGATGTCACCATTGGGCCCCTGAGCACGGCCCTTATCCCCCAATGGCACCTGGGACTGGCTGTCCCTACTTTCTCAAAAATGTACGTCGCCTCAGGTAAAGGTGTTCCTATTAAAGGGAGATCCAAAGTCGCACGTGAGCATTTTCCTTTAACCCTGACTGCAGTGTGAAGCTTTTAACGGGCCGGATGTGGCAGAATGAGGTCGCCCCCACAGCACAGGCTTGTGGCGGAGACGGGCGGCTGCCTGGTCACATGACCTGTCCCGGCGGAGTCGGCGTTCCTCAGAGAGCCGCTGCTGTGTCTGAGCATGTAGTTAATGCATCTCCCTGGCAAGCATGTGCCCTCTGGATGGACTCTTGGTCCTTCAGTGCTCTGGATGCGCGGGCAGCTGAGCATTCGCCGAACGGGGTCTCCTCCCTAACTATGCAGGGGCGGCGTGTCCTCGCTCTTTGTGGATCTGGGTCCGAAGCACGAGTGGACTTGTGCTGGCTTTAAATCCCAGCTTGTGTTGGTGAGCACGCCTATCTGTATTGAAACCAGCCATCATCAGCTGATTGTCACCTGTCCCCTGTGGGCTGACTTGATTTCAGCCAGTGTTAAGGGTGACGGTGCCTCCCTAACCCTTGCCACTCTTGCCCTCTTCCCTGACTCTTTGAGGGTCCCATACTCCAATATCGTGAGATGTTTTTCCACCATGTAGACCAGCAGTGGGCAATCTGATTTAGAAAGGGCCATTGTGTATGCAAGTTCTTGCTGCAACTCTCTAGTTAGACTACAAATTAGTGGACTGACTGTCTGAAGAGTCAGAGGACCTAAAGGTTATCCCAAAAACCTGCATCCACGACTCTGCGGGTAAGATTGGCCACCCCTGATGTAGACCTATGAACAGCACGGCTGGCACATTTTTTGCAAAAAATAAAACAAATATGCATGATGGTTTTAGCCAATTCAGTTTATTTTTATTTAACGCTTTTCACAACTCCAAGTTGTGGCTCCAAGGCACTTGACATGCGTGTAGCAGCCCATTATTATACAGTATGCCAAATAAACAGGGAAAATGGAGGGAAAGAATATCAGAAGAGGAACCAAAAACTCCTGAGTAAGGAGAATGAATAATGAGGCTTAGAAAATGTTTGTAAGTCCAGTTTCTGTGTGTCTTACCCTGCATGCTACAGCAGTAAATGTGTTTCAGAACGGTGTGCAGTTTCCTGGGAATTCAGCCATTAATTATATTCTTGTAGCAATTAAACCTGGAAGGTGTGGGATTCCTTCTGTGAGATAGAAGGAAGTTGTGGGGATTCGCTGGCTCCTGGGTGTGCCGAGCTGACCTGCAGGACCATCAGGTACAGGGTGTTTGAGGGACCTTGAACGCACTAGTAGACACTGAAAAAGCCACTTAGACCATCAGTGATCGAAGACGGTGGAACTGCAGGCTGGTCGGTCGACGCTCTTTCTACACAAGTGACTTCCCTGACACCAGCCTATCAGTCAGCGAGCGGAACGGACCCTGACCTGGATTTCTGTGGAAGACGCTGGAATTGGCCCGTGTTGCTGTGAGGGATTGCAGTGCGGATGTCTTAATGCCTCTTCCATCCAGCTTTTGTCATCGTCAGTCTGCATCGTGCTAAAATCCATCCCCTTATAAAGAGGTGTTGTGGAGCGCCCCACACTGTGTAGGAGGTCGCTGTGCATCGTGTCAGAGCGCCGGCTCTTCAGATGGAGACGCCAAGCTCTGGGATTATTCGGGATCTAGGGCAACCTGGCGCTCCAGGTTTGAGTCCCGTAAGTCAGCAAATGTCTGACTGAGGGTTGTGCTGAAGCTGTAATTATGAAGCGCTGCCGTCTTGTCCTGTGCTGTGCTGTGCTCACATGCATCTCCTCTCTAGCATAATCCCTGATCTTGCAGTGTGAGATCTGTGGAGCTGAAAGTCTGGTTATCATGGGAATGCATGGATGGAGGGGGTTCGTTGCCCTTCCAACTCCAATAAAAACATCTGTCCCTTAGCCAGACATGTCAGTGCCCTGCATGCCTTTGGAATTGTTTCATGGTGTGTGTGTGTTTGTATAAATCCCATCTAGGTTCGTAGGCCCCCGTCGCTGTGAAGACTTTCCCCACGGACTTGGTACCATAGCTTGTTTACTTGCGGTCCATGAAGGTCTGCACTCACCTCTTGACACCCTGCTGCTGTGTTCTGATTCAGCCGGCCATGCTTTTCCTTTTGGTTTAAGCTCTCATCTGCTCCTGGTACAGTCAAGGTGTGCTTATTCCTACCCGGGCAGCACAGGGCTGAAGGATGAGGAGCAGCTCAGCCGGGATCAGGGTAACACATCAGTATTTAAGGGTGTCGTCCTGTGAAATATATATGAGCTTTAAATATTTATGTCAAGCTTCGATGAGACGAAGCAGAAGTGGGGCTTTGGGATCGGAGGGGGAGGTGGCTGTAATGGCAGGCCGGAGCCCCCGCTGCTGACCTTATGACCCCGTGACCTGACCTTGTGACCCACTTTGGCATTTCGAGTCCTGGGAGACAATCCAGGGCTTTTTCCTCCTCTCTCCCCTGGCTGAGAACGGCGCTGTCCTGCTTAGCGATACATATGGTGTAGAAATTTCCTCCGTCCTGCATTTTAAGCGAAACGCTGCGTTTTTACTCTGTGGACAAGCTTCCTCAAACTCGAAGGGGAAAGAAAAGCCAAGCTGTAGATGCACAAGTCCCAGTTTGGATGAGCGTAATTGCATTTTTTATTCTTCCAGGGGCCCTCTGTAGGGAAGCAGTGAGACGTTTCTTCTGTGAAATGAACCCGATGGGATTATTCTGTCAAAATCGGCCACGGTTCTGGATCTTTGAACTGGAATTACACCCTCACTTGGGGGATTAGATTTTGTAGGTAAATGTGAAATATTGTCTATTTAATTTTTTTTAAGGCAATCTGTTTTTTGTTTCTTTCTGTAGTTTCTCCTTCACTGAGTGTTGTTATTATAAATTATAAATTTCGGTGCGGTTTGGCTCGTCCCCCGAGCTGTCCTCTGCCCCCTCCCTTCTTGGTCTGATTTGAGGTATACTACCAGTAGGCCAGGTGACCGCAGGGCCTCAGTGGTGTCGCCCCCTGCAGGCCACTTCACTTCCCTGCACCGTGGCTCAGCCTTCAGCTGCTGATCTGTTTGTCCTGTTAGCATATCAACTTGACTGGCTCTCTCTCTTCCATACCCACTGGGAAGTTTGGGAAAGGGGACCTTCCAGATCGGAGCCCGCAGCGGTAATGAGTCGCACTGGGGATGGAAAACGACACCCTGTGGGGCTAAATATAGATGTAACACACACACACACACACACACACACACACACAGTGGAGATTTGTAAGTGGCCTGTTTCTGTGAGATGTACAGTGTTGGTAAGATGTCCCTCAGTTGTGCCCAATCTTTGTAAATGGCAGGAGCCAGAGAGGGAAGCAGGAACAGAGACTCGTGAAAACAAGATCTCAGTAACAAACTGTCACCTTTAAACGCTCCCGTTCCTCCCAGATGCTTAAATACCTGGCTTCCGGAACAAAAGCCGGTCGTCCGCGAGCTCATCGCCGTGGCGATCCTAGTGGAGGGTGCTCACCTGCCACCGGACGTAGCTGGGGGGGGGTTTAGTACCAAGCGTCCGCCTCCCCACACCGAGAGCTGAGCCTTTGCGGAGCCCCAGCCAGCAGTGTCACGGATCCATGCGGAAATAATTCATCCGAGCGCGAATAATTTCAACCGCGTGACAGGAGTCATGCCAAAATGTCACAGCAGAAATAAATTAATTGTTTAATCTAATGAAAGTTGAGTAAGAAGGGAGGGGAATAATCAGCGATTAATCCTAAGTATGTGAGACTGACCGCAATGCGTGTTTCCGATGCTTCAGGGTCTTTTGGTATCTATACGGCACGGCGTTTGGCCGTTACACTCTACAGCGAGTCATCTTGGGGGGGGGGGGGCAACTGGACCAGACCTACTTGGGCACATTCATTCATTCATTCATTCATTCTGTCTCAATGCTACCCACTGTGCCAAAATAGTATTTATCCCTGGGTTGTTAGTCTGGAGTTGCGTGGTGCTTTCAGCGGGCTCAGTGTCCCACTCCGCCCGTCAGACTCAGCCAGGGTCTCGCCTGTAACTGCCCCTCCTCCGGCACATACAGGCGACTCCCAGATTTATGCAGTAAAGATCCGCGCGGGCGTTATCGCCAAGCTCCACAGGGCGCCAAGATGGCACCAAGCTGTAAATCTGCACGAGCGCCCTGCCCTAGTGAACTCGGGCCCGTGAGCCAGAAGGCGGCCGTAAATCCCCCGGGGAGGCCCTGTTGGGGCGCGTTCCCCACACCCTGCTGTGATTTACCTGCTGCCTGAGCTGGGTTCCGTCCGTTACCTTGGCCTTCGTCAGGCCTGACGCCTTGGGTGTCTGTGAGCCTGAGAACACCACTTCTACTGGGGGGGGGGACATGGTTAACGTCCAGGGAAGGAAACCTAAGTCACATGATGTCCCTTTCTAAAGGGGGGGGGGGTTTACTGACCTCCCTGGTGTCTCAGATAATGTGGCCAGCCCAGCCCCCAAAACCTTCTGAGGGGGCGGTTGGACAGCCTTCAGTCATGTCGCTATATGACCAACATACCTCACACTTGCAGCTTGTCTTCATTTGGGGGGGGGGGCTAGCTTTTACATTCTGAAGTTCACTGGCCCAGGTTCTGTTTATGACTTGTTGCTCTTATCCAGGGTCTTGGAGAATTTAGATGCTCAGTTGTCAACAGTGGGATTCGAATCCACAACATACTGTGTCAAGCTTATCTGCAACAGGATCACCCTCCTTTTATCCTCCCACTGCCAGGACTGAAATGGCCCTCAGAACGACCCCCCCCCCCCAAATCCTCTTCATCAGGGGGCCACAGTCTAGAAGAAACTACAGGTTGTATGATCCAAGCCATCGCTGGCTCCTTTTTAGCGGAGTGACAGACCTGTCACATTGTCGTCTTTGTTGACACATGCTGGTCCCCTTTTCCTGGTTCTCCTTGAAGTTCATGTGAAGCTGGTCCTGAATGCTGCTCTTATTGTGGACCAGCACCTTCAGCATTTCTTCCCATCAGACAGCCCAAGGGAGGAGTTGTCAGGATACAAAATGGCCACCATTAAATTTTGTACCTGCTGTAACACAAGTCAATGGCTCATGTTTGTATTGATCTGTTGAATTAATGTCAGTCTTGGGAAGAAATCAGAAGTTGTGTGCCAAGATCCAGTGCCTGGAGCAAGGACTCCACCCACACCTGACTGGTGAATCGGAACTGGCTTCGTGTACTTAATTTGGATGCTCTGTGGAGGAATCCCTCTATTCTGGCCCCGGAGGGGACAGCTTGTTGCATTAAGGGCAGCAGAGTTTCCTTCGATTTCCGCGATTGGAAGCTGGAATCCCTTCTCGACTCGCTGTGCGTTTCCCAGTGATCCAGTGCAGAGGGATGCAGTTGGGCTAATTGGAGTCTTTAAATTAGTGATACTGTGAGTGTGTGTATGTGTGTGCCCTGTGATGGACTGTCACCATTATCCAGGGTGTCCAGTGTAAACTGCAAGACGCCATGTCCTGGGTGACAGACAGGATTCTGTGGGGGGGGATTCTGTTCCGCCCCTGATCTGGCAGATTAGGGGAAACTGAACACGACATAGAGCTGCCTTCTGACCAAATCAGAGGTCAGTTAGTTACCTGTTTGTTAGCACTAAATAAAGCTTAACACTGTGTGTTTAACGCACTTTGACTAAAACATTTTACTGCACACTCTGCATCATAGGACATGCCCATGTCAGCCAGTCTGCCTACTGTGTCAAATGCAGGCACCCATAGGCTGGGCTGGGCTGTCAATCAGGGCTGTCTCCTGCCCCTTCAGGTCTCCATAACCAATGACAGGAGCTCATCTGATATGAAGGGCTGCTACAGGGGAGTCCTGGACCAAACCCAAACCACCAAAGGCAAAAATGAAGACCATGAAGGAGAGTCAGGCCTGCTATGGCTCACGGTTCTGAGGGGGGGTCCCATCATGCCTCATGGCCTGGACCTCAACAAGGATGCTATCAGGTCTCTCGGTGGGCTGGGCAGGAAATGGGATGGCTTTTTCTGCAGCTGTTGAGCACAAGTTGTAATGTAGATTTCATTCCCTCAGAAGCAGTTTTATTAAGGTCACTCGGCGAATGTGTCCGAGGCGAATCTGAATGGTTTGGGGTTGGGTTAGGCATTGGCTGGTTTCTAGGTCTGTGTCTTTGTGGGTCTGTAGGTGTCTAAGGTTTTTAGGATGTAGGGTTAGTGGTCTGTAACTCCTATATCTCTATAGCTCTCTAGGGGTTGTGTCTGAAGGATGTACGATGTACGATAAAGTTCACGTGGCATGTTGGCATGTCAGACAGCCTGACGTCATTCCCGACACCAGGGCGGCGACTGCGCTCTCACAGTGGCCTTATGAGGGCTTCTGGAGTCTTCCTGTCACCGCCCCCCCCCCCGCGACTCTGACCCAGGATGGGCACAGAAAAAAGCTGATGCCTTTGGTGCCCTTGGCTGTATCTACCAGCCACAAAACTGCTTCTTCAGGATGTCCTTCAGAGCTGTTGAGGTCACTGGCATCCTCCCCGATGGCTCATTTCGGCAGCTCCGGGGTGCGAAAGATCTTCCTCCGCCCTGGTGGCTGCAGGACGACATCCTGTCAAACCACAGCTCAGCCCTGAGCTCCGCCCCATCCCGCTCTACCCTGGGGTGTACAGGGTACAGGCGTGTGCTGTTCGAGATCCAGGTTGGTTTGTCTTATGCAACCTGGTTTTTGCAGCCTCTCTGTTGATGTGCCTTGTTTGTTATCCGGTGTAATATTCTATTACCCCCCCCAGGCAGTCGTGTAGCATAAGACTTATTGCCCCTGCATATCATGGTTATTTATGTGTTTAGTTAATGCATTTTATTTTCTTTCATAGAGAAAAAACCTTTGTCTAAATGCGTGCAGATCTTTCAGGTGAATAAATGTGCGGCCGACATTATTAGTCATGTTTTCAGAAATTCAGCTGTGTGTATGTATTTAGGGTTCTGTAATGGGGTGGGGTCTGCTGTAGTGAGGCGGGCGCAGCACGTGTCCTGGCTAATGCTGTCTGAGAAGGGGGGGGGCGTCAGAAGCCATGAGGTCTCCTTTTGTGGGTCTTCGGGGTCTCCAGTGACCCCGTGGCGATTCTCACTGGCCTGATGACACTGACCCTCACAGGAGGGCTGAGAAGCGGCCGTATGCACGGTAAGCTCCCTTTGTCTTTATGCTGAGATCGCTCAGTCCTCTTGTCTTGTTGACTTTGGTAGCTGTTATCTGTGTTGACAGGCTGAGTTGTGTGAGTTTGGGGTTTAGCGGAGCCGGTCAGAGCCCATGTGTAAGTATTCCTCCCCACGGCAAACTCGGCTGCCCGGTTGCAGTTTGTCTCGGACAGTGCGTGCTTGGGGGGGGGGGGCAGGGGGGAGATGCCAGAATTAGCTACATCAGCAGTCGCCTGTAGGGTTCACCTGCTTGGTTATGGGAGCCTGAATCTCCCTCCACGCTGGCCTTTGATGACCAGGCAGGTTTGGGCTCAGCCCTGAGCATGTGATGATGTCATCACAGAGAGGAAGTGAGGGGATTACCCAGAGTCCTCTACCCCACAAACCACGCCATCCAGCGAGGTCAGACACCCACCGATATGTCATTCTGGCTGTTTAGTAGGAAGATCCCTTTCACCGTGGCAACGGTTTAAAAAACAAAAAAAGCACTGAGCATTTTACAATGCCTCCTGTATTGGTGCACTGGAGGATGGACGGAAATTCAGGTTCGAGTTCTTCGAAAGCCGCGCTTTGTGGCTTTGGCTGTAAGGAGTGGGAAGGTCGGCTAAGGATGCCAGCCTGTAAGGAGAGTGTTGTTTCACAATCTATGGCATGTTTCGTGCTGAAACAGCGGATCCTTCTGGATTTACAAAGCCAGTTAAGGTTCCTGTTCTCTGGCTGGTACTTGATCATTTTTCTCTGAATCCTGTATTCACTGATGGATTACTTTACCCTGGTACCATTTGATGGATTGTTATTTAATGAATGGCGAAGCACGGTAATGGAGTTTTGCAGTAATGTTTTTTTTTTTTCTTTTTTTTTTTTTTTTTAAAGTGATATCATGAACTTCCACAGTGAGAGGCTCTAAAATCTGTCATGTTTCCTTTCTGGGGAATAACTAACCCTTCATGCTTCTCTTACCAGGTTCCAGGTCCATCCTGTGCTACTTTCATTGTTGTTAGCTAGCTAGAAGTTTGGTTTTCTGAAATTTCAGGCAGCTGGTAACAGCAGTTAAGGGGCCGCATGCATAACCTGAAATTGAAGAGCAGCCCTGAAATCCTTGAAGCCTTGATGTTCCTGGACAGCTGTTTAAATGGAGGAATCGTGCCGTCTGTTGTACCGAGGCCTTGTTCACTCCGTGTCACTACTAAATAATCTTAATGTACTTCATGTTTGGGTAAACCTTAACCAGGACTGGTCTGTAAGCCCAGCAGCAGGCAAGATGACCAAGTAACCAGAGAATCAGCAGTCCTGGCCAAGTCTGGCTGTTGAACCGTTGAGGAAGGTACCTGCTTCAGTTAAATATCCAGCTGCACGAGCTGTAATTGAATCCTTCTGGATGAACACAGCCCCTAAAAGGATGAAGGAAGTAAACTGAGGAAATGATGGTGTTTAAATTTAGAGCATCTAACAGTGTTTTCTTTTGGACTCAGGGGTGATATGTATAGGTGTAATTACTCAGTAGAGCGCGTGTTGACTTTGCGGTGCGGTGGAGCGGTACAGTATCATTAGTCCGACATGTTCCCCCGCCCCCAGGGTCATACAGAGTAGCCCCCCTCCCCCCCCCGACCTGCTCGCCCTCCTGATTGCTCTCTCTCTTTTGCCCTAATAGGAAATGATGACCAAGCTCATAGCAGAGATGCCAGATCATCCTATTCCTTTTCTCATCAGTCACCTGCAGACCAAACACAGCTGTTCAGGGAAGCTCTATAGAACGCTCTCGGGATCTGCAGCTCTCTGGGCCGAGCCGGGCTCAGCAGGTGGGTCCCAGTGATCCAGTCAGTTCTGGTTCGTACCGATTGCCCCAACATGCAGGTTCGCCTGCCTTTTGTGAAGTCACCATAGCAGAGGTGGTCCAGTGACCCATGACCGCAGACCAGACTTTGCTTGAACTTGGTTCTGTCCCGTCCGCCACCTTCATGGTTAAGCGCTGGGACAAAGGCCGGTAAATACACCATTAAAACTACTGGTTTTCGCAGAATCCAAGGGCATCAGACGAGACTTCAGGAGCAACGAGAAGCCATGGCAGACACACCCGAAGAAACCCAAGAAGTCCAAGAGTGACCTCGCTGTGTCAAACATCTCGCCGCCCTCGCCTGACTCCAAATCCTGTAAGTCCAAAAGGCCAGAGGTCCCAGGCCGCTCTGTCAGGTTTGCACAAGCGTTAGAAGAGTCATAACTATTCAGGTTACACCAAGAATTGCATTATGGGAAATGTACACCAAATCTTATTGACGTGCAAGAATGTTTTATAAGACCATTGTAGGTCAGTCTGAGTGGATGTCTCGGGGGTGGTCTTGGCTAGACGTCATATGTCATGTTTGTTTAGCTTGTCATGTTCAGGAACGGGGGCCCAACCCATCAGCCCTCTTTCCTGGACGCGGCATGCTAACAGGACCCTTAGCGCGGCATGCTAACAGGACCCTTAGCGCGGCATGCTAGCAGAGCTCCTTCACGCATCTCCACCAGTTTTCTCCCAAGCACCCAAAGTTCGGGCTTCATTTTGCCGTCCATTTCTGGGTCGAGGCCGATGGGTGGCAGCTAATGGCTCACTCCTCACGCCTTCACAGCTTTGAAAGTAGAACACGGCCTCACTTACCGGTGCCCAGCGACTGTCATGATCAAAGTGACGTTCATGACAGCCGGCTTTGCAGTATGTTTCTGGGAAAGCCGTGTGTGGACATTCCCATAGTCCTTATCTCCTGCAGAAAGCGTGCGATGCCTGCCTTTGCAGTCGATGTTCAGTGAAGCGTGATGGAATCGGGCGTCTCCCACTCGACCCATTTAAAACCTTTAATTACAGACCAGTAGTAAATGTCTAGGGACCCCCTGTTCTGATCTGTCATCTGTTTACAGTGCCTCGCTCCATCGAGCACCCGAGCTGGGACTGGGGGGGCTGTCCAGAGAGCCGCGACTTTGACGAGCTTAACCACATCTTGCAGGAGAGCCGCAAGCTGGGTAAAGCCCTGGAGAACTTGTCTCGCAGTAAGGCCCCCGAACACTGCTCGGGATTCGAACCCACAACCCTGGAAGTGTGTGGTCAGCTGTATTGCCTGTCCGAGAGCAGTTTTCCGTGCTTCAACGCACCTCTGTTTTATTTTGCAGGTATTGCAGTTTCAGTTGAGCTGGATCAGGTAACGTCTGGCGTTCTTGTGATGGCTTGGGGTGGGGGGCATTTGGTGGGGTGGGTTGGGCCTGTTGAGGGCCTCCCTCTGAGCTGGGGGGGGGGTGAGCTGGTGTAGCTGTGGCAAAACCTCCTCACCAGGAAAGAAATTCACAGAAGAGCTTCTCTGAGGAAGTGAATGCCTTAAGAAGCAGTGGGCAGCAACACACTTCTCAACCTTCATCTTTCCCTCTTTTACAGTGAAGTGTACCTTATCAAGCAATCTATTATGTTGAACATTTTCGAATGTTTTTTGTCACTAATATAATACTGTACTTGCTTAGGTAAAAAAAAAAAAACTATTCAAATCGGTTTGAGCTGGAGATGGGGCTCCCCTCAGGGTGTCTATGTTACGCCCTGAGTTACAGACAGACAGTCTCTCTGTCTCCCGGTGGCCGCTGGGCTCCCAGTGAATCATATCCACTACATAAAAGCTCCATCCTTTCCTCCAATTCTCCCCTGACCAAGGGCTCTGCTCAGCGGACTGGGCTCACTGTCAGACCTCCAGTAAGAAGGACCCCAGTTCCCATGGTGACGGCGATGGGACGTACATTGTACTTGCGTTTGCTAAATGAGTCTGACAGACAGAGCTCAGCATTTTTATTTCCGTGGTTACGGCCCCGGGCGTCCACACCCTGGACCGGCACTGTGCTCAGGCTGCCGATCCTCACCCCCTCGCATGCTGGGGTTCGGCTTCTGCTTTCTACCAAGTCAGGAAACACGTGTTTTTTAACCATCAAGACAAGTTAAAGTTTTAATTCCATTTGGGCATTGATAAGATGCCCATCTGGGTGAACCGCCCCCTCTGTAGGACCGCCCCCTCTGTAGGACCGCCCCCTCTGTAGGACCGCCCCCTCTGTAGGACCGCCCCCTCCGTAGGACCGCCCCCTCCGTAGGACTTCCTTAGAATGACTGCCCTCTCCAATAGACTGCGTCCCCCTGCTTCCTCATATGCTGTGCGCCCCATTAGAGGGTGACCCTGCTGACCCATCTCACCACCCTCCAGCAGGACCCCGGAACATTCAGCGGCTGTCTGGTGCGGCCGCGGGTGGTGGGGCAGTGGGCGGGCCGTGAGGATGAGGACGCCGACCCCCTGGCTGCAGAGATGCTGCAGCCTCCGGTCCCTCGCACCAAGACGGAGGGCTGGCAGGGCGAGGACAGCGGCCCAGTGGGAAGGTGGGCGTGACCGCGTCTGCGTCTGCGCGAGTGCATCTGCACGAGTGCATCGGCGTCTGCACAAGTGTGACCGCATCTGCGCGAGTGTGTGCAGACTGTCAGTGTGTAATCTGTAGAGTGTGATCTAAAGAGAATTACTGCCGGAATTAATTGGACTGCGGATAACGAAGGGGTCCTTTCTGCTACGGTGATTCTGATTAAACTGGGATTCTGTGGGTGGATGTTGGTGCACGTTTTCACCGTTGCCTCAGAATAAGGCCTTTTCTGGCTCTGTGCGCTGCCTTTCTCGCAATATCGGAGATGAACAGGGAGAGAGACACTCTGCTTTTGTCAGTCCGTGGGACCAGATGATATGGGGAGGGAGAGAAGCAGAACAGAAGAGGTAACGCCACCCTCAGCCAGCTGCTGTTCTTTGGGGATTAACAAGGAGTGAAGCTGCGTTTTAGGCCAGTTCTCCATCTGCGTGTGAAGCACTCAGCCGTGAACAAGCCAGAACCGTGGACATTTATGGAAGTGGAAGATGGAAAGTACAGAGATTTCTGAAAATTAGTGAGGCACATCTTTTCAGTTTGGGAAGGACCAAAATGGGTGAGGGCTTGAAGTGTGTCTGTCTCTCTGGGTTAGTGTCCGTGATCAGAAGGTTGTAGGTTCAAATCCAGTCCTGGGCAGAATGATCATATTACCATTGGGCCCTTGATCAAGGGTCTTAACCACGAAAAACTGCTTCAGTGGCCTGGGTTAGGACACTGCCTGTCACTGCCTGTGAGCAGTCGCAGGTTCAAATCCCAGGGTGAACATTGTGATGTCATCATTGGCTCCCTGAACAAGGCCCTTTAACCCCCAGTTACTCCAGGGACTGACTGACCCTGCTTTCTCAAAAATAATGCCCATCACTTTGGATGAAATGTCTGCTACATACATAAAATGTAACGGAATGGGTGTCGGCTGACCCTGCACTCTGACCCAAAGCTTCACCTTTCACCTGAGATCAGTGTCTCATAGGAGAGTAAGATGGAATAAGTAAGTAATGTAGAAACCTTTTGTGCCTGTAGTCACGCAAATGCACATCATTAAAAACATTTTCCATTCTGTACCCCTTTTCCATACTGGGCTGGTGCTGTTTGCGTTAGGTAAATAAGTGGATTTTTTTTTTAAAAAGTGAGATGGTCCAAATTTTGCTTGGGAGATCTGCTATTGCTGAATAATTAAACCTTATTTTTATGTCTGATACTTTGATGATTTCTGTCACAAAAATAGGCATGTTAAATAATTCAGATAAAATCCATTTTTAATCTCTGTTACTCTGCTTAATGGGGGATAAAAATCTGGGATTTAGAGTTCAGGATCACATGCATAAGCCGCGGTCCTCAGTGCTGATGAAGGTACGGCGGCATGGAACTATCATCAATTAACAAGATACAATGAGTCCTCAGAAAGATGAGTGTGTCTGACCCACAGATGCACATATGCTTGTTATACACCTGGGCCTGCATTCGGATGGAGACACAAAAAGATCTGTGTGTGACAAACACGACTCCATAGCAACCTCTGTACACATACTTGTGTTTCCAAGGCGATGTTAAGTTGAAGATTCCATGTTTGGGGTCACAGATCAGCCACGGAGCGCACGGATGATCAAGGTGCTTCAGATATACTGTATAGACAAAAGTATTGGGACACACCTCTTAATCATTGAATTCAGGGGTTTCACACAGGTGTATAAAATCAAGCACCTGGCCATGCAGTCAGGTTTACAAATGTTTGTGAAAGAATGGGTCTTTATGAAGAGCTCAGGGAATTCAAGCATGGTACTGTCATAGGATGCTACCTTTGCAATAAATCAGTACATTTTCTC
>JAODJW010000033.1:19476706-19502506 GCA_026777045.1 Hyperopisus bebe
CCGAGCTCCCTACCCATCCCGCTACGTCCGCGCTTCCTCCCCATCTCGCTACGTCCGAGCGCCCTCCCCATCCCGCTACGTCAGAGTGCCCTCCCCATCTCGCTACGTTGGGGCGTCCTCCCCGTCTCGCTACATCAGGGTGCCCTGAAATCCGAGGGCCTGGTTTAACCCGCTTCCAGTAGGGGGCGTTGCTTTCAGACTCAGGCCTGATGCTTTAGAATGCCTCCAGTTAACTGCGTGCAAAGCAACAGCACGCAATTTTAACTTGACCTTTGGAGGCACATTTAGTTTATATCATCAAATATTAGCCTGTGTTATTTCTGGCAGACTCTAGGTCCTTATAAAATAACTCTTGTTCCATATTAAAATAGCCTTTGTTGTGTCCTAATGCACATTATTTTAAACTGAATCCAAGCTGGTGAATTTATCATGCGTGATGTACGTTTGAAGCGGGCTTGCTGTCACATCCCAATCTTGCCACGCTTATGTTCCTCACAGCCACAAATTTATTGATAGTTATTCTAAAATTTCTTTACCCACCACAGTCTGTGACGCACTGATGTTCACGAACAAAGTTAATCCTCTGATTACCGGATGCTCTTTCATCGTAACATACTGCGGCTCTCACTAATGTTTTTCTAATGCTCGTTAGGCTGCCGATTGCTTCTCATTATAACAGATACAGCTCAGAGGGAGAGTCAGAAAAAATAAATGTGCAATTTACGGGGTCTTTTCTTCAAACGTAACTCATTTTTCTTCCCATCTGAACCAGCGTCTGCCAGTCTGGGACTCGGATCTGAAGTCTGTCAAAGGCAGGAGCTCGCTGACTCAGAAAGGACTCCAATTAAAGGACTCGCTCTTTGCAAAGGAACTGCAGAGTATGGAGAAACATCTCTCTGGTAAGCCCCTCCCCCCCAACAGAGACAGATACTAGAAATAAAAAGTTACATTATCCCTGTGCTTTTATCCAGAGTGACATAACTTTCCACTGTAATGGAGCTTGATATTTTTATTGGAGCAGTTCAGATGATGTATTTGTCCCCCAGGTATAAGAGCTTTCCACTGTGATACCTGCTGCTTTGTGGAATGTTTGTAGGATGAAGAAGTTTCTGAGTGAATATTTGGCTTTATAAACATGTCCAAAGATATCAGGTCAGAGCTACTGGATAGATTTTGTACTAATTATTCAAATAAAAAGAGAAATTCATTTAACTCTGGTCCCCTGGGATTCTGAGCACCCCTGTCCTCCCTTGTGTGTCTCCCCTGGGATTCTGAGCACCCCTGTCCTCCCTTGTGTGTCTCCCCTGGGATTCTGAGCACCCCTGTCCTGTTTCTCTCCCTGTCCTTCTACCCTCTGCAGGAGATGTGGTGGGTCTAGCCTCAGAGGTGTCCATAATGAGGGTCCTGCAGTGAGATATGAATACTTAGCAGCATGAAAGTGTCACAGTGGAACCAAAGGCAGTGCTGCCACCAAATTGAAGCCATGTGTCCCCGTATGGGGCTGTCTCGCCATGTGTCACTGCCACATGCTGCGCACCGTGCACCTCAGAGCTCCAGGTTCTGCATGGGTCACTTGGTCCCCCACACGTTCCGGGACCCAACCGGACTTCGGTGGGCTAGCTGTTTGAGGATAGCCCCAGATACCCTTCCGGAAAGACCCTGGGCCATTCGATGGCTCTGATTGGTGGATATTTTACATAAGGTTGCATTGAAATGGAGTGATGCCCAGAAGGTGGAGAATTAGGGTCTTCAACAAGCTCATTTCCTGCCTTCATGCCTTTATTAGCTGCTAATGGCTTCCATCTTGAAGGCCTGGTCTTTGGCATTTATCTCCTTTGTGTTCTATCCTCATTATGTGGTCAACTAAATCTTTTACTGCTAATATTTGGTGTATTTGCATTACTTCATACTATGCAAATTACGGGTAACCAAGATGACCGAGAGCCCATCAAACTGTCATGATTTGGAGTTTCCCAACATGCATTGCTTCATGTACGAAATATTTCGAGCAATGATTTTAACGGTGTAATTACTTGAAAAATGAACGATATGACAGCAGTAAATATGGCGTTTTCCCATTACTGGCACTTTCACTGACATCAGGCTTCGGTTTTTGGATGCAATTCATTCATTCTGACAAATGAAATGATGGCAGTTTTCCGCTAAAGTCTCTATTATGAGTCATATTTGAGCCAGTGCTCCACAGGAAATGATGGTGCATGTTAATCTTTCATTTATGCTCTGAGTTATCCGAGCACAGAGCAGTGTTAATAGCTCACTGCTCAGTGAGGGCCTACAGGGTTCTTGGGTTAATTACAAATGAATGCTTTTCTTGTCCTATATTACTGGCCGTTCTCCATTCAGTCCCAGGCGAGTCCGGCTTCTTCATCCTCACTGTCAGTCCTTGACCCCATGCGGCTGTTGTTCTGCCTTGATAACGCTGGTGTTCTTGCTACAGTGACCCCTGTTGGTTTGGCCTGGTAGTGCTCTGTGTGTCTAGATGTGAATGATAGAACATATAACTGTGATACTTTATATATCCCCATGGAGAAATAGTCTTTTTGCCTATTGCATCTTGCTCTCCAAGAAACACACAAACACTTACACAGTTGAGAGCAAAGTTCAGGGTAATAATGCAAGGTCAGCCAGCATGCGTGGGGTTAAGGGCCTTGCTCGGGGGTCTAGTGGTGGAATTGGTCCCCCCCCCCCCCCAAGGCAGTAGTCAGACTGTATTGCCTGTTAAATTTCTGCTAGTAGTATAAAAACATGCTCAGAACATAAGAAACCCCCATGATGCCCAGATTTGCTGTCTGGATGCGAAATGGGTCCTCACTGGCCTTCTTCTCAATATCCATGTCCCCATAAGATCCCACCTTCTACACTAAAGCCACCACAGAGTCACTTCGGCTCATTCATACCATCCAACAGTGACCTAGCTGCTTCTCTGCCATCTAAGATGAGCAGCTCACAGACGTGAGCCAGAGGACAATAAAAAAAATCCCTGAAATCCACACCAGGTTGGCAAAGCGAAAAGCACTGTGACAGTTAATAAACGGCCGCTTTCTCATATCTCTGCTTCTCATAACTTCGCTGTTACGAGAACCTCGTCGAAAACTTCAAATCCTGTAGGTTATTCCAGATCCGAACGTCTTTCAAAGCAGTATGACGTGTGTGTGCGTCTCCGTATGGTCCATATGTTCTGCTGAGATGTGTTCAGCGTTCTCCTTGACTGTGTCTTACAATAAAGCAGAGTGCGGTGACTGTGGTGACATTATCAGGTGACACTGGCAGGTATAGGAGTCGCAGGGAAGTATCTGTGGCATTGCGGGTGACAGGGTACAGGCGGGAAACCGATAACCTGCTTTGGGGGCTTAATGATGCTGAACAGTCAACATGAGCGAAGGCAGGAGACAGTACTCAAAGTATTCCTGTGTCAGAAGCCAGGAACCAGAACAAGCCAGACATTCCTCTGAGGGCTTTGGAAACATGTTTTTCATCACTATGCCAGATATAAAGCAAACTTGTTTTGGGACAAACTCTGCAAAATGGCATGGTCAAAGTTAGGGAGAAGTATGTAAATTCAGCATTTATTAAACATGTAGAAACTTACAGCAATTCCCATCTGTCTTCATAGTAATGAATGACAGTGTTTTAAACAGAAGTGACATGGAATCCCAGCTGTTTGGTTCCTGTACAGTGTCCCTCCCTAACATTTGACAGCCCTGCTTTTCCTTAAAAAAAAAGAATGACGTCATTGTGATAATCACGACATTATTCGCCCCAAAGGAAAGCCCCATTGCGCATTTCCCAGTGAATAAGCCAGGGGGCGCTAAGCAGCGTATATCTGTTTTTGCCCTGCAGTGGCTGAGAAGGATCTGGCTAAGCTGTCTGCAGGCCGGCTGCCGAGAGCCCAAGGCGAGCCGCACGAAGCCGTCCTGCTCCCCCACAGCGCCGGGCCCCGGTCCCCGCTGCTCGGGGCCACACCCTCACCTCTGACGGCTGGCGATCCACATTCAGGAGGGGGTGCCAGAGCCCAGACCCCTAGCTGCCTCCCTGCACCCAGCAGCCTGGTGGCGTGGGCCAGCCTCGCCAGCAGGGAGGAGGCCCTGGTGGGCCATGCTGGGAGACCCCAAGTCACGCCGCCAGGGTCCACCACCACAGACGCCCTGGGGAAGTCGGCGGCTCAGAGTGGCAGCCTGTCGGAGGTGAGGAGGTCGGGGCTGTTCTCCATCCTGCCGGGAGCTGATTCTCCATCCCGCCAGGCAGTCTTCCCCTCCACGTGACACACCAACACCAGTAGAACATAGCAGCCTAAGGAGTGTATGGGAGGAAGAGTTTCCACATGTATCTGAGAAGTCTCAGCGGAGTCACAGCGGGGTCACTGCCCCAGGAGGCAGGCTGCATTCACCGTAGATACCGGCAGGTGGACCCCCCCCATTTGGGATGCTTGGGGTCACAGAGGCCTCCTGGTAGTAGATGGAGAGCCACCTATCATCTGCGTACATGCTGGAGTCGAACCGTGATGGAGAAGGAGGTTTCCCAGCTTAAGTGAAATCACAGAAGAATGTTCCAGAAGTAGTGGGTGGTGGCACTGGGTGGTGCGGCTTGTTGACATGACGTGGAAAAACCGTGTCTGGGATCAGGCAACGTTTCAGTGAGTGTTTTTCTCTGACTGGCTGTCGCGGCCCGGTGTTTGCCGGTGTGGGATCCTTCACGGCCCCCTACTCATCCTCGGCAAAAATCTCGTGGCTTCCCCATGCACTTTTCAGCAGCGGCTTCGGCCGACGCCTGCGCGGATTATCGAGCGTGTCGGCACCGCGGCTCGCGTGTAATCGAAGCCAGCTGGGCTCGTGGACGTGGGAATGGGCGGGGCACATCCACCAGACGCCGAGGTCCCGGTTCTGCGTAGTCCGTCTGCACGTGGTACATGACCCACGAGCCCTTGCGCCACCACCCCCCCGGCCTGTAATCTATCCTCAGCTGCTACGTTAGCTGCGTGCTGCATTTCCCAGGCAGGAAGTGTAAAGATCAGCATCACCTCTGAAAGCTAAGAGCACATTAAAATGCTCCCAACAGAGAGGCGTACAGTTTATTTATTACGCTTTGGCTCATGGTTGCACTCTGAGGTGTTCTTCATTTTTAAGAAAATAGAAACATCTGTGGGAGAAACATGGCCGCCGTGTGAATAGGAGCCTTGCTCCGCGTCTCTGGTTCCTTGCTGATGGACGGCTGAGTGTGGCCAACCCACCGGGAATTCCAGGCCACTCCATCTCCCTTGTTTTCCAAGGACGTCCGAGAGGAGGATCGGGCTTCGCGGCGTAGCTGGGAGGGGGGTAACTGCCTCACCTGGCTGGCAGCGCCATAAGCCGCTATCTAGTAAACCCTAAAGTGCTGATCAGAAGGCCGTGAAAATGGGCTTAGCGCGAGCGAGCGTGAGGCGTGAACATTCTGGAGTTTAGCACCAAATGCCAGACGACCTGCTGGATCCTGTCTTGGTGGCGCCTGGTGGTGATGCCAACCTCAGATGGTCCTGCTGCTCTTTTGTTTCATCAAATTGGCGACAGAGCATTTCACTTTAATTCCCAGCTGAAATGAAACGAGTTAACTGGGTGGAATATAAAGGACTCTTTTCTTAAAGAGTTCCAACATAAGGGTTATGGTTATGGTTATGGTTATGGTTATGGTTATGGTTGTGGTTATGGTTATGGTTAGGGTTATGGTTAGAGTTTAGTTTGATTAAGGCGTTCACGTTAGCCAGTTCAGAATGTGACCGCTAGCTCCATTTTCAGATCATGATGCAATGGCTTCTGATGCCAACTCCTTCAAGGAAACCACGCTGTCTTCCTCCTGTGTGAGAATACCCGCTCTCTTCCTCCTGTGTGAGAATACCCGCTCTCTTCCTCCTGTGTGACAATACCCGCTCTCTTCCTCCTGTGTGAGAATACCCGCTCTCTTCCTCCTGTGTGAGAATACCCACTATCTTCCACCTGTGTGAGAATACATGCTCTCTTCCTCCTGTGTGAGAATACACACTCTCTTCCTCTTGTGAGAGAATACACGCTCTCTTCCTCCTGTGTGAGAATACACGCTCTCTTCCTCTTGTGTGAGAATACACGCTCTCTTCCTCCTGTGTGACAATACACATATGCTCTTTTCCTTCTTCCACAGGAGGAGATATGCCACCAGCTGCAGGCCGTACGACAGCCCTGGTTGGTTCCCAGTGATGCGGAGAGTGACCATGTAGAGTCACTGCCAAAGGACAGCCGTGAGTGTACCTCACTGTGCAAGCTCTGTGATTCTTCAGAGACACTCCTCACAGGCTCCTCAGAGACACTCCAGTTGTGATTATTGGGGGGGGTTACAACCCCCTTATAATTTACACCCACCCTCAGCCCTAACCAACGTGACCCCTTCAGGCCTGGCTCCCCGCGTCCATCGCCTAAGGTCTCTCTCACTGAGTAATGGGTACCTCCCTCCTTACCAAGACCAGTGCTCAGTCACTCTGTCCTCTCCTGCTTTGCAGCGCCCCCTTTCTTCAGAGTCGGGAAATGAACCCAACATGTGCTGCTGTATGAGTCTGAAGTGACTTTGCACTAAGAAATTTCCTCTGCAGCCATGCGGATGAGGCGTGTGTGTCTCAGCTGAGGAGAGAGAGCCAAAGCAGACGTCTTGGGTCTCAGACCCTCACCGGCTGCTCTTGTTTTAAAGGAGAGTTATAAAGTTTCATAGCCCCAGGGCACTTTCAGACAGACAGAGTCAGATGTGTGTTTGGCTGTATTGTAAGAGTCAGGCAGATAAGTATCTTCCAGTTCTCATCTGCCTCTCATACCTCTGTATTTACTTAAGATTATTACAATTTTGCATTGATATTCGCAAAGTACTTTAAAGCCTTACCACTTAAACCAGTCAAGGAAACAGTCCATCCTGTTACAGTGATGGCAGTGAAGTAATGGACAAATACATTTGCTGATGTTAATAAATCCCCAAGGGGTTGGTGTTCCGCCCGGGTGGCTTTCAGTTTGACTTTGAATGTGACGGTGACAGTGCAGTGCTTTGTGTCGTCTGATGGACCCTCTGGGTTTGTGGTTCTCTTACGACGTCCAGCCTTCCGTGTTCAGCTCTGATCTGAAGCTGCACCGACAGCGTGTGAATTCCAGTCCCCTCCCAAAGGAGCTACCCCAGGGCTTATTTCTAAGGTGACATTTTGGAGTCAGTTTTACAGTAACTGCTGTCTCACTTGTGAGCTGGACACCGTATTGGGTCAGTACCAGAACTGCACCCTGACACGATCTGTCTAGCATCTGTAAATCCCATACTGGTAGCAGGTTTGTGGATGATTTTCTGGCAGGCGCAAGCCGATTAGTCTAAAAGGACTTCAGGTGATCCTGCAGTTCAGCGTCGTTCCTTTAGTACTGTTTACATGCTCATGGTTTTGGCTCGTTTTCCAGAAGCAGCCTGTAATCTGTCTGACTTGGTAAATAAGGGATTAACTGCTAAAACAGAGAAACCCGTAGAACAGAACCCTTCCTTCATGTCTTCCTGTCCCAAGGAGCAGCGCACACACAAACACTGGAATTAAACTCGGAGTAGTTTTCCGTGACAGGTGGCTGTGGAGGCTTGTGCACATGGAGGGTTGATGGATGTGACCCTACCTTTAGCGGTGGGCCCCCAGAGACCCCCGAAGAGGCCCCCACCGCAGGACGGTGCTCTATGTTTTCGGGGCGCGAGTCACGTTCTGTATGTAATAAGGCGAAGGCTTCACCAGCCACAAGACATGAGAGGAGGCTGAGTCCATCCCATGACTCGATGCTGACTCAATTTGTGTATGGCGTCTGGGGGGGCAAGGGGGGGGGGGGGTGCTGGTGCTGCTGACACCCCCTGTGTGCCAAAGCTTGTCTGTAATCCAGAGCCAAACCTGCTGCCCACATACATATATAAATATATATATAAGTTGTGCATCTGTCTTGGGGGGGGGTGATTTAATTGACAGCTAAACTCCATATAAGATGAGAGATGACCCCCCCAACCACCCCCCATCTTTTCCATTATGCATTCAGACAGGAATCCTCCAAAATGTCTACCCCAGCTCCTTCAGGTTTCCCGATGTCCCTGCCATGCCCCCTCCCCCTTTGCTGTTCATCACTTAAATGGAGCTATACAGACAGTCCGTGTCAGGAACACCGCAGTCCACCATCTCAACATCAACATCTGCAGATGTTTCCTGTAAATACGTCTCACATTTGATTCAAGTAAAAAGCCAGAGTTTGGAGACGGTCTGTGGTCCTGCGGCTGAGAAGTCCGTCGAGGTGATGCTCAGCTTCTCATCCCAGAAGGAAGATAATCCTTCATTAGCAGCTACATATTACATATTAATCTTTCTGAAATATAGCAGTAAAATACGGATGAAAACCATAAAGTCACTCTCAGCCTATAAAGATCTTTCAAGCACAGTGTTTTCATCACCCTGATTATTTCATTTTCTCAGGTTTACTCTGTATATTTCATTTTCTGTTGTATCGAGTGGGGATCAGCTATGGAAAACATGATTTACACTCAGGCGCTCACATCTGTTTAAAATGTGCCGTCCTCACTGGGACAGTTTAATCCCTGTTTAAAGAGCGAGAGTCCAAGCCAGCGGCCCGAGTCCCCACCGGAGCGATTTCGGGGTCCCCTGAAATGTTCCGAACGTGACGCGCTGGCTTTTCTGCTGATTGACTTGAGCTGTGTTTGCTTCTCCCCCCCCCACTGTGTGCAGGTACTCCGAGTGTGGCTCCCAGTGCTCCCAGTAAAAGATCTCTGCTGTCAGGTGGGTGTCTGCTTTGCATGGCTCTGCTGAGGGTACGACGAGGGCTCTGTGCGGGCA
This sequence comes from Hyperopisus bebe, assembly GCA_026777045.1. Taxonomy (NCBI): domain Eukaryota; kingdom Metazoa; phylum Chordata; class Actinopteri; order Osteoglossiformes; family Mormyridae; genus Hyperopisus; species Hyperopisus bebe. The sequence continues at coordinate 19,485,570 of JAODJW010000033.1, forward strand.
GGAGACGGGGGGCGAATGCCCTGCTTATTCCTCGCAGCCTTGCTTTTCGTCCTGAGCTCTGAACGGGATCGGCTTTTTGACCTAAGCTGACCTCGGTTCAGTTGCGCTAATTGTCACCGATAATTTTCCCTCTCGAAATGAAGAGCTCTCAGCGGTTTGCTTTGTGGGGTTGTCGGAACGTGGCTGTGGTTCCGTGATGCATGAGCGACTTCTTAACGTCTATGGTGATATAAACATTTGCATTTTGCCTAAACTATTTCTTAAATCTGTTTATATGCATGGTGTAAAACCTTCTTGTCCTCCCAGTGTTTCCAGTTCCCCCCGCTTTCCTTTCTACACATCGATACCTCTATTCCCTCCGTTCTCACCCTGCTTCATCCATCTCCGCAGTTCTGTGTCGCTCATTGCTGTGTGCTTGTTGTAGCTGTTTCCGTGTCTCTTACTCTCTCGCTCTGTTCTGCATTATTGAATATGTCTAATAAGTGCTTGGCCTGGCCTGATTCAGACCTGGGTGCTGGAGCCTCCCGTGGGCCTGAGTGCCCGTTATTTCTGCTCAACAGAGTCGGTCGTAACAGAACTCTGTGGAAAGTGTGATGCTTCTGGAGTCGCCATGACAACTGGCTTACAAGCTCCAGGATGAACTCAGGGAAAAATCCGTGCGGTCGCTCTGTCTGCGGTCTGCGCTTGTCACGGACGGGGAGAGTGCGCCTGGGAGGCCTACAGTTACCCGGCGAAAGTGAGGCCTTCAGATCAGAGCTGGCTTCATGGCGGCAGGCCCTGGAGCCGCTGCAAACCGCTGCTGTGATGGTTCATTAAAGGCCCACTGAGGTCTGATTACACGGAGCGGCCGCTCAGAGTGTGGCGCGTGACATCTGTGCAGACCCACGCTCCCTCTCTGCTTGGTTAAATGTGTTTGTCCTCATCTCCACAGGCCTGTAACCCTGAGGACCTGAAGCAGGGATGTGGCTCCTTCCTTATGCAACTCACCGAATGGCTTCAAGACTGTGTGATGGGGAACATGGCATCAAGGGGTGATTTTTATATGGCATGTGACATTGGTGGAGCGGATTTGTTTCGTAAAAGCCATGTTTAACAGCAGAGTGTGGGATACAGAGGTTTTGGTTCGGATGTGGTTCCTGTGAGAAGCTCCTGAGGTCTCCAGTAGAGTCTGACATGGTTCCTGTGAGAAGCTCCTGATGTCTGCAGCAGGGTCTGAGATGGTTCCTGTTTGAAGCTCCTGAGGTCTCCAGCAGGGTCTGAGATGGTTTCTGTGAGAAGCTCCTGAGGTCTCCAGCAGGGTCTGAGATGGTTCCTGTGAGAAGCTCCTGAGATCTCCAGCAGGGTCTAAGATGGTTCCTGTGAGAAGCTCCTGAGGTCTCCAGCAGGGTCTGAGATGGTTCCTGTGAGAAGCTCCTGAGATATGGCAGGGTCTAAGATGGTTCCTGTGAGAAGCTCCTGAGGTCTCCAGCAGGGTCTGAGATGGTTCCTGTGAGCTTGTGTTCAGCATATCCCGCACATATGTGTTCTGGCTCCCACAGTTTTGTAGCAGCTAAACTTAATGTATTTTTATTATTATTATTATTATTATTATTATTATTATTATTACTAATAAAAATATTATTCATGGGGTAGCAGTGCTACCTCCCTCTGCACAGTCAGGGGTTTGTCCCCCCACCCCCGCTTGATGTGGAGTTTGCATGTTCTCCCTTACATTTGCATGGTTCTCCTCTGGGACCTCAAGTTCCTTCCACAGTGCTAACTGGCATCTTGGTTAACTGGCTAGCTGGTGACTACAGGCATATGCCCAGCGATGGCCTGGAGTCCCGCCTCCTCCCCATGCCCAGTGCATTGTGGGCTAGCCTCCCAGTCATGACCATGACCCTCTGTTGTATGAGCAGTTATGGAACGTGAATGGATAGCTGTTAATATTTATCGTCATAATATTACTTACTATGCAAACTGGAAAATCAATGTCTAGACTTTACATGTATTTAATGAACATTTAAATTTTACTTCTTGCTTTAATTTTCTCCCACCCAGCAATACCCTTGTGACTTGGGGGGCTTTGGCTGTTTCTTCTAGAGCAACACTTTAAAAATATAGCTTTAAAAAACCTGCATCCATCTAACACCTCCCCTCACCGAAAGTATTTTATATCAAAGTATCAAAATCAACATGGCAAATTAAGTTTAGCCAGAGTATACTTCATGCTATATATCAAAGTTAGTGGCTGGTGCATTTCTTGCATGTCCTTCCTTTGGTGTTATATTGTAAAATATGAATATGGTCTGACATCATTAATGCAAAGCATATGAAAGGGGCCCATGATATAACTGTAAAACCAGTCGATTCTCATTGCGTAAGTACGGAAAACTGCGCATTTAATATATCAAATCTGCAATTACACGTTCTTTGTTATCTAATTAACAAATATTCCCGTATTTTTTCCATGAAGCTCCATATTCCTATATTCCCTTGATCTGAAATTGTATGACCAGTAAATTCGGAATCACAAGGGCTTATATTCAGAGGAATGTGGTATTTTTAGCGATGGGCGTGGCTGTCTGGCCAGCTGCCGCTTCGCACCCAGGCAGCGTCGCGGCCATGCAGCCGCCTGGGGTCTCCTCGGATACCCGCTCCCATCCTGCGAAAGTGAACCGCCATCACCCTGTACAAACACTCCGGGCTCAGAGCTCATTTCCGCTCACAAGCGAAAGGATATTAAACCAACCCTGCAAAATTGCTTTAAGAAAATGAAAATGTCCTGAATTACACTGCGGGCAGAGGATTTAGCGCTCGCGGAGTCGTGGCTTTAATAAACGTGTTTCTGTGCCGACGTGTGAGAACAGGGAGGCTGGGCGTTTGAAGCTGACAGGAACGTGAGGGCTCAGTCATCACGTGCCTCGGTGTCCGGGGGGGGGGGAAGACTGGTGGCCAGTAATAAACGGCTCGGCCGTCTTTCTGTGCATGAAAACAGAAAAGCTATTTAGCACATGGGAAATGAGAGCAGCTCCCCGCGCAGACCTCCCCTCTCTTCGAGTGCCGCCGGTAGCGGATAAGCCACCTCACCTGGTCTGTGACTCCGCGGGAAATCACGGACGGACACGGCGGAACCCACGGCCCTCTGGGACGATGGGGGGGGAAGCCAGGGTGTGACCAAAGCGTTTTCATACCACTGCAAATTTAAAAGAGTTTGTGTGTGTTTCCAGTTGTACACAAATCTGTGTGTTTTGAGTTCAGTCTTTTCTCGTAATTTTTTCAAATTCATGTGTATAAACGTAGACATCTGATAATACCTATAACTAATTCCAGATACAGCTCTATATTAAAGGCTTATACTTATAAAAACATTGCTACTTTAATGTTTTTAAAACAAATTTGTTTAAGATGTAATAAAGTATTTAATTTCCCTGACTGCTGTGTACAATTATCACTGACAATAAATGTAGTATTTCATTTCTGTGTACATGCTAAGGAGAGGAAATAAACATAATCCATGATAATCTTTGGAGAATCTTTGGCTTTGGAGAAACTTTCGAGAACAGTGCCATCTTTGTTTCAACATGCAGGTCGGGAGACGCGAATGTAATCAATCTGAATGTTCTTCCCGCGATTCTATCTTAACACATTGATTAAATCTCCTTCGGCCTTTTCCTGTTTTCAAACGCATCGATAGGCTGGTAGCGTGTGAACTGAGCCGATTAATTTCTTACACTTTTATATATCATAGGGGATGACGATCTGACAGATGGGCTCGATAGGTGAGCGGGGATGAGGGATTGACTTCCCCCGAACTGCGTGCCCTGGTCTGATAGCATCTGATCACCATCTCTGCCTCTCTCGCCAAGATGTCTCAAGACAGGCCCCGTCTGACAGTTCAAACTGCATGTGAGCCAATCAGGCTCTGCGGATGCCCAACTAGATGTTGCCCTGCTGTGCTAAGCACTGGGTTCATTCTTTAACATTTTATTTATGTAGCAGTTGCTTTTATCCAAAGCGACGTGCATTTTTATGAAAATGCAGGGTCTGCCAATCCCTGTGGCAATCGGGCATTGCTGACCTTGCTCAGAAGCCCAACAGTGACATCACTCTGCCCACTTGGGGATTTGAACCGGTGACCATCCGATCACAGACAGCGCCCTCATCCCCTCGATGGGCATTTGTTAAGTGCATTTATGAGAGACAGATGCTGTGTATGAGAACAAGGATGGCATGATGTGCTGGAACTGTCCAGTGCCAGTGTCTTTATTTCATTTGCTTATTTGAGAGTCCCATCCAGGCTGCTGTTGCTCATATGTGTTCATTCTAACCCTCCTGGTTACCTGCAGAATTGCATGTTTAGGATTTCCCTTTGCAAGCCGGTACTCTGCTGGATAAACAGAGTCTGTAGCGACATTTTACACTCACAGAGTGTTGGTCCAACCCATCCAGTGTGAGCAGAGAAGCCTATAGACCATGTCTGTAGCTGTCAGGATGTGGGATCGGGGTCCGTGGCTGAAGGAGGCAGCTCCAGGGTCTCCTGCAAAGCCGACGTGTCTCACTGTTAGGTTAAATGCGCAGTATTTGACATCACATAACAAATTTAATACCACCCAGTGGATTGGGGGATGTTTGCTTGGCTGTTAAATTACAATTATCAATTAAAAGTGTAAATGTCTTTCTGTGTGTAACTATGACTTAGGATGGCAGTAAAGGCCCATTGTGTGTGTATATATCCATTCTTTTACCTAAACTGTGAAAGTTTGCTCTCAGACATCCTGTTCTGAGAGCACAAGCACAGCTGATTAATCACCCTTATTTAATCCTGTCACCATGCGCACTCCAAACCTCCAAACCATCTGGCCAGTGAGGCCTGTTCACTGGTTGGGGTCCACGCCATCCTCCCAGGCCACCCCCGTGCCTCTCGAATTCTCACACAGCAGGAAATGCGTATGCCTCTTCCCAGGACATTGTCTGCAAAGTTTTTGTTTCTCAAATATCTGCATGGTATTAATCGCCATTTTCTCCCACAATATGGAAGGAATAAGTTTCAGGAAGGAATCCTTCTGGGTTGCGTTCATCATTTTAATCATGTAGCAAATCTCATGTTAATATCGTTTCCTAATGGTGATAAATGGGGCTGCCGATTTCTGTTTTTAATTAGAGGCAGTGGTGAAAATCACTGCAGAAAGATACGCTCCACACTGGGACTTTCTGAAGGGCTTTCTCTGGTGTTTAGGCCATAGAACATTCTAGAGGCTCTGGACAAGGTGTGTGGCCACGAAGGTGTGTAGCATAGCATAGAGAGAGGATCGGCAGATGTTGGAGTTTCAGTTCCCAGCAGCAAATGTGGAGGAAGAGGGCCTCCCTACGTGTCCCATCTGCTGTCCTGGGGAACCATTCCCATCGGAATGGGCTTGATAGCCGATGGGCAGCGTTGCGCTGAAGGTGCCGGCCTTTCCCACGGAGCCAGGCTGCCCTCCGCTTTCACTGCCGCCTGTGCTTGTAATTTCGGGGGTGATTGTTGGGTTTGCCGCCAGGTCACTGGCCGTGTTGTGGTTTGAGGTCCAGACGATGAAAGCTCCTCCCTGGGGTGTGGGTTGAGGTCTGCGTGTCCGCGCCGTGGCCACAGAGCTGGGCGGCCGCCCGCTTTGTTCCGGTGCTCTCCGAGCTGGAGAACCCTGTCAATATTAGTTTTAAGGAAAAGATCTAAGGCGCTTCTGGCCACATAACTGACTGATGAAAATGTGTTATTTTATCCTTTTTTTTAGCTGGAGAATTTCAAACACAATATTATGGCATGACATGGCTGGGAATGCAGCGATATTTATACCTGTCGTAAAATGTTAGCGACAGATCACAATAGATCATGGTACGGGAACCTGTCCTAATATTTAACATTAAACATACTCTGCTAGTTCAACCGGGAGACATTGCCCAGTCCCTAGTCCTGTTCCTGTGAATCAAGCTGCCAGTTTGTGACCCCTACAGCCTCAAATGCATATGAAACATTTCCAAAATGCTGTGCGCTTATCCGCATTTCTATATATGAAGTTTCAGTGGTCTAACTGCATCGACATGCGCGTTTTCACGCAGCTGTCATGTATTACATATGTTGCCCCATACATGTGTTCGACGTTTTAGCCAGAATGAGGACTGTTGGGCTCTGCATGTTTCTCTTTGAAGCAGCTCGCGATTCAAAGGACAGAAATGAAAACAGTAACTACCACAAGGTCCAGAGTCGTCCCAGTCCTGGTGTTTGGGGCAGCATGTTTATTTTTAAATCCGGGTTTATATCTGAGTAAATATTTTATCCCGATTTAAATTTATCTCACAGCTGCCATACACAAGTGCTGCATGCAAAACATGTTATTCAAGAGACCTGAATTGGCTTATTGCGAAAGTCCCTGGAGGAAATGGACAACTATAAAGGAGGTGGACTGGTGAATCTTTGATGATGAACCGTCGTTGTGGTACCTGAACTCATTGGCAGATCTTTGTGTCTCACATCATACACCCCATAATAATGCAATGCAAAGGATAACAGGGATACACCACACGTTTACCAGAAAATACACAGAATTACAGACACAGGAAACCGAAATGTAGCACCAAACAAGACCCAGAGTGGCAATAACTCTCACTACAAGCTTTCCCCTTTTGGCTGCAGCTCCTTCTTTTTAAGCCCATCCCTTAAAGGGGAATTCACCTTAAATGCAGCCATAACAGGTGAGAGCGCCACCTGGCTGATGGAGGGTGTATGGCACGCCTCTGAGTTGCCTGATTTGTGAAGCTGATAATGGCGTGCACTGTCTTTCACCTGCAGAGGTTGTTTCCTGTGAGCTCATACAGGAAAGGGCTGTTTTGGTAAGCAGTTATCTCTGTTTCTTTTAGGATGGCATGGATACAAACTATAAACACAAACAACCCCAATCTGGCCTCTGTCTTCAGGTATGTCATTACATAATCCACCTCAGTCCTCCAATCGGTCAATCTGACGCGAGCCCCCCACCCCCCACTGTGATTGCAGGAAGTTTTCCAAACTGTAGATTTAAATGAAAAGTATCACGTTTAATTTGATGTAATAGCTGGTAACTCTCACGCTCACTGCTGTGTCAGCTTGGCTGTGATGTGCATGTTCCCGAAGCAGCAATAGCGTGGAGCGTTTATTTTGCAGTGATGCAGATGTTTCTGCAGGTGTTCCTGCATGTTTATTCCGCCTGTCGCAAACTTTGTTGCGTCACGTTGCCGATGGCTGTGATTCGCCATGACTTGTAAACACAGGCTGACCCTCTGACCTGCTGCGGAACGGAAGAAAATCGGAATAATCCTCGGACATCCGTCGGCGTGTACCTAGGATTCCATGCTGACCTCGGGACAGGTCACCCCAGGTACAGCGAAATGTCAAGCTACATGAAGATGGGCCAGCGTGCGTGTACCTCTGTAGCCAAGAAGATCCGCCAATTACAGCGTCATTCATTTGCTCGAATGTGGATGATGTTTCACATATGAAATCAGATTGAAAAAAACAAGTGCCTGGGGAAATGTGTAATATGACACATCAGCCAGCTGGATGTGTGTGTCCTAGTATAAATACAGTATATTACACATCCAAGTGTGTGATGTAAGTGGGAGCAGAGCCAGAACTCATGTCAGCTGGGAGGAAGCAGTCGGCCTCCATCACCCCCGAAGTCAACACTTGCAGATTCAATCCGGACCCTAAACACCTGTGATGTTAACCTCCCTCTCCATGATCAACACCTGTGATGTTTTTCTGGACATCGTGGGCAGAGGGGTCAGCTGTTCAGAGGGAACCAGGGTGGAAATGGATGTGGACAGGAACCTCCTCCATCGCTGGGCTCCAGTGCTGCCAGAGGTCTGATCTCAGTTCTCCGTCGAGCTGGTGTGAAGCTGAATTGGGCCTTTTCAGCACCCAGGCAGTGTCGGGGCAGCTGGGGGAGGGGGAGTGAAAAACGAAGGCGTCTGATGCGTGTTTGTAAGTGATCACTGTTCACTAGGTGGGGGTGACCTCAAGGCCGTCACACTGAAAGCCGGCATCCATTACACAGATCCTCTGAAACCTAAAACAAATGTAAAGTGAGTCATAGAGTGTTTTTGCTTTGGCTCTCCTCACGCTTTCTGCTTCTCTGGCCTCGCGCTTTTTATTCCCTTTTCAACTGGAACCGACTAGATGTGAAAAACAGCTGCTTTGACTCTCTTCTGCATCCCGACCGAGAAGGGCGCAGTCTACGTCGACCATCTCGCCTCCGAATTGTTGCGATCGGCACGTTTGCGCGCAGATCGAGTCCCTCGAAGGGGGGTTGCTTCAGTCTGATGGAGAAAAGGCCCATTCATAGGAGTCAGAACCATCACAAAGCGCTTCTGTAGTGGACCTGGACCTGACGCAAGGCAGCACCCCAGTCAAAGAGCCAATTAGGCGAGGGATGAGAGAGTTAACGAGCTGTTCTCAGCTGCAGCGCATAACCTCCGATGGAGACCTAAGCAGAATGTGCCAGTGAGCTGTAGGCTCTGGGAAGGCAGTATGACTGATATATGATGGGAGGCCAGACCGAGGGCCATGGGGGGGCTGCCTGGAGAGAGTTCACAGGGGACATGGGGGGTGGGGGGGGGGGGGGTGCAGGGAAGGAATGCGGATCCCAGCCTGGGCTTCCAGAAGCATCCGGGCATGTGGAGGAGTGTCAGCTATCAGGTACCATCTCAGCGCAAGCACAAGCTGCGACAGGACGGGCAGGGGGGCACTTCCTGCGCCGCGCTCCTGCAGGCCCGGGCGCCGTCTGTTTGGAAACGCAGGCTGAGCGCATCAAAAACAACGGCGTGTTTATTTACATAGCTGCATTATTCCAGTATCATCTGCATTTCGTATCAAACACGCTATTTCCTTAAGATAGCAATAAACTATTTCAAATAAGTGAGCTTGAAATGCTGGGCTCAGATTTCCACGAACAGCCGTGCCTCTGGAAAGGCCTTCAGAGACATGCGTGCAGGAGGAACAGGCCTCTGTGTTTTTGCCTAAAAATCGAGGTACCGTACAGATTACGCCGCGACTGCGGCATCCATTGAGGCCTCTTCATGTCCCTTAACGATACTGCTCCTTCTTCAGTCGTATGATGCTGATTGATTTGCTATAGCACTACAGTTTGTTATTCAAGATCGTGCCACCCCAAAAACAGCTACATCCAAGATGGCACATGCCCTCCCTGCTGCCAAACCCGTCTTCTCCGCTTCCTGTGTTTTTGTGCGTGGTAGCAACAGACAAAAACATTCACCTATTACTGGAGGAGGCCAGTCCATTGCAACATGGTAATATCCCACGGTACTTCCATCCGCCACATCAGAGCATACCATAAAATATTAATTGAGTTATTGGGAACTGGCGAGCGGAATAGCCAATAAAAGTGAGTATTAGTCAGAGCGTTTGAGTAATTCACGGCGTCACTCGAGATCTCCGGCCGCCATAGCCTGTGCTGTTTCTGGTTAGGTTTCCGGTGCGTTCAGATGGACCCTATGTGTGGGGTTGGTCACCACACGGCGCATCCACGTGTCTGGGGGGGGGGCATGGATGGCAGGGGATCAACGTTCCACGGGCCGCCGCTTTCTCCATGGAACCTGGGCACACAAAACCTTTAGTGCTGGAAGCAGATTTATGAACGTATGGCTGTCTGAGGTTGAAGGGCCATTAAAGAGCAGTCAAAACATCGGGGGACGGGGGGAGGGGGGGGGGACGGGTGATACTATTTCATGCGAGGGCTGTTTGCGTGTGTGCCAGGGGAGAGGAGAGGTATGATGAAGTGTGGCATAGCCAAGGGCGACAGCGGAGCCTCTGCCAGGAGCCTTTCAGGCTGCCGTGCCCTGCGGAGGTGCCGGCTGATCTGCACCGTCTGCTCCTTTGTCCAGTGCGGCCCCCACCTGGGCTTCTCCCAAATACTTCTGCCTGGAGACATGGGAAGAGAAGCACAATGAGAAGCAAATTCTGGCTTGAAAAATCAGCTGCCATGTGGATGTCAGAACTCATCATTAACGACTTTAAATTGCTACTTTCAGATTATGACTAAGGGTGAGCAGCTAATCCATGTCACACTTTTTTTGGGTTTGCAAACTGCCATTTAACATTAAAAGGTCCCGGATTTCACTTAAGCACTGAGTTTTTGCTTTGTGCTGATTAGTTAGTCTCCTGTAATCATGCATGTGTCATTAATGTTAATGTGAAACAGATGGATGAGTCTTTCAATCAAGGAAACTAACCAGTCGAACCGCAAAAAGAACTGAACTAATTAGCCAAGCGCGGGAACCTTTCAGTTTTAAAGCATTTTGTAAAACCTGAAGTAGCTCAAAGTGTCTCCCTGACACCCTAGTAACGACATCTCTCCGGTTTTAATAACACTGATTGTGTATAAGGATTCCCTCATCCCTACGCCAGTAGGATGTTTGTGCATAAGGATTCCCTCATCCCTACACCAGTAGGGTGTTTGTGCTCCCTGCGTCTGTGGAGTGTAAATTTCATTCTGAAGTGACCCTTTTCAAACGCTTTAGAGCAGAGACCTCGGAAACCCGCTTATTTAGATGAATTTCCATTGTGGGTAAGAAAAGACCAGCCCTGTAATTAGCATGTAATTAGCAGCTGGTACAGGGATCCCTCTATCCATCCATCTATCGTCTAACTGCTTGTTTCAGTCGCTGGACTCTGGTACAGTGACAGTCGTTATTTTTCAGTCACTATGTGGGTCATGTTTCTAGTGCCACCCGTTTGTGTTTCGCTGGTGAAAACTTGATAAAGTGCTTGGGGACAGAGCGTGGTCCTGTCCTCGTCGGTGACAATGACAGCCTGTGGCTGGGGGTCGATGTCGGCCCCCCCAACCGCCACCCCACGCGTGTTAACCGATGTGAAAAACTAAACCCGTTATGCTTAATTTCTACTCCAAAAGGTTAACCCTCCCTTTCGCAAATTCAGTGCAGTGCCCATCGTCCTCAATGGAGGTTTGAAAGGCGTTCTGAGGCATCTGTCTGTGTTCTTAGAGTGGGGCAGTTGTCTCTTAAAGAAAAGACTGAGACTGTATCTGCCATGTGTAACAATATGAAGCGATCGGTACAGACTGCTGTATGACCCAAAGACATCGCGTGACCTTTGACCTCAATGTCGAGAGGCCATCCTCAAACTGGTCCCGGCGATGGGTGGGTGTCTGGGTCTGGAAATGGCTCGGGGTGACTTTTGAAGCGCTGTGGAGGTCTGCCGATACCTCAGTGTGAGAGTATGACTGTGAATCTTCCGTCGAGACGCAGCGGGGTGGGGGGTGGGGGGTTACAGGCACTCCAAAAAGGCGGCGTGATGCAACAGCTGTTACATCTTCACATCTCACTGTGTGGACATAGCATCTGTCCCGCCTGCTAATTTAACCAGCATCGATGTCTCTGAGGAGACTGACCTGGACCACAGTCATACAGATCTGCTGTCCGGAGGCCTTGGGGCTGTTAAAACAGGACTTGGGGGTGGGCAGAGAAAGGCAACAGAGTAAATGTTTGCCCAGTACTTCCAGAGCGGAGGGTGGACTTTCCCACCGCTGAGCCTGCGGTGTGCTGAGGGAGGGGGGGCAGCATTTCGAAAGGCCGCGTTGGTGTTGAGGCGCAGGAGCCTGCAGGAGAAACATACTGCGGGCTTGTTTGTTTACTCGCCCCCGCTCAGTGTAGATAAACAGTGTGCTATTGCTTACCATTTTGCTAAGGCTACCTTCTCTTATTTACTGTAAAGCATGTTCTGCACTCCTCAAGCTTTATTTTATTGGTTCTTTAATAAAATATATACTTGTAATGAACACATTACTGATCACAAGTACAAACTACGAGTAATTATAAGTACAGTATAATTACTGTACAATGAATAGAATGACAGCGTTGCTGAATGTAATGTCTATTCTCTGTGTAAGATGACATCACCTGAAAACGCAGAAGTTTAATTTTAAACTATGGAGCATGACCCTGACCAGGATCAGGAGATGGATGAATGGATGGATGGTTTCATGCCTGTCGTACAGTGAAGTGTTTCTGCTGAGGGTCTTGTAATACTGTCCCGTACTTCCTCTTTGGCGTGAAGCACAGCCGATCCTGGCGCGTTCACAAATACTGCTGATACCATGTCTGAGTTCTGATCCCCACATGTGCAGGTGTCACCCTGGCTGTGTACTGCTCTAGGAGTCGACTTTGGTATGGCTCTGTGCCTTGGGGTGGGTCGGTTTACCACCCTGGTGCGTCACACTCATAACTCACTCCTGGGGGGGCGGAGGGGGTACGGGCAGTTCCTCAGAATCCTCCACAGACCCGGGGGCCGTGAGTCAGACGGGTCCTCGGATCTACCGTGTGTGATAATAAATGTCGGGCTCTCCGGCGTTCATGTGGAGACGGGGTCCCCAGCCGCCCCGGAACCAGGCCCACGGGCCCCAGCAGTTGCTAGGCTCTGATTGTGGCTTGTTTGCCCGTGTCTGAGAAGCAGGGGCAGCGAAAGGGGGTCCCCCATCCTCTGCCGTCTGTGTTTGGATAGACATGGCAACCCCTGGCCAAATGGGGAGGAATCTACCCACTTTTAGTGTTTATAAGATCAGGGGACGGGGTGTGAATAGACCAGAAGGGCCTTGGATGACTTTAAACTCAGCTTTTGTCCTGTACAAACAGCCTGTGGGCCGGGGGGAGGGGGGGTGTTTTACTTTTACTTTATTTACTACAGTTTGGAGGCTATTACAGCAGTTACCGGGAACTCTCCTTTAGAGTCATTTAGGCTCAAATCACTGATGTCTTTTTCAGCGTTTTGGGGTGTAAGGTTCATGGAGCCTCTCAGGGCTGGTTCCTCTTTAGTGGCTCCAACACGGGGCCTCTTTCTGGGACTGGAACCAATAAGCCTTTGAAGCTTTGTTCTCAGATCCGTGTTTGTACCCTCCCCCCCAGTGGGCAGTGAATGATGAGCGGTAGATAATGCAGGTGGAACTGGCCCCCAGACCCCACAAGGCGGGTGGGGGGGGGGGGTTGATGGATCTGCATGGGATTAGCAAACAACCCAGAAGGACAACTCCAAAAGCCTGAGCTATGTGTTATACAGAGGGAAAAACCCAACCAGTGAAATGGCAAAGCAGATGCTAGGAGAGCATGTGACACTGATCCTGTGGCCTGAGGTGACATTAGCTGCTTATCTGGGTCCCTTATCTAGCAGCGCTTTTACAGGAACTAGGAACCAGGAACCGAACCTTACTTAGGCTGTACTACAAATTGACGGGGCTGAAAGCATGGCCAAACCGAGCTGGTTGTGTCAGCACCATCTGATCGGTCAAAATACATCAGGACAAGAAAGACCCAGTGATCTGTGTTGATATGCATGGATTATGTCAAGGGAAAAGAGACATATTCTATACAGTATATTATTTATCATAGGTACACATTGCGATATATTTATGCATTCCTGATAATCCTACTTAAAAAAGTACTATGGAAATGCTGAATGGGGTGGATTTGTAATGCAAATTTTTATAAGATAATCCTAATTTTGCTACTTTTTGTTGCTGTTATAACATAGCAATTGTCACAGATGTGCTAGTGGGAATTAGCACATAGGAAATGATGTACACTGTATGAACAGTAGATAAGCATCTCTTAGGATTTTCGTCATTATCGCTCTACAGACTCAGCAACGCCTTCACGGAGCCAATCCTTCTGCAGTCTAAAATTTAAGTGAGCAGGAACCATGCCGTAACTAGTCTCTCTTCACGTACGATGCGGTTCCTGTACGCTAATGGTGACATTAGCTGCTTTATCCAAGGTGATTTAAACAGCAAGCAGCCAGAGTTCTATCTTTGGCTTTACACCAGGAACTTGTAAGAACTTGAACCTGGTCCCTCCTGCTGATGTCTTTAACCTCTGCTCACTACTTGCTGTCTCTGGGAGCCTAAGAGGACAGATCTGCCCCGCTTCCAGGGTAAAGGCAGAAGAACCTCACAGCATAGACCGGCCCTTTAAAGGCCATGACCCAAGGGTCCTCCGTGAGGTCGGGGGGGTCAGGTGAATCGGCACTTACGGGGGAACAGTTGTTGCCTGATGACAGGTGCTCAAGAGGGTGACTGGGGCAGGGCGGGGGCTCAGGGGTATGGGGGAGGGGAGAGGAGCCTTCACTCAGCACCCGAACGAAAATGAGCAAGTAGTGAACGTGTGTGTGGTCACGTAGAATCAGGGCATGTTGGCCCACACCATGTTCTGTTAGAGAGCAACGCACTAAACACCGCGGTAGAGTAGTAAAGAGGCAAAGCTAACACAGCTAACATTAGTAGCTTACAACAGTGCTAACATTGCCATCACTAACGCAGCTAATTTAGCGGTTTTAGTGATAGCGTCAGTATTTGGTGATTCATGCGGATGAGGGATAGAAGGCATCCTCACCTCCAGACTGGGCCAGAGCGGGGGAGTAAAACTCGGGTAACAACTCGTCCGGATTTGGTCCGGACGGACCGGTTTTCCAGCCTTTTAGCCCCTCTTGTCCTCCTTTTTCCCTCCCTCCTGCCCACCCCCCTGTCATTACCTAGCGCCACTCTCTCCCACCCCCTATCAGACAAAATAAAAACTGTGAGGCACATGCACACGCATACTACGGAAGCTGAGAATGGCCATGCTTGCAGTTTTTTTTATGCCATTCTCTCAATAACAAAATAATTATCACGATTGATATACCGGCTTCTGTAGCACGTATATGATATGTTCCCCCCACCCAAACCCACTGGACGATTTTTCATGGGTGTCCTCCTTTTCATGCCAGTGGTCACCAGGCCTCCAGGCCTTGTTTTCAGTTCTCCCAGGTAGTTAGTTTAATAATTACTGATTCTGATTGGCCAAAGGCTTCACACCTGGCTCACAAGTAAAGGAAGGCTGGAAAATCAGCAGGGTTCAGACCTTGAGGACCGTGATTTGATTAGCCCTGCCTTACGTGAATCAGGGCTGTTACACACCCAGAAAGTCAGTGTGTCACTTTCCCCAGATGCTGCACAGAGCTGTTTTCTTAAGATGATTTACAAATGTTTGGTTAGAAAGAAGATGCCAAATGTAGGACTGAAGCTTTCAGGTGGGATGGTGGAGTAGCCAACTGGACCGCACCAAGACGTCCCAACCAAATGGGCCGGGGATGGGAATGTCGGGAAAGGCTAGGGAGGGTCCGGCCGGTAAAGTACGATAAGCAAATGTCAGAGTGATAGAACTAGGGAAGGAAATGCGTCTAGACAGAGCTATTCCAGGACAGGTGCTCATTGGAGTTGGTGGATTGGTGTGGGTGTTTGTTTATGGTGGCTTGTCAGGGACAGGAAGAGGAGATATGAGGAGGAGGAGGCTGGAGGAACAGAGCCAGGCCGTGCTCGATCTGTACGCAGGGACCGCCCACCCCCGCGTCCGTGGCTCTCGGTGGAGAAACCAGGATCCGACGCAAAAGCAGCATTTAGAGCAAGACGTCCAGCCTAAAGGCAAACGATGACGTAAAGGCCTTTTTCACAGTAGAGCCAGTTCACCAGCCCTCCGCTAACGAACCCGATTGCAGTTTTCATTCATGCGCCGCGAGCTCCTTCAACCTCACAGGCTGTTTCTGCAGGTGGAGCAAGCTCAGTTAATAAAAGAGTGTTTGATACGCGCCTCCTAATCGGGCCTGCAGACACCGTAAACCTTGATGGGCATAATTGGCTTTTTTTTATGACATAATTGGTTGTAGAACCGTGTTGGGCCAGTTTAAACCAGCTGTGTGTTTCAGTTGTTATTTTGATGGTTATGGATTCAGGGTTTTATGGTCACTAAAAAGTTTTACTGTTTTTGCAGTCATGTGGAGACGAAGCTGATCTATAAATAGGCATGGGCGTCATGAGCTTTTCATATCGCGCCTGATACGTCTAGGTCGTGTGTCTCGTTTTTTTAACAGCATTGGGGCATTTTGGGGGCAGTGAAAAGCTGTAGTGTTTTCCTGGTCACATGTTGCACGCGACGAGGTCGTCGCTATGGTGATCCCACCGGTCCTGCTGGTCCTTTCTGTCACTCATGCTCTTTCTCGAGGCTTTAGCATTGTCCCCTGCATGGTTCGTCTTTGTCACTGGCTTTTGCGGGGTCCTGCTGTGTTGTTAGGGGTCGCCATGCTCATCTGGTTGAAGGGATCTTTATTAAGACCCAGGCTTCAACATCATCAGCCTGTCTGTGAAATATCCATAATTTTAGTCACGGGACAGCCGGACAAATGAAGCAGCTTATTTGCTATGTGATTAAACCCAGCCTACCTGTGTTAGTCCTGCCGCCGATTATCTCTCTCCGAGTCAGAACTCGAATGAAAACGTCAAGAAAAACGTCATTTCCCATCAGAAATACGCCTATTTTATGACGTTGATGTCGGACAGAATTTTGCTGTCCTAGTTTCCCCTGTGACGTCATTTCAACATGGCGGCTTACACAGTCAACAGTAATTCTCTTTTATAAATATTTAATTTAATATTTAATTTAATCTCACTCCAAATCTGCTAAAATATAAAGCAACAAGACACAACAGCGTGTTCATGGAGGCAGCCATGTTTGTTCCGAGATGCGATAGCTCGAACGGGAGATTGTCGGACATGATGTCACTCACCTCGGAATTTCCGAGTTCCGAGAGATAATCGAACGCACCATAGGTCTTGGGCTTGTACTGATACTCGCACAAACCTCCCCCACACTCACACACACCCTGCCCCATTTGATGAACACCTGACAGCTGTTAATCTCACCCTAACTGGCTGCAGGTAGAATCTGGCTTTTTTCCACAGGCTAACAGCATAACCTCCTGGCTGCTGTTCCAAAGGACCTTCAGCCGCAGTGATACAGCATCCAGTAGCAATCATCCCAGTCATCAGCTCACAGCAGGCCCAGGGATCATCCCAGTCATCAGCTCACAGCAGGCCCAGGGATCTTCC
>JAODJW010000033.1:19512483-19529054 GCA_026777045.1 Hyperopisus bebe
TTGGCTGGGAATCAGAGCTGGGGGGGGGGGGAATTTATAGCACAGCCTTGGGTTTAAATGGCAGCTGGATAAGTCCCTGCTTGGCTGTGGGGGTGTCAGTTACACACGAGAGGCTTCCAGCTCACTTACCCGCTGACACTCGGCGTAACTCATTCACGATCTACTCCGCAGCATCTACATGAAGTTTCACTCTTTTCGCTCCAAAATCAGTCAACTTGGTTCTGTTGTAGTGTTTCGCCAAAGCCTCTGTCACCGGGAAAATCCGGGTGACAGCGAGAGTGCAGGCGGGAGTGGAGAATGCCTGGAATCAGGCACACCAGTGATGTACGAGCCTCTGTCCGCTGCCGCCGCGCTCCTGCTGAAATACTCCTGTTTTCTCTGGCTCTGCCTGTCAGACTCTCGCCGATGTCCATGCACAGGCAGCTCCACTCTTAGCATTCTCAATCAACAGCCAGTGAGTCCTACACAACGAAGATCTGATGGAGCAAAGATGGAGCAAAACCTGGGCCTAATTCATTTTATATATATAATATATAAATATATTATATATATAATTATAATATATATATGTGCAATCATACTACATTTGATTTAAGATCATTTCTGAAAAGTGCGTAAGTATGATTTGGAGAAAATGTACATACGCACAAAAAAAGATGCGTACGCCACTCTCCCGAATGTGCACTCTATAAATCGTAAGTTATGAAATCATTTAAAACTCCACATATGCCCACTAAGTAATATCATTAGCATATAAATGAGGTTGAGTCAAAGCTCAAATCCTCTATTTGTTAACGGCGAAAAAAAGAATGTTAGCGAGGCTGAAATTGAGGTCCTTGCCAGTGTCACAAATGCTTGCAGAGATGCTGTTTGTGAGCCTTCCCAGTGGTATTATTACTAGCGATCAGATATGGAAAGTTCAGGTCCAGAAAGTGCAAATCCAGAAAAAGGTTTTGTTTCAACCAACCAGCTGAGTGCTCTGTGACTGTGACTCTTTGAGCTCAACTACTTGGTTGAAACAAAACCTTGGTCTGGATTTGTACTTTCTGGATTTTCCACATCATGCTATGTAGCTTTCAAGTATGTAAAAAACAATACTGTGCTTAATTTAAAGACAAGCACTTCACTTTTTATGGCACAGCATTACAATTGCAGTTCTCGAACGAGGCGTGATAAAATATGGAAATAATAAATAGAACTAATAATAAAATTAAACAACTATTAATATAAAAACTAAAACCTAAGGACAGTGCGGCGCACGAGCTCGGAATTACTTTCTAAAAGTAGGCTATCGATTTAGTAAGAAATGGAAATCAGAAGAAAAACGAGTAATTAAACATAGGTAAGGCATTGGTTTCCATATTTGTTTACAGCTTACAAGATCGATCGTGGGAAAATGAAAAGCGACAAAGGGATCATGTCACCAATTTCAACGAACTTAAGAGCTTCAGAGTGAGTAGAACGCTCGCAGGCGTATACGCTGCTCCCGTCTGGTCTGGAAGAATTGCAACCTATGGTGTAGTGTAGGAAAACGGGTTCCGTCATGTTTCCAGAATTTTGGCATGGACTTGATACCGAAGCATCGGTTTTCCTGACATCCATACTCTGTAAAATCGGGACCATCTTTCCACACAGCTCAAACAATACCTGCGCATCAGCCATCCGTCATCGCTGAGCAAAGCCGTCTGCCTGATCTCTAATCTATTCTTCTTGTATGGTGGCCAATATCTTCGGAGTGGCAATTCTGCCGCTATTCGCCACAGCATTTTGGGACCTTTGATAGCCTATGGATTGACCAAAATGGTTTACAAGTGTGGAACTATAATATGTATGTTAAATAACTTTCCATCAAAAAGGTGTCACTTACGGTAATGGGGTTTGGAAAACTAAAATAATGTATGTATTCTTTTGTGCTAAACATCACATGTAGCTTAAATAGTGTTAAATCTGGCAATAAAACAACAGCATCTATTATTATTATTATTATTATTATTATTATTATTATTATTATTATTATTATTATTATTATTATTATGCAGAATCAGTTAAGCAGCTTATGACATGGGACATGCTGGGACTGAGATTTCTGATTAATTGCAGTACCCTAACATTGCCACAAGGAAACGGCCGTACGCCAAGTTTGAACCTGACATGCAGGTAAGTAGTTTTCCACGTCAAAAACTGATTTTAAAAATCTGAAATTCGGTGTGGATTTGACCATGCGCACACCCGAAAACCAAAACTGTGCATTTATAAACAAGACCCTGGGTCCCAGCTCTCACAGAAGCCCGCTAAGAGTGACCCCCGCGGGCCAGCTGCCCCCGGCTGAATTTAGCGCAGGTCTTTACTCATTTGTTCTGAGAAATTCTGCCGCATAGCATGATGGCTGCGGTTGAGAGGCACTCAGGATCAGGGTCACTGCTCTCAGGCCGTAAAAGATCTGCCGCAACTGTCCTTCATCTGAGACACCGCAGGTGAGCAGGCCACAAGGGCCAAATTACTGCGAGTGACAGATGGACGTAGGCAGAGTGTGTGTGGGTCTCCCATAAAGTCTTCCCTTGTTGCATTTGTTGCACAGTCATGTAAAATGGGCAAAAAATACAAAGTGCTGGACTTTGCCCAAGAATTAGCATTCATCCAACAGAGAGCACAATAATAAACCTGGCGGACTGATAAAGAAGCGAAGACACTTATATTAATTAACATATTTCCCTTTTGTTGAATGATTTCAATTACTTTAATGAAGCTATTTTCGGCATAATGAAGCTCTTTACCTTTGGCGCGGGGATGAAGGTGGAGTCCTTCAGGAACTTCTTTCGGGGACAGAGCTGCCCTTTGAAGCTGCCTCTTGTTATTTTTCTGGTTGACAGATCAGAGCTATTGGGGGAAATCAAAAGCGAAGCGTTTGAGGAACACCGGCAGCACAGGGTCCCGCTGAGGCCTTTTCAGAGCAGGCTGACAAGCCCCGGCTGCATCAGACCCCTTCTCCCAACCACCTGGGCTTCCAGGACCTCAGTCTGTCGCTCTGCATCCAGTGTCCCATCGTAAGTCAGGATCACTCAAACTGGACCAGTGGTCGCAAGCGCGTTGACTAGTACCCCACAGAGAGCCAATGAGTAGCTTGCGTACCACATATTACAAATCACGTTAATTTTACAGTTGCCCCCCCCCCCCCACCGGTCTACAAATTTGACCACCCCTACCCCCTCCCCCTGGTCCACAACCTAGCTCTCCACATAATTTTTTGTAGATCCCATTGTAAATATCATCGGAGACCCCTGGACCATGCCAAGACTGATCAAGGACAAATAGATGAAAGAGGTGGATGAAAAGATGATCGATCCAAAATTCCTGACATAACGCAGCTTCAAAGAAATTTTAGAAATTTAAATTAATATGGGTTGGTACATTTTTTTACAGGAGTTATAAAACACTAAAAATGTTCAGTGTAATAGATTTAGTTGTATTTTTCTCCCTCACCAATGACATTAAATGCCACAGTTATTCTGTCAAAGATTGTTCTCCACTTCCGAGACTTGACTGGTTGGATTTGGAGGACCTTCTACATGTTGGTACATCTACTTCTCCCATAAGGTGGCTTTTGTTGGTCTCCGCTGAGAGACAAGCCACGGACCATTTAGCCATGCAGCCGTCTGTCACGGTATGACCTGCATCTGAGTTTGGCTCTGGTGCCACGCCCACTTTGTTACTGTCCGATAAAGGAAAGTCAGTCTTTCTGTAGGTGTGATGTCTGCAGTTCCCTGAGCATGAAAAAAGGATTATTGATTCTCACTGAGTACTTTGCTCTGGGCAAAACACCTGGGCACACAAGAAAACAAGTGGTTGAGGAAAAGACCAAGGACAGCCCCCACAGCTAACACGATTGTGAGGAAACATCCAGAGATGCTTGTTACAGGACAGGAATCTCCTGGGTTGGCCAATTTTCCATATGATGAAGCGGCTGCATTTCCAGTTCACGAATTTCAGTTTAAGGTACCTGACTGGCTAGTGAAGTCTATCTAAGGCATTCACTGGCCAATCAGGTAGTGCTTCTCTCATGAACATTAATGAGTTTTGAACCACCCGGACAAAACAGGTAGCACATGTCAGTGGGAGCACATTCCCCAGCCAATTAGGTAGCTTCTCTCATGAATATTAATGAGTTTTCCCAAACTACCCTGTAAAACGAGCTTGGTAAGTAAGGAGAACAGGCCTTTGGCATCCAGGAGCAGAGGGCCACCCAGACACAGTATTAAAGCACGTTGATGTTCCTGGCAAAAGGGGGGGGTCACCCTGGAGGGAATGCCAGTCCATCAAAGGATACACACACTTACACTATATGGGCAATTTAGAGACACCAGTTAGCTTGGCTGCATGTTGAAACCCGCAGGACTGTGAAGAACATGCAAACTTCACATGCACACAGAGTGAGGCAAGATTCAAACCCCAAGCCGGAAGGCATGAGGAAAGAGCCCTACCTACCCCCTGAGCTACCATGCCACCCAAGAGTAACGACATCACATGAAAAATGTGGGAGGTAGATAATTTTGTTCTTAAAGAGATATTACGACAGTGACACGGCCAGTCTGTTTGGAAGCAGCACAGTCCTCCTGAAACGGGGACTTTTCTACCACTCTTAAAGATCGGGCTTTTAATTTCAATTTCTGCTCAGGCGCCTGTGATATTTTTCATCTCGGCCCAAAAATATAAAGAGCGGCACGGGATCCATATTACCATACATCTGTCCCTCATAGAAGGGATGAAAAAATTAACAACAGATTGAACGTGTCAGAGTCGCAGAGTGGATACCACACGCACCGTCAGTACCCCCCCTTCCCTGGGGGGCAGTGTGGGCGAGTCTGCTCTCATTACGCCCTCGTGGCTCCAAGCCTTGTCTCCAGCAGTGATTTACGCTTGACGTCATCGGAGCTCAAAGCCGCCCGGGCCAAGCAGCGCCGTCCCACGATTCATAGCAGTGTGACCATAGAGGCCTCATTCTTCTGAGGCCCAACTCAAGCGGCGCGGGACAGACGGGATCTTGATTTTCTCTGATATCTCCTCCTGCCTATGTGACGACTGCATGGACACGGGTGCTCCTGAGCCCTGCCCCCCCCCTCCCCCCCCCCGGGACAGCATACTCAGTGTGGGCCAGCTCTGCGACCTGACATCTGATCTGCGAGCAGATCTTGCTGAGCGCGGACATTGATGGATTGCGGAGGTGTGGATGGCGAGCCTCCGGTGAGCGACGGGACGCGGCCCTTGGCTGCTCTCATCTCCGTCGTAAATCCACAGTACTCTTCGCCCTCGTAAAGGGAGGCCCACACACTCCGCTCGTTACGGTAACCGCCGCTCCGACACTCGAGCCGTTTCTCGGGGACTCGCCGACGCCATACACCTGCCCCGCAGCATCGTCCTTCGGGTTATTCTCACACGGAATTAGGACTCTGTCAACCTGAGATCTGATTACCTTCCCCCAGACAAAGAGGGGCCGGAACAAACTTGTGAGTAATGACTGGTATGTGTTGATTCCTCCGTTGCCTTAGCTGATGGGGGGGAGAGGAATTCTCCGGGGTTGCCTCCCCCCCCACCCCTTCACCGTGTTTTCAAAGATAAGGATCCCCTCCCCATTGTGCTTCTCAAAGTCAACTTTTCTTCATGTCATCAGTGTTTACAGAGCAGTAACTCAGTCTCTCCCCTGTTCAGCTGGGGTTGAAGTGGCCAGGTTGAATGACGTGAATTAGCGTTGATTGATTTACATGATGTCAACGGCGGGATCGCTGTGATCTGGCCTCGGGGGCTTCTGGCTGCTACAAGCTTAAAGCTGCGCCCATTTACACCACTGGATGATGACACCGATGTGGGAAGGAGCACATTGCGTAGGGTGAAACTGCACCAGGAGAATCATAAATCACTGAGGGCGGGGACTCGCCACGTCCAATCAGCCAAACGTGTCTGCAGGTTCCTGGAGCAGCCAATTGAAAAGCTCGGAGGAGGATAGGAAGCCAGAAGGTGACTCTCCATTGTTGACGAGCCTCTTTGTTCCTCATTTGTTCTGGCATGTGGTATGCAGAGATCCTCCCCAGATATCTGCTGGGTGTGGGGAGGGGGGCGGGGCCTGTGTCGGGCCTAATGGATCCTCAGCGATAGGGTTGAGTGCCAAACCGGAGATGTTTTCTCCTTGAGTGAAGACCACGCCACCCCTCCGCTGTGGGCGGTAAGAAAGGGATTCTGCAGGTCGATTCCAGTTCCGATTGTCCCCTGAAGCACCTGTTGGGGACACCCAGGACACCGATGTTGCAGACCTTTGGCCGGCACGCTATGTGACTTTGGATGTTGGGGTTTCGGGCCCCCTGGCTATCGTGAAGCCCTCATGCAGTGAACCTTGCTAGCCTAGTCTCCGCTAATTGTTGTTAGAGGTAACGTTCATGACTTTTTCTATGGCAAGCCCTCAATGACACTTGCTAGCATAGCCTCTGCTAATCTTCATTAGTTGTAACGTTCTTGTCTTTTTCTACAGCAAGCCCTCAGTGACATTTGCTAGCCTAGTCTCTGCTAATCCTCGTCAGAGGTAACATTCATGACTTTTTCTATGGCAAGCCCTCAGTGACACTTGCTACCGTAGCCTCTGCTAATCTTTGTTAGTGGCAACGTTTATGACTTTTTCTATGGCAAGTCCTCATTGAAGCTGGCTAGGCTAGCCTCTGCTAGTCCTTGTTAGTGGTAACATTGATGACTTCTCTTTAGCAAGTCCTCTATGACACTTGCTAGCCTAGACTCTGCTAATCCTGGTTAGCAGTAACGCTCATGACTTTTTCTACCACAAGCCCTCAGTGACGCTTACTAGCCGAGCCTCCGCTAATCCTCATTAGCGGTAACGTTCATGCCTATTAGCCATCATGTCCTGGGTGTTGTCAACACGCTTCCCATTCACAGGCCTTCCGACACGCTGGCAGTCAGGGTGGGCAGAATCCAGGGAAAGCGTTTGTTAAAAAAAAAAAAAAAACATTTTAATACGGCCCGCAGTGTCAGGCAAGAGGAACCCCAACACAAAACTGCAGGCCGGCTGTTTGCTTTGGAGACTTGCCCCTGCAGTTTGAAGAGCAGAAACCCTCTCATGGATGTTTGAATATGGAGGAAAGGGGGGGGGGGGTCTTGCTGTCACTCGGGGATATACACGACCCCTGGACTATCTAATGTATATGGACATGACCTCCTGTGGAGGTGGCCACCGCGGCCGACTGTGCATAAAGACGGATCCCAATCGTCATTGTCTGAGGTAGAGAAACTGAAAAAAAATCACTTGTACTTAATTTAGTAATATGATTTAAATAATTTATTTAGCGCACGCTTTTATCCAAAACAAGATTCACTTATTGAGAATGCGATAATCACTAGGACAACAGGGGCTATAGGTCTTGCTCAACGGCCCAGTAGTGTCATCACTCTGGGATACTGGGACTTGAACTAGCGACCTTCCGTTCACAGCCACAGCACACTACCCCACACACCACACCTCCCCCATTTTATTCAGAATCAAATGCTAATAGTCTAATGAAATGTGCTAATGGTGACAGTGCTCATATCTTCCCATTATTTCAGTTAAATATGGGCCTAAAATCCCCTAAAAATGTAACATTTGCAGCTAATCATGGAGCTTTATTAATGAATTATTTCCTGGTATTCAGCATTTCTTACAGGGTCCTCCTGAAGCAGCTGTGTCATGGGTTTCTGGCATGGAAACGCTCATTAAGCAACTCGCGTTTCATCGGGAATTCATCTGGGCCCCCGCGCAGCGGCTCTGAGCGGCCAGCTCTCATGCAGGTTAATCTGCGGGATTCGGTTTCAGCGCCTTGTTTCAGGCTTGTCCTTATCTCAACCCGTGAAATTAACACAGAATCCCTTCAAGGGCCCTGATGAATCCTCCGGGATGGGTCAGGTGTGCGCTACACCTGTGCAGTTACTGACGTCGCTACGATTGAACTGAATGATGCATTGAAGCACAACCGTATGGCAGTGTTTCTGTGTTAGGGGGCGAAAATGTAAGAAGCACAAAGTGTCTTTAGTGGAGTTAGTTTTGAGATATGTGAGTGTAGAGGGTGCTTGCAAAGGAGGGGGGCATCAATTGGGCTCCGGGGGGAGGAGGGGGCATCAGATGGACCCCTGCCCACAATAACAGATTAATTCGTACAGGAGGCAAAGGTTTTGCAGAAGAGCAAACGGCATCCTGCTGGCCCAGCGGATTTGGGTCCATTAAAGATGTGAAGAATGTTCCAGGAGTCCGTGACTTATTAAAACATGGGAGCGGACGCAGCCGGTCTGCCACGTGTATCGGGCTTCCCGGGGAAGGATGCCTCTGCTCTCGCACGCTGACAGGAAATGAAGTCTGCGGAGAGACAGGCCGCCGCTTAGGAGACCAAGGGGCTGAGGAGCAGCGGAGATCCAGCTTAAACTCTGTGACCCCACATGCCAGACCATGCCCCTGGCCCCGCGCACGCTGCTGGGGGGTGCTCCTGAGAACTTCCCTGCACATCCCCGTAAATAGAGTTCCCATATCCGCCCCTCTTGTTTTCAGTGTAACCCATTTGCGCAGCCCAGTAGGGAGATACGCGGGGCAGGACGCAGCTATATCAGGTGGAGGCTCAGACAGTAATAAACCCCCCATCCTATGTGACCAGGGGCAGGATGCTTCAGGGGCCCACAGCCTCCCCAGCGCAAGTGATGCTGGACTCCAGTCACCTTCGAGGTTGGACGTCGGAGCTGGGAATGACGTCACAGCTGAGTTAACTGCGTTCCAGTATACTTGGATATTCTGGATTACTCAGGATTTCCTGCTCAGCCATATAACTTGTCGGATTGAAGGTCGTCTGGGCTATATTGTGAATGATCAGAGATAATGCCCATTTAAACTGCGGTACCTTAAATCACATAAGTTATCCGGCTAAGCAAGAAAAACTGCTTTGTGATACAGACCCCTGATTTGACAAACCTTTACCAACGTTTTAGGCACCTCTACTTAAAATATGTCCCACTTTAGCTGATCTCATCCCATTTTGCTTTTAACATTTAAACTGGAATTTCCACTTCCAATTAGTTTTTTTTATTCTTTCACGAGGTGGTGGTATATGGTTTGCTCTAGCTAGATTAGCCAGCGTTAGCAATTTCATTATGCAGTATTTTGCACATAACATTGTAGCAACACGTCCAAAGACAGAGGTTGGACAGTATTGTGTGTGCGACCAAGTTAATGACACACAAATAAGACACAAGTGCTAAAAAACATTATGTAACCACAGCTTTCACTTTTTATGGTTGATAAGGGGTGCAGCCATCTTGAATTCTGAGGTCAGGGCTGTAGAGGTTCTTCTGACTTTCTGAGTCAGACTTCAGAGAGCATTCCAATTGAAATTTCTGACTAGGAACTCGGAAATTCTGACTTCCGAGTTCGAATGGAGCACACCAAGAGCCTGTGGAGGAAGAAAGGCCTCCATTTGTAGAGCTCTCCTTCTCATGCTCCTCGCTGTGCTCCTGAGGCAGTAATCCAGCCCCCACCTCCCGCACCTCCTGGCACCCGCGAGGGCATTCCGAAATTCCCCCGTCGCTGCAGTCTTCCCAAAAACACAGTCCATGCAGAGGGCCAGCGTTCTCTGCTCTTCCCGAGCGGAGAGATCGAGTTGACACTAGCCGATGAACCCGTGTGGAACCGTCATCAAACACCGGGCCGGTAAATGCTCTCGGCGTGCTTCGTGGTGAGAAGCACGTCCAGGCTCGTGGTCCGGGGGGTGGGGGCGGCCTCCCTGCTATACCTATTCAGACCGAAAGCCCCCTCCCCCTTCTGTGCCCCTCTGGGAACAGCGGCCGCTAATTAGCAGACTTGGGGAACGGGACAAAGGCGGGGGCCACAGCACTTAGGTGATGCTGGAGGGGGGGGGTGGCCAGCCTCTCCTCTTTCATGCATATGCAAGCACATCCGGACAGGGCGGGGGAAGCACTGACAAAGGAAGGGGGGTGCAGCCTGCGGGACACTCACAAAGCAGGGCGGGGGGCCACGTTCACTGAGATGTGGTGTCTGTTTGCCTTTCAGTCCCATCGCCCCCCCCCCCCCCCAGGAATGCCTGTGGGGGGAGGCCATCCCCTAATTGGATTACTAGCTCTTCTGTCACACCAGGCTCTTGCTAAGGGCGGGGAGGGGTGAGCTCCAATGGGTGAAGAAGCACTTATAACATAACATACATATGTACCATATATAACATAACATATATTACAAAGAGAGGGGGGCATGGTGGCACAGTGGTTAACACTGTCGCCTCACACCTCTGGGACTTGGGACTCTGGGTTCGAGTCTCCGCCTGGGTTCCATGTGTGTGGAGTTTGCATGTTCTCCCCGTGTCGTCGTGGGATTTCCTCTGGGTACTCAGGCTTCCCCCCACAGTCTAAAAACACGCTGAGGCTAATTGGGGTGTGAGTGTGCCCTGTGGTGGGTTGGTGCCCCATCCTGGGTTGTTCCCTGCCTCGTGCCCTGTGATGGGTTGGCACCCCATCCTGGGTTGTTCTCAGCTTTGTGTCCATAGGCTCTGGACCCCCTGCAACCCTGAATCAGACAAGTGGGTACAGAAAATGGATAATAACATACAACATAACATCCTGCCCTGTCATTTTCAGGAGAACCCGCCCCCCCCCAAATCTGAAGGCAGACGCAGGGTGCATGTAAACGTGTAATATGACTGGGTTCAAACAGCATGCTGGTATCTCTGTGTCCGTAGTTCGGAGCACAGCTATCTTGCTTGAGCAAGCTCCTCGCTTCCTGCCTGGTTACTGTTATCGTGGTAACCTGCCACTGTACAGGAGGGTGGTCTCTCAAATCCCACCACACGCCTCTCAGACTGTACTGCTGCCTCTTGTGTTATCATGTTACGCGACTGTAGGCCTTGGGCCCCCAGTGAAACATTCAGCAGCTCAGGCACAATCCGGAATGATCCGGAACTGGATCACCTCCACCAGTCTGTAAACAGGCAGCTGGTGGGCGATGAATTCCATGACTGTGGGTAGGTACCCCTCCAAACCCACTGGATGATCATCCCACCTGCACTTGGCACAGGACAAACAGGAAAAGACGGCCTCCACGAATGGACAAATTGCTGGGATGGTAAAGACTGGCCCCATAGAGTGGTGACGTGTTTTGGGCCGGGGGGTGAATTTGCTGAGCGCGGCTGTCCGGTAGGTGCCCCCGCCGAGTCCCCGGGGCAGAAATATTACTGGAATCTGCACCTGTTAAAAGTTGTGCCCCGTGTAATGTTCCAGCCTGCGGTGAAATGCCCCGCGCATTCCTCACAGGAAACGAGGTCCGCATCAGCCGAAGGGTCCATCAGGCTTGCACTGACCTGGCAAAATGGCGATTTGTGGTGATTCCTCTTGCCAGGTATCCCCTGCTCTCCACACTTACCATGTGACCAAACTATACTGAGCCACTTGGGGCATGGTGGCATTTTGATCCCATATTTCCATGCTTGCTTGCACGGCTGCAGAGAACTATATTTACGCGGTAGTTACCAGGAACAACACTGCGACCTAGACCAGTGAGCAGAGACTGATGGTGCCTGAAGAGATCAGCCTGCCCTACACCAGCAGATAATGACCTTTAACAAGAAACTTTCTGTTAGATGCTTATTTATTAAACATGGAGTTGGGCCCAGGAAGTCATAATGTCACATCCCAGAAGTGTCACTATTGTTGGGTCCTAGTGATAGTTGACCTACCTGTCCTGAAGTACAGGAGGGGACACTTACAGGCCTGAGACTGTTTGGGGGGGGGCTCTCCCAGGCGCCCAGGCTGCTGTTTGCAGGGTGGGGGACACAGCGGATGTGTGGGATGTGTCAGCTCCTCATCACCTTCACCGGTAAGTTTCAGGGTCACTGAACGGACAGCCCCCTCCCACCCCACCACAGATCTCTCAGTCGCTGCGTGCTTTCTGGGATTATATTTAATCACCCCCCCTCCTCCCAATACACACACACCCCTCATCACCTGCAGATTTTCCGTCTTGCCCTTCTGACCCCCCCCCCACCTCAGTTTAGCGGAATGTGGCCCGATGTCAGTTCCTGAGTTGGGGGGGCTGATCCCATTAAGTGCTCATCGAGATGGCAGGTATCCTAGTGGGTGTAGGGCACAGGGAGGGGGCAGCTGTGGTGCGAGTGTGGAGGTGACGAGCCTGCTCAAACCTGCAGCCCCAGTGTTCCTGTGAGGGCCTACAGCGCCCTCTGCAGGGCCGGCGAGGACAGCATCCCCTTAGAAAGCAGGACCATAGCCATTCCCGGTCTGCCATTCCTCCCTAAGGCAGCCAGGTGTTCTTTACTGTTCCCACCTGCAAACTAACAATGATGACCAGTCACTGGTGCCCACAAATATCCTTCTGGCTCTGCCCCACCCACTTTGTCCCCCAGGACCTGTCCCCAAAGCTCTGTCCCCTGGCTCTGTTCGGCCAGCTATCCTGCTCTGCTCTGTTGACCGTCTTGATAGCTCTGACCCAGTGACTCTGTCCCGGTGACTGTCCCTTCTATTTCCCCGACTCCGTCTCCCCAGCTCTGTCCCTCTGCTTGGCTCCGCCCCTCCTGTACGGTCAGTGAGCAGCACCATAATGAAGACATTGATATGGATGCCCCGTGAAAGCGGGAGGGCTGAGGTTAAAGGTTAAGGCAGGGGGCCCACTGCTTCCTTTGCCCCCCCCCCCCTCACAGGGTGCTGGGAGGGGGGGGCAAAGTGAGTCACCAACAGAAGGTTTTTCCAGCATCTCCTATGGAGATGAAAGATGGCTAAACTGTTGTGACGGCTGAAGGGAAGGCGGCCTGGTGGCTGGGACGTGAGGGTGGGAGAGCAGAGATGTGCAGAGTGGGCATGTGCAGGACTGAGCCTTATTCTGACAAGATGCTCTTTGTGATAATCCGTGTGTGGGGTGCCGTGATAGTGTTCTGAGGGTCACCCCATGTGTCACCCCAGACGTCACTCCCAGTGTAATCTCCGGGGTCACCCGGTGGGTCTGTACTCAGACATCAATGTAGGTAGCAGCGGTGGGGGGCGGCTCAGCATTGGATGTGTCCTTCTTCATCTTGTGCAGTCTTCTTCTACCAGGGAAACACCTTCCTGGTGGGGGGCAGCAGGACACCCTTTTGATTCCTGGTGAGGCAGATCCTCTCCTAGAACCCCCGCTGTAGCCGGGCTGAATCTACGATGACGATTTGCCCGTTAATGAAGCGCCGCGGTGGGGTGGGGTGGGGC
Organism: Hyperopisus bebe; assembly: GCA_026777045.1. Lineage (NCBI taxonomy): Eukaryota > Metazoa > Chordata > Actinopteri > Osteoglossiformes > Mormyridae > Hyperopisus > Hyperopisus bebe. Next base: position 19,525,753 of record JAODJW010000033.1, read on the forward strand.
GGGCAGCTCTCAGGCAGCTGGCGTTTCACCCCAGCATCCAGGCCAGGAACCTGGAGTTCGGGGGCTGAGGGATCTATCGCTCCATAGTTCCAACCTGGGGGGCACAGACAGCTGCCCCCATCTTCGGGGGTGGGGTATGAGCCTCCCTGCTGTGGTGAAGGGTGTCTAACCCCCATGCATGCCTCTCCCCCCCCCCCGGGTAAACAGAAACGGCCTGATGACCCGAGTGCCTCCATGACAGTTGTTCTCACTGCACGTCACTGCATGTCACTGTGTGACAAGCTGGAGGAGCACTAACTCCAGCCTGGAGGTACATCAGACATGGTGAACCCAGATGCTCCTTAGAGACCCCTAAACTGTGGCCCTTCTGGCAGAAGATTCCCCGATAGGCTCAGGAGGGCTTTTGTTAAAATGAATTTAGTTTCGGGCATTTGGTGGACGGCCAGGTTTTTACATCTGCTATAAATTCATACGACCGGATTCAAGACACCTTCCTGTAAAACAAGGATCTCTTTTTGCAAAGGTACGGCGCCAGTATACGACGACAAAGACTCTCGGTGGTTTAAAACCTTTGAATGTGCTGCTCAGGACCTGTTGCTTACAGCAGGATAAATGCTGTAATATCATATAACATGTTTTTAAAGATCAAACATAGATAAATATGAACAATAGGGCAAGCAAATGAAAGAATTTGAGAAATGGCTTCAAACTAGTCCTGGTATAATGGCATGTGGTTACCATTGGCCCTAGTGCGAGAATGTCACTTAAAAGCTGGACGGGGACATTTGGGCGCCTTTGGGGACACATCCGTGCGTGCGAACACTCGACAAATACCCCCATCATTCTCGTCTCTTTTCATCTGTGAGCAATTAGGTTGCGCCAAACAACTTGTGAAATCAAATGTTCCTCTGCAAAGATAAGCTGGTTTGCTGCCTACGCGGACATGGGTACGAGCAAAGAGGAAAGGCGTAAATAAAACATTCAGCTGTGTGACTCACTTTAAAGAGAGATTTCTCTTGTGAAAGCTAACGAAATACAGATTTTTGGAATACAGGGAACAGAAAAATGTAATGTCTAGGACATGCAGATTTAAAATCTTTGGACTGGGCCGCTCCGTGAATCAGGGCCATTATTTCCGACAGGTCTTCCAGGAGCTACTTGAAACCGCTGCAGGGGTAACTTGGACAGAGTTGTATGTGATTGTTTGCTAGTTTGCAAGAAACAGGACATGAAAACCAGCACAAACCCAGCATGTCCCTTCAGGGTAACACACCACAGAGCTGTCGGAGCAGCAGGTATCAGTGTTCATGCCTCCAGTGTCAGTCACTGGGCCTTACTCGTCTGTGGTGTGGAGTACCGGTGCATCATGGGATGTTGGGGAGGGGGGCAGGAATGCAAGGATGGGTTTCCGCAGGGGGCTGAAATGCTAAATCTAAATATGGAGATGGTTACCCTGCAAGTGTAGGTTACCAGACCAACAGTGCCAGGAAAAGACAGGGACGAATTCTCACCTGCTTTTTGCATCTGTATGCCACCTTTTGAAGCCGTTTACAGTTTCTAGAAATGAATCCCTTGCAGAAAGACCCATCGGCTGACTAGGAAGAGGTCCTCGGTGTCTGAGGGCATACTCACGCTAGGCGATCCGTACTCTGCACGAGCACATTTGACCCCCAAAGTCTCATTCATCTGACTAGCACGATCACTCCGTACCGTACACTAAATCGAGCCAGGTTCGCTCTAAAGTTGGGCCCAGGCACGGTTCAGTTGGACTTGGGCATGGTGCACATCTATACTGCGATCGCCAACACAGACATAACGTCAATGATGTGACTGGCACTCACATGTGCACATGTAGACTATACATGCACCAAACCTGGAAAGAATGGACTGCACAGAATGGGTAGCGACAAACATTCACCAAACATTGTTGGAAAGGGATGACTTTGGTCTACAATAGAGGTGCAGAGTTTGCTGGAAATTTAGGCTGACAAGAATATCTAGAAACAAATGGATGCAACAGACAAAAATGCAGAGAAGAAGTCAGGGAATCTCTTTGAATACGTGCAGCACGATTAAATGAAAATCACCGTGTTGCATGCTCGATAAATCTATGAGGACCGTTTGTCATCGCGTCCAAAACGACTCTAAATAAGACACAAAATAAGGACTTTATTCATAAACTCTATTGTGCTGTGCGATAGCTCTTTTCTTCTTATCAATTCTTCAACACAAAAAAATTACAGAGTGATGACAAAAACGCAGACCAGCGGAGGAGTGGGGACAATCATACTCGGGCAACCAGGCAAGGCAACCAGGCCAAGTGTGAGTACACCCTGAGATGACAGTGAAGGCATAAGCTGGGCGTCTGACTTGTGCTTGGTGAGGCTTGAAAATAAACTTCAGTTTCTCTGCGACACAGGAGTGTCTCAATGTAAAGTTTCATGTTCAAATCTACACAGGCCGACAGATTTTTGTCCCAAAAATTTTCTTTGGATTAATAACAAATATATAACCTAAAAATTCAAAAATGCACAGGGTTTACTGACTTCTGCACGTATCTTCAAAAAGGGAAAATTAAAACCTTGCTGTAGCTTTCACAGAACATGAAAATATGAAACATGGGTCCAGCTGACATGATGAAGGTCTGGTTTGCCCCCATGGAAAATAAGGGCCCAGGCCAGCATTACTGGGAGATCCTTTACAAAACAGAGGGTACTCACTTTGGGTTCTCATTCTGTTAGGCCCTGCTGTTGTACCCTTCAGCATTGCGCATAGCCTGATCTACTCCCGTAAAATACATGGTCGTGTAAATGAGTCTGGGATACTGTGGATAAAAACAATATGACAAGAAGCAAAGTATAAATGTATTCCAAGAAGAAGAAAGGATGTTCCTCCCAAGAGGCAGAGGAGCAGCCAAATTTTGCTACAGGGATCGTTATTTTTCTCCATTTCGATCTGAGCTTTGAAGTGTAGGCTGAGCCAAGGCTCAAAGGGCAGAGTATCTGACCTAGAATGAGATGATGACACCGCAGTAACTGCTGAGCCGAGCAAGTTATACAATAAGGAGAGGCTTCAGTTCAGTGAGTGTTTGGCTACGTGTGAACGAAGCGCTCCGTCCGAACGGCGTAGCAGCTGAGCGCCTTAGCGGACGCTGTAATCCACCAGAGAGCAGGAGCCTTTGTGAGCCTCTGGCCGGCCTCAAAGGCCTTTGGAAATTCTTGGCCAAGAGAGAGGGAGGGAGGCAGAGGGAGCTGGTGGGGGTGGGGGGTGGAGGTATGGGCAGGGGGGGGGGGGGGGGGGGG
>JAODJW010000033.1:19534036-19546162 GCA_026777045.1 Hyperopisus bebe
ACCACACCCCCCCCCCCCCCCCCAGCAGGACCCTGTGACGATCAGTCGTCGTGGACCTGAAAGCAACGTTTGTAAACATTTCCACGCTCAGGCCATGCTGCTGCCAGGACCCCGATCCAGATCCCGGCAGATATGTAATTTTCAAATTCCATGATGTGTCATTTTCCAATTACGCCCCTGTGGCACGATCGGCACGCGGGGTTCTGCGGAGTGTGGGCGGGGCCTCGCCGGGTCTTGGCGGCTGGCTTTGGCCACCGAGGCCCCAGCAGGCTCAGTGCTTATGAAAGGCTCACTTGTGCAGGCAGGTGACGATAATGAGGCCTCTGCTCTCGCTCGGGCCCAGGGTTCGAGGCAGCGTTATGATCTGGTGATGCGTTTAGATCAGTGTTTCTCAAACCAGTCCTCAGGGACACCCAGACGGTCCACTATCTGCTCTCTCCCAATTCCCTGGGTGTTGGGAGGGAGCAAAAACTTGGACAGTGGAACGTGAAGACTGGTTTGAGAAACACTGGTTTTGATGGTGAATTAGGCTTCCTGGCTGTATGTTGAGTGGGACTTGCGTACTTTCACCTTTTGTGTCATGGAAGCGTTTATCTAGGTAATGTCTGTCGGCGGGGGGGGCCTCGAGACACCAGAGGGCGACATGGAGCCACTACTTGCCAACCGACCCAGTTGTCCTGAAATGGACCTATGGGTGTCCCTGTCCTGCTGGGAGAAGCTTAAAATCACCCTGGGTGGCTTTCAGAGAGCCTTGACCTCCATGTGACCCAGGTGCCCATATACGTCTCCAGCTCTCCACACCTCCTCACCTGCGTATGGAGGCCTGCTCCCTGTCTGCTCCACTGGTCTGGTGTTGCTGCATCCTGCTGGTTCTGCTCCGCAGTAACTCCAGCTGCTTCGTGTTCCGGGTCAGGGGACCGGCTGAGCTCCGGCAGGCGTGCTGGACGGCGTGGAGACCAGCGCTAGACTCTACCCCGCGTAACGTGATGCGTGAGGCCTGTCGCAGGCTCACGGGCCGCCGCTTCATCTCGGCCTTGACCTCTGTGCTTCTTAATTTCGCAGCGGGGCTCCTATTTTTAGCCGCTAAATTGCTCACAGTGCCACCGCGCGAGTTAGCGCTCGAGGGACTGGGAGCGCTTTTAATGCTCTGGTGTGTCGTTTGGCTACTGGAGCCGGCAGGGGTGTCTGCAGCGGAGCGTACTGGCTGCCTGACGCCTGTCACGTGTTTCCAGATGTTAGAGTGAGCAGGCCTGGTGCCGGCCATCTCCAGTGATTTGTTCTGATCGAACCCAGCGAGATGCCTCCACCCGCATGCCAAAACGCTCGCAGATTGCTTACGAACCGGCGCATGGCGTCAGAAACCAACACAGACACTTTGAAACCTGCCCCTTAGACGAGTGGGCCTTCAGAAGCCGCCGTCGATCGTTTCCAAACCAGTACGGGCCGTTAAACTGGTTCGGTGAAGCCGCACGTCAGCCCAAGTGCTGGCAGGCCTCACCCCTGACCGGAGAAGTGGATGTCGGGGTTCCCATAGCAAAACGGAAGCAGGGAAATGGGAATCTGTGTTGGGATGAGCTGCTGTGCGTCACGGCGAAAGGGGGCGACTTTTATTTATTCTGAGCGATTTCCTCAGTGGAAACTTGTTGAAACAATTAGCATGTTTTTCAGCTTCTTCATGCTTCTACGCCATTAAAGATTCTGCTGTTCGTTCAGTGCAGATAAGGGGGGCGAAATCCCCTCTCGCAGCTCCCCTCATCACATTTAACTTCTACGCACTTTATTTACTCACTTTGGTGCTGAAATGTCGTTAGGCGTTGCCCCTGATTCTGAGTGAACCGCCATAGCACCCGTTACAAATGGCCCTTCTCTTAATGTCCAGCATAATGATGATTTAAACATGGAATCCCTGAACATTCATCCCATGCTGTGTGTCATGTCAATAAGTGACTGTTTGGTTTTGGCGCTGTGAAAGTCCTTGTTCTACTGTGAATGAGGGGCACGTCTTCCCCACCTGTTTTCTGTTTCCCTCATCACTACAGGCCGTATAACCCCCGTCCCCCCCAGTTACACCACCCATGGCCGAAATGCCCCTCTAGACCACCCCCCGCCCCCGGCTTGCCAGGAGGTGGACCACATATGGGTGTGTCCGTGGGTGGTTCCACAAATTAGCTGCAGTGACCTTCACATAAATTTAGAAGCTGGGTCTCCACAGCCAGGAGCAAGGATTTATGAGGAAGCTGGGGGGGTGAATACCTCACTCCGTGCTGCGACACACTCCCATGTCTCCCAGAGATTGCGGGGGTGTCCTACAACCCCTCAGATCTACAGCCTTCTGTGCCTCCTGGCCAAAGGAGGGCAGGAATGTGCCTGCAAGGGGGAGGTCGCCGGCGGAGCTTAACATCTGCAACAGCCCTGTACACCCCAGATGGAGCTTCCTGTCCCCCAGAGGGCGCTAACGCTCCTCAGCTCAGTGCTTTTGTGGCCCTGTGTCACCAGAATCGCCCCCCACCCCATGTTTTAATCATTTCCCTCTTAGTGCTAAGAAAATCCCACCAGCATTCCCAGTGGACCCCCCCCGGTGACACCTGAAATACGTCTTTGAAGTCGCCTGAGCAGCATTAATTAAATGATATATTTTCATGCGTTCATAATGAAGGTCTGACCTGCGGATTATGAGGGGTGGGTATTAATTAACTCGTAATTAAAACCCGGCCACAGTCATCATTTAGTCAGCTGTCAGCTTCTGGATGAAGTGAATGCCTTAAAAATGTGGGCGTCACAGTGAGGTGGCCAGATTAGACCCGACGATTTTACTGGGGTGACAGTGGGGGTAATATTTTGCCAAACAGGGGCGTGGATCCCCCCTGGTATATTTTGCAGATTGTGGACATTATCCATTTTATCCGTTCATTTGGAGAGAGACGCCACAATCGGCAGATGGGTGCTTTGGACAGCTCTGACTGGCAGGATTACATGCTTTATATTTTGTTTATTTTTTGGTGGGGGGTCAAGTGGGGTGACCACAGAGTTACTAGAGGGGGCCATGGCCACTCCTGCTCCCCCATAGATTCACCCCCATGATCATCTGTGTCTGGTTGGCAGCTGTTTACGCTGATGTCTTCATAGTTGTGTTCTCTTTAGTACCATTTTGGGGTAACGTGCCGATATTGGGTTTTGCGCTCTCTTCTCTAAGGTCCCTGAACAGCTGCCACGTCTCTAAGGCCCGTCGGACTCTTTCTGAACCCGCGCATGATGTTTGACAGCCGTTTCTCGTAGAATCGCCTGGCAGCATTCGGTGGAAATCCACGTCGTCACATAGCCAGTTTATGATGGTTTACGACGGAGCGGGTCCATCTGGCGCTCGATGGCCGGCGGCAGGTGGGGCTCGTGTTCGTGCCGTGGTCTTCTCCGGGTTCCTGGTGGACCTTGAACAGAATCTCCAGCTGTATGGGCAGGCCGACTCCTGGGGTCCTGCGGCAGTCGCCGAGAGTCGTCGTCGCACGGACGGGTAGCTGCAGAGGCGAGCCTTAAAAACATCTTTCGCTGTTGGCGAGAAGCAGCTGCGGTCACGGTCCGAATGCTGACGGTCGTTCCTGATTGATCTGTTTTCACAGAATCCGCAGGATGGGAGATGTTGGCTCTGCCCAAGTACCCACACCGCATTCCTGTGACTGACGCCATGCGTGACTTTCTCCACGTTTAAGAGGTCCCCCCCACACCCACACGCAGACACACACATAAGGTCATGGCTACATGTCTGGTTAGCATTAGCTGGCATTTAACTCGACAGCGTCATGGGGCGGGGGTGGGGGGGGGGCATCCGTGTGTTTTAGTCGTAGACCTTGCAGTTCGTTTTATGTTAAAAGTCTCGCTTTGGGTAACGCCTTATTCTCTATGGGAGGATTCGCCCACCCCCCCCCCCCCAAAAAAGTGAAGATGCATTTAGTTACAGTCCCGGCTGGAACCGTTTGCCGGTGAGTAATCTGCGTAGCTTGGAGGTTTGACAGCAGATGGAAACCGCTTCAGTGAGTCGGCCTGCGTAATCAGTGCCCTGCTTGGCAGCCCGCCGCTAACGCGAGAATAACATCACCACCACAAGAGATAAGCGGTCTGTCTGTCCGCTTTACGGCACGGACGCGGCTCGTCGTGGCGAGAGATCAGCTGAGCGCGGTAAGTCCATTTGTCGTGACGTGCCTGTCCCGTAACTCCCGCCATGTTCCCGCGAGTGTCTTTCCGTGGCCTGTTGTGTCTGTGGCTCTTTGGTGTCAGAGATGCCGGGACATGAGACCGCCCTCGGCTAGTCGTACTCCGCAGTCTGGCATGGAGACAGGCTTCTGGCCTGGGGGGGGGGGCGTTCGACAGTGATCCCTGGGGAATCGCAGGCTGTGAATGTATTTTGCTCAGGCAGGGATTCTACCGGATTAAAAACGCCTCTGACATGCCAAGATCCCGTCCGCCCAGCACCATAATCGTTCTTTTTTTTTTTTTTGCGCTGTAACGCACCGAATCGCAGCTGAAATCCTCCGACCATGCGGGAGACGTCGAGTGAGACATCCCCCGCATTTCTGGATTCGGCCACAGAGGCCAGTCTCCTGTACTGTAATTTACTGCACGCAGAATTCAAACTATGCCACACGAGTCCAACAACCCCGCCCGTCCCACTCCCCCCCCTGCGCACTCCGGCATCTTGGCAGCCAGAGGGATGAAATCAGCAGTGCCCAGTGGGGTTTGCTTATGCCCGGCTTTCAAACGGTCATTGTCCCCAGTGACTGGCCTCTTCTGAATGGCCGATTTACTTTTGGGCCATGTCATCTACTTTAATTATAGTCCCCCCCTCCCCCCCTGCCTTGAGCAGTAGCGGGGGATCGGGAGATGGGCCGCTGAAGATGGCCGGGAGCTGCTGCTGAATGGAACACTCTCGTTAAAAGGCGTTTGGAAAGGACCTCCATCGGTCAGGACCAACGTCCTTGTCTTCGTCAATGTCGCCTATATTTATGGTGTCGCCCCTGGAGAGACCCGGGAGAGAGCTGCTGGTGTTTTCCTCGGCACCTTGGAGCGATATTGCCATAGCTCTGTGTTTTTTGGCGGGTGTAAGGACCATGCCGGTCTGCCTCCCAGTAATGGCGGTCACGTGCAAAAAGAGCCAGCGTTGGCGAGCCGTCTCCTCCTCGAGCGTCTTCGTAACCTCAACCTCCTCACCCCGTCGCATGGCCGTGTCGAATTCAACAAGATCACGTCAAGTAGCCACAAACCAACCACTGTTGGCACCACAGAGACGCATTGCTGACCCAGCAGGAGCCACGGTGACCAGCGAGCTGCCTCACAGTGACAGCGACCCCGGCTGACCACGGGCTAATGTCGGCATACAGATCCGATGATCTGGCCAGGAGGCTTAGACTCAGGGCCTGTTGATGTGCCATTAGTCTGTCGCCCTGTAATCCATCTGTCTGACAAATGCATGTTTCCACTTCTCGCCTTTCTGCAGAATCGGTCTCTCACAGTCTCCGAGACCATAACAGTCCTTCGAATGTTAGGATCATCATGATGAATATGAGAGGACCCTCAAAGCCTAATGGCCCTTCATCACTCAGCACAGGCACTGATGTGCAAATGAAATGATTCAGCTTCTCTGCTTTGTCCCATGTTCCTCGAGTACAGATTACTTTTTGTTTGAACTTCTGAGTAGGCTTTTATCTCCTTGAGAGTCCAGTATCTGTTTTGAGCTATTATTGTCCCAGTGTGCATGGCTTATTAAAACGAGACCATTTCTCCTTCAGTGTCTGAGGGTCTTTCTCTTTGAACCTGGGTGCTTGGAAGGAGCCGTGTGCCAATTATGCACCTTGCTTCTATCAAACCCAACACGTGCTTCTTAAATTGAAGGTGTTGCCTTTTGAGTGTTCGTCTTGATAGTGCTTTTGCACTAGTTGGCTTCAGAACCTTTATGGCTAAACCTGACATTGTAGGCAGGACCACGTGGGTCGAGCATGTTGGTTTGAAAGTCGTTAGCTTGTTCGTCACGCTATACATGTCCACATCATGCTGCTCTCCTGCATCATGGGCTCTGGGGTTTGTGTGTGGAGGTGGGTGGAGGGGAGCTCGCTGGGGGTGTGGGGCAGGGTTGTGGACCCCACCAGTTGCTCTGCAGCGGCTAGTCCAAATAGTGCCAGTATTTTTCCAGGGCTGCTGGAGGCGGCCATGTCGGTGGGTCTGTGATGCACTCTTTCCAGGAAAGTCTGATTGGCTTGCACCAAGTTCTGTGCAAAAGGATGGCTCAGATTGGTCCAGAGCTGACACATACCCATGTGTCTGTCTGGGAAGTCTGACAGGTAGGAGATGCTCGAGGTGCCTTCAGTGGGGAATGTGTTTGTCAGGTGCTACAAGAGTGCAAGTTAAGGCCCGGATGTGGCAGCAGCAGGAATGGGCAAAAATTCACTTGAAGTGCTCGCATTGTGCTAGTGAACCTTCATTATGTACAGCCAGACAAAGTGGTTTAAACCCTGTTTACATCTGGGCTTGGGACACTAAGGCCCAGGGACACACGAGGGTCACACGAGAAGCCTCAATCCTCTTTATGCTCTCTTTGGGTGAATGGCCAATTTTCTTTTTCAATTCCCTATTATCCTGAAGCAGATTTTAAAAACAGGCTCCCCTCCACCAGGTCGTGTCATCCAAGTGGAAACGCGATCCCCACCGCCATCGTCATGAAGCTGCTGTGTCTAGCCGCTGTCGCCGCCCTGCTGGTGGCTGGCCCACTGGACTGCACTGCGTTTACTACACGTGCTCAGGGGCTGCGCGGCCGTGTGCAGAGAGACCGCCGCAACATCCGGCCTAACATCATACTCATCATGACCGACGACCAGGACGTGGAACTGGGTGAGTCTCATGGGCCCCTCACTCTCTCGGGGCCCTGTAATTCTCATGGGCCCCTCACTCTGTCAGGAGCCTGCTAATTTTCATAGGGCCCTCATTCTCTTGGGGGCCCTGTAATTGTCATGGGCCCCTCACTCTCTCGGGGGCCCTGTAATGCACATGGGCCCCTCAGTCTGTCAGGGGCCCTGTAATTTTCTTGGACCCCTCAGGGGCCCTCTCTCTCGCAGGGCTCTCTCTCTCTTGCTGAACTGGACTCGTTTGCATAAATAAGGAAGGTTTTCATTGCACGAGAAACGCCCGCGGTGAGGAGAGGGCGAGGTGGCTTTTGGGGGCATGATTAAGGAAGCAGGAAACACAAACATCTACTTATTAAGCAAAACCGACCTTGTTTGTTCTGGCGAGGCCCCAGATTGCGGACGGCGAGCCCAGGAGTGTTGAGATTCCTTTGCGTTTTTGCTCAGCCTGAGAGGCGTTTGCTACGTGTGCGGTACCTATCTCTCGCCGGCCACTGGATCAGACGCCACATAGCATCTGACGCACATTGTTGAGGGAGCGCTGGACAGGAAAACGCATTTAGCAAAAGGTCTTAGAGAAACATCGTGGTTCAGCTGCTTGTCTAATTTACAGTGAGCCGCATGGATCTGGCGGATTACTGTTGGGGGTCTTAGGGAATGCAAATGCTAACACGGGGCATTAAACCATGGAGGAGTGTTCAAATCCGGCTTTGGGATGTGGCCAGGAAACCCTCTCATCTTGGGCGGCGAAACCCCGCAGGGGTTGGCGTGATCCTGCAGAGGGCGCTCTGCGACCACAAATCAAGCATCTGCCAGCTTTCATAAACTACCTGGTGGGGGTTCCTGCCTGTTTGACACCCGTCTTCCGCCCCACAGGCTCGCTGCAAGTGATGAACAAAACACGCCGGATCCTGGAGCAGGGAGGTACGACCTTCACCAACGCTTTCGTCACCACGCCCATGTGCTGCCCATCCCGTTCCTCCATGCTCACCGGCAAGTACGTCCACAATCACAACACCTACACCAACAACGAGAACTGCTCATCACCATCCTGGCAGGCCCAGCACGAGCCACGCACCTTCGCCGTTTACCTCAACAACACGGGATACCGGACCGGTAAGCCTGCTGCCCCCTGCTGGAGCTCAGGCACTCCTTGGGGTTTCTGTTTGGGTTCTGTGGTGGGTTCTGACAAGGTCTTCTCTGGACAATCCAGTACTGTGGAGAAGAGTTCCTTTTTTAATCATTGCGTTATGCTAACCCTAACCCACTGTTAATCACCGTGTTATACTCACATGTAAGTGGCTCGACTGCAGCCAAACCCGAAAGCTGAAGCTTGTCATTTAAAAACGCTTACAACAATAAAAGCTTGTATTTTATCCATTAAGAACTTTGAGGAAAGCCAGCAGCCCTTCCAGGTTTGAAGTTGAAATTGGAGTGGCGTATCTGGAGATTAGCTGGCTTTCTCACCTGGAGGTCAGTGTGGTTTCAGGCATGTTCTCCTGGGCCTAGTCCACGCTCTTTGCATGCCCACGAGCCCTCCTTCACCTCCAGTCCCACTCGCGGTTTCTAGCGAAGACGCTGGTCCGCTATTGACTCCCTGGGGTGGACTGGCGCCGTTCCCAGATACCGGGGGATGTATGGCCTGATTCAGCGGGAAACGATCGCATGTTTGCAGGCTCGTCTGAAAGGACTTACCGGAGAAGAGGAACAGAGGAATCTGAGCAAATATTCACAGTTTTCACCCCGGAGGGCAGATGCTCACGGTTATTTATTGACACGGAGAGCAGATACTGGCAGTTAGTTATTGACATGGAGAGCAGATGCTCAGTTATTTGTTCACATGTAGTGCAGATACTCGCGGTCAGTTATTGATATGTAGAGCAGATATTTGCGGTTATTTATTGACGTAGATCAGATACTTGCGGTCAGGTATCGATATGTAGAGCAGATACTGCAGTTAGTTATTGACATGAAGAGCAGATGCTCAGTTATTTGTTCACATGGAGAGCAGATACTCGCGGTCAGTTATCAATATGTAGAGCAGATACTTGCGGGTATTTATTGACGTGGAGCAGATACTCGCGGTCAGTTATTGACATGGAGAGCAGATATTCGTGGTTGGTTATCCACATGGAGAGCAGATACTCGCATTGATTTATTGACGCAGAGAGCAGATACTAGCAGTCAGTTATCGACATGGAGAGCAGATACTCACTGTGACCTGTCCCTCATGTCAATGGTAAACACCTCCTATCCTCCAGACATTCTCTTTCTATCTCCTCACTGTGGATCCATTCTTCCTCTGCAGCTTTCTTTGGGAAGTACCTGAATGAGTACAACGGCAGCTACATCCCGCCCGGCTGGAGGGAGTGGGTGGGCCTCATCAAGAACTCTCGCTTCTACAACTACACCGTCTGCCGCAATGGTTACAAGGAGAAGCACGGGGCTGACTACGCCAAGGTATGTACCGCTGGGCCACCCGGTCCCTGCAGCTGGTCTCCAAGGAATGGGTCAGAAAACACTGCACTAGTTCACTACCATGGTGCCTCCAGTACACTGATGTTATACCATAATGAATGTTAGCAGTAAAGATTACACCTACGGGGCGTGGGGGGTGGGGTGGGGCTACCCTGTCTGTAAAGAAAGTGTGATGGTATAATCTTTATGAAAAAATGACCTATCCCTGTCACCTTGGGGCCCGAGGAGCATATGGACAGGATAGCAATGTTTCCAGAAGCCTTGACTTGTGTTGCCGCCTTACCGCATGATTATTCTAGAAGGGGCGTCTGCTGCGGGGGCTTTTCCTGGAGCTGCTACCTGTCAGTGTACTCCTAGGTAGCGTGGAAATGCGAGGGAGGGGGTGTTTATGGTCGGGAGCCAGTCTGTCCATTGGGGGATGTCTGCTCCGTGGGCAAACGTGAGTGTGGGGTGGCAGGGCGGTCAGGCGACCTGCTCGTTGGGGCGGATGGAGGTGTGAGGGCCCCCGCGTGTCAGGAAGGCGGCCCAGGGTGTCTGGCATAGACGCGCCTAGTGTGTCCTCTCCTCGCCTTTTATAAGGGTGTATATTTATGCAAGTAGCTTTTCCTGAGTGAGACGCTTTGGTGTGTCTCAGTCTGGCTGTGGCTGCTGACCCCCCCCCTCCCCGCTGCAGGCTCGCTCATCCCTTCCTCTGGGTTTTCAGTCTGAAGTGTACTAGTCCTCAGCCTTCTCACAGCTCTGCCTTCTCATTGGCCTGCTACCTCTCCTGCAGGACTACTTCACGGACCTGATCACCAATGAGAGCATCAGCTACTTTCGGACGTCTAAGCGCATGTATCCACACCGGCCCGTCATGATGGTCATCAGCCACGCCGCCCCGCACGGTCCCGAGGACTCCGCCCCCCAGTACTCTGAGCTCTTCCCCAACGCCTCCCAGCACATGTGAGTCCCCCCCCCCCCCACCATGCCAGGGTCAGCAGCAGGGTCGGTCAAGCACCTGGGGGGTGTGACGGCACAAAGCAGGATTTATTCTTTAGTCAGATAACGTAAGCCAAAATGTAAGGATTGTCCGATAGGAATGCCACTCATTTCTTTTCCTATTCAGGTCAAGTCCTGTAGGTCAGGAGAAAGCGTCAGACAGGAAACATTTCTCAAAGGATTTATTCTTTATTATTTTTATAAAGACCAGACTGGAATTCCAGTGCCCCTGATTGATACATTCTGGTACAAAAGGACAGGCTGTGTTTGCCGATTTTCAGTCTGGCAGTGCGTAGCAGACACTAAACAGCCGCGCCTGTTAACGTCCTAAAATCGTTATTCCGGCATCTATTATGTCGATGGGCTGGAAAAACGTCAGCTTGGCCGATTTTGACGTCAGATAGCCTGTGGATTCAGTGCTGAGGCATCTGGCCGTTCACGAGGAGCGTGAGAGCCTAGCAGCGCTGTTCACTAGCTCCCGGACCTCAGCTGGGCTTGGAGAAATGGGGGAGCAGAACTCCGCGCTGCCCCCGTCCTCGCACTCTCTGACCCCGTCCCTCCCCAGGCTCTGCGATTCGCAGAGTATGTTGTTTGCTTTGGACGGCACTCTGCGGTGTGATTAATTTACTGCCATGCTGGCACCAGGACCGGCCCTGAAACGCTCCGAGACCGGAATGTGGCTGAGGCGTGTCAAGTGCTGCGTGCCGGTTTATGGGGTCCGATTTACGGGATCGCGTGAATACAGCGGGCTGGCGGCGGAGGCCGAGGAGAACTTATTGTCAGCAGGGCGCCCAGGTGGGGCGGTGGTGTATGAAAACGGGTCACTACATCCCCAAACGGAACCGTAAATGATATGCTTAATGTGCAAGGCATGCGTCAGTCCTGCGTAGATCAAACCGGCATCTCAGCACCTCGAAGGGGCCATCGATGCTTTTAACGTGGCCGGCAGGAGTCCGTTTGGCCTAGGGCTTTGCCTCTGGGGGGCTGCGTGACGGCGTGCTTAAACGCCAACCACACATCCTGCACTGTATTCTCAGAGAAGAGTCTTCCCAGCTTGTGAGGCGCGTTCAGCCTGGGAGACAGAAAGGAACCCACACATCTCCACGGATCTCTCGCTCCACCTGGAGGTCTCACCTGATGTTCTTGGTTGCCCCTCAGGCTGTCCTCTATGGCAAGGGGCAAAAGGCTCGCAGTCTCAGAGCCTGGGTGAGGAGTTCAGCAGGGTGGGGGGAGAGGCCTTGACCGTCGCCTGCTAGCTCATTACCACTCTGGCAGGATCAGCAGCCAAACGCCGGCCTCTGGCACCCACACGGTGCCCTCGGCCAAACGGCCCACCTGCTCTGCCTCTGACCGGACCCTCTCGGAGCGGTTAACTATGTTTATTCGACGGGTCGTTTAGGAACTTTATTTTTGGGTCCATTGGTCATGGACCTATTTTCTTTAGCGCGTGCCAACCCTCAAATGATTTTCTGCAGCCAAAAGCCTTTGACGTTCAGCTGTGTGTGAAGACAGAGTGACTGGCATTCTTGTTAAAATGCTCACCAGGGAAAATTAGCGAATTTCCTTGAGGAAACAAGAGGCTGGTCACTTTCTCTCACTTGGGGGTCACCAGGCCTTTCTGCTGGCCACTCTCTCTTGGGGGAGGGCATCGTCGAACCCCTCTACTGGCTGCTCTTACTCCCTTGGGGGGGTCGGTGAGCCCCTCCACCAGCCACTCTCAGGGGGAATTGTTGGACCACCCTGCCAGTTAGTCCCTTGGGGAGGGGGGGGGTGGACCTACCGGAAC
>JAODJW010000033.1:19567810-19585884 GCA_026777045.1 Hyperopisus bebe
ATAAAAACATATGTCAATGGCTGGATATGCCATACTTTTTCTAACCGTAACCCCAGCCTCAGTAAGCTAACCATAACACTGATTTGGGGCCTTAGGGTGAATCAACTGGTTTTTGAGAAGTAGGCAATATGCAACTAAAGCATGCTGAATTGTGGTTTCCAGTCCTATTGGGCAGCAGAACAGTCATGAATGCACCTGTTGATGTCTGGATATGGCATAGTTTTTCTCACCCTAACCATAGCCTCAGTTAGCTAACCCTAACCCTAATTTGGGCCCTTAGGATGAACAAACAGATTGTTGGAAAGTAGGCAATATACTACTAAAGCATGCTAACCCAAGCCCTACAGTACGTAACATCTTTCTGTAAAATGCATCCGGCCAAGGCAGTGTATACTGTAACAAACACATAATTTGTCAAGAGTGATTTAGAAAACATTGCGTAACGATCTTCTTATGCCACATTTCACACTCTTAAATTTGATTTAGCATCAGGATGGAGGGGCGTAATATGAAAGCTGAAACACTAGAACCTTCTAAAAGGTTTTGAAGGTATTAAAAATAGGACCTGTTAGAAGGTTTGAGGTTCTAAGAATAGAAGCTCCTAAAAGGTGTTAAAGCCAAAATCGATAACAGGAATAGGTGGTTCAGATACAGGTTGAGTACACATCTCGATGGTACACAAGCGGTTCTCCCTCTGGGACGGCAGGTCCTTGGTTACAGGATCAGGTTCCTTAAGGGCAAAGTCGGTGACAAAGATTTCACCTTCCTGCTGACCTTCAAAGCTTCAAAAGATTTATTTCTGTGAGTCCGGTGCCATACACAACCGTGAGACACAGAGTCTTTCCTGCAGATGCAGCAGAACAGTGAAACATGACAGTTTAAGGACCTCATATTTCACACTCATGGATGCTGTTCACAGATGCCTTCAACATAACGTCTATAAAATATCGATTAATGGCGGCATGGTGAGCCTGAACATTGCACCAGCGGTTCTTCACAGCTTATAGTTGCTTCATGTCATCCCTTAATGAAGGCCACTAAGCAATCACGAGAAACCCAATGTAGGTCGTTGAGACTAGCACCAGGAACCTGCTGTCTACAATACAAGGAATGGAGGACAAAATCTACTGGGCTGAATGCTCCATACAAGGTGACAAACTAGCAGAGATGAAAAGTTCACCAGGTCCATGGTAAAGATACAGCTCACACATTCATTCATGACCAAGCACGGCGGGATTGACGTGGGAAGCTCGCACGAGCCAGCAGGGGGCGCAGTACCTTTGATATCCTTCCCAAAACCCATGGAGGAGGTGACGGTCTGGCCTTTGCTACCGGATTTCTCCTTCATGATGTCCTCATCGCTGGAGACGTCGTCGGTGGCCATCTTTTTCTTCTTCTTCTTCCTCTTGAGGCGTGGAGGAAGCTTTTTGGGGAAGGTGAACATGGGGAAGATGACGAGCAGCATGGCGATGGCACAGAGCAGGAAGCCGCTCCACCTGTGTGGCACAGAGAGAGAGAGAGACACACACAGTATGTCAAACCCAAGAGCAGTGATACCAGTGATACCAGAGATACCAGAAGGCCTGTCTAACCAAGGCTGACAACTTTATGCAGCACCCTGACAAGCACACACACACACACTCACACACACACACACACACACACACGCCAGGAAGCTCACAGCATGTCATACAGATGATTTTGACCGCTAATTCACCATGCATCGTCCAAAAATCAAGGGTCACAAGCTCACACCTCCTCGCTTGAAGCTTACCAGTTCCCCACGAAACGCGGGTCGCTCTGATCGATGGTCACGATGGTTTTCGGATCCACGTAGAATCCGATCAGAACCCCTCCCAGCAGGTAGCCCACGGCTGGGCCCAATGCTCCCATGACATACATGATTGCTGGAAAAAACAGAACCGGTCAGTAAGGAACCCTACTTTCATTTTTTAAATATTGAGGTAGAAACCCGACACTATAGTGCCTCTGGTTTAACTACACAAGTACTACAAGTCTGCACTAAGATGAAGGATGGGACACAGGACTCGGTGGGGGGTGTAAGACAGCAAAAAAATCAGTGATTGGCATTTTCCCAGTCTTGGGGAGGGTCAAGCTAGTGATTGCGTGCCCACCCTTGCAACCAGAGCAGCTGAGAGCGGTGTAATGGCTGTGGTGGGGATATTGGTCTGTAGGTCCATATGGACCCAAAACCTAGAGCGAGTCCCTGGTGGAAACCCAGTAAGGCCAGTCAGACCAGTGGGATAAGCTCAATGAACTGGACCTTTGTGGTGATTCCATCACACCTTCACGTCGGCTCCTCGTGCTTTTATTGGTGTTTGATTGAGGTCATCTCTCTGGGGTGACACGCAGAAGTTTCCAGAACCTGAAGTTTTCATCATGTGGCCTCCCTTCCTGTAAATCCCTGTACCAGACTTACAGTCTGTTCTAATTGGCTCAATATACAAATTTACATTTAATTTATTTAGTGGACTCTTTCAGCCAAAGCGGCATACATATTTGAGAAGGCAGGGTCAGACAGTCCCTGGAGCAATTGTGGGCCCCTCAGGGGCCCCTCAGTATCACTTCATTAACCCAGGGATTTGAAGCTAGTGACCTTCTGATCTTAGGCACAGCATCATCACAAGCTGGGCTACACGCTGCCCCCAAATGTAAACTGCCACCAGGATGAAGGCGGTCCTTCCTGGTGACCTTCCTCCTCCTCCTCTTCCTCTGGCCAGATCCCATACTGTCCTCTTTTTGTCCAATCAAATGAAGCATGGAATCCCTGACTGCCAAGGTCGGCTCAGAGCGTCATGCTGGACCTCTCTATGGGAGCCGTGACACCTCACCACGCGTGACAATGACACCATTCCCATGCGCCAGTCCCCAGGCTCATGAAAGCATCTGGCACTTTATCGTGCTATGAGGCCTTTTCACAGACACCCAGCATGCTGTGTGTGTGTTTTCATAAGCCATGAACAGAAGCTACCCGCTGTCTGAGAAGATGAGCCTGTTAGGGTTAAAGACCCCTCCCCCCCGAAACACTGCAAGGTGAAGCTATGTTTCATTACCCTGAGAGGAACATTTACTGCATTCATTCAGGCATAAAGACAGACCCCCACACCGCAATGAGCCAGCTGCACCCTCAAGGTCACGCCGGGGGTTGGTCCTCACCCCATGCCTGACTGATCACCATTAGGGATGACTGGCTCACGCTGACCCCCCATGTGGCTCCACATTCACTCCCTCACCCAATCAGACCTTAAATGAGGTCACATGAGAGCACTCTCGGTATCACGGGTAAAGCCCCCGCTAACCAACAGGGAATCGGGGTACCTACAACCCCTAACACCCTTGATGGGTTAGGGTTTGGGTGTAGGGTGTGATCTGGGGGGGGGGGATTCACACAGGCAACCCAACACCACACCGAACCGCACAAATCATCAGATACGGAACAAAGAGGCACGGCAAGATCATAACCTTCCTACAGCCCCATCCGCATCACAGGCTCCTTGACAGTGGGGGAGGGGTGCAGCCAGGAGCTGATTTACAAGGTGGGGGGGAGGGGGCTGCTACTTCGTTTGCAGCAGCCCTCCTATTCTCCCACCTGCCCCCCAACGCTCTGAGGATGTCCTCCAGGAACCCCCATCCCACTGCAGTAGTGAGTCGCTCTAACCCTTAATATTCACACCTGTACCCGGAGCAACCGACATCTGGCATGCGGGTTTTTAACAGAATAGCATAAAAGCTCGGGGGGCACTAGGGGTGTGTAAAAATATCGTTTTTACCATTAATCTTTTTTAAAAATTCGATGTCGATCTGTGGACCGTATTGCGACACAGATTTCGGATGCCACTTAAATGTCTGAGTGATATTTGGTGCTCAGGCAACGGAAGCATCACTGCACCTCACATGCCATCACTACTTAACATTACACTTGCTCTGATGTCAGCAGACGCCTACCGTTAGCTAATAGCTACCTTAAGCGTGGTTAAAATGCCTGAATCGACACTAACAGTCTGATGTGTGGCAGTATTTCACTTAAAAGGATTCCGACACTGGGGAGTTATGTAAATTTGTTAAGTATTTTGTAGAACTGTCATGATTACTCAATTAGACTCGATTATCGATTAAAATTTTCCTTGGAGATTACTCAGCGATATAGCAGAAGGAAGACCCGCATAGCGGATGAGGTTCTAAATAAAGAGCGAAAGCATCAGTTATGTGGAAACACTTTGCATGAAAAGTGAATGAAAATGTTTTGCAACAAAGTATTGCAACACCGAACTAACATACCATCACATACCAACTGAAATATCTTAAAAGACGACATTCAGGTGTAACGGACACATCCAATAACGCCAAGTTGCGATTTAACCTCTTAGAGTAGCCAAGCCTGTTTTTATCGTCACTTTCACTTAATTTGCTGCTAAAATGAAAGTTAGCCCTTCGTTTACCTATTGCATGTGTATGAAACGCCATGTCAATACTAATGGATACTAATGTCGCCACATACCGCTGCTCTGTGTTTGTGGAGTTTGTATGTTCACCCTGAGTGTGCGTGGCGATTACTTGATTAATCATCAGATTAATTGGCAGATTGCTTGATTATTGATATAATTGATAGTGACATCCCTAGTATTTATTTATATCTATATATTTAACCCTTGTGCACATGCCTGAGGTCTCTAGCAAACAGGGAGTCATTTTTACAGCTCTCCCGGCATCACGGATTCAGTGTGGACATCGTTCCCAGCATCCACAACAATTTACTAACAAATTAATGGCAAAATAAATTTAAATTATTGTTTTATAGCCTTTCATTTGCCAAAAAAATGCCGGGTCACTAGTAGGACTGAGGAAGAGTCCCTAGGTCACTAGACCCGAACACAGTATGATGTCTGTATTTTCACATGCGCCTTAAAAGTTCTGTGTTTGTAAACAGCGCGCCAACAAAAACGTTTTCCCCCATTATTTCATCTCTCGGAGTCAGAATTAATTAGAATATCACTTAAATCAAGTAAAAACATCATAAGTTAGCATTTTGTCCTCTTATTTACCCTTATTACCCCCACTGAGAGCAGTCATGCTTTGTCCTAAACAGCGATGTGTAAATGGGACATTATCTAGTGGTAGTTTTTGCAGTGTTTGCCCAACGTAGCTTATTTTGTGGATTAAGAACAATAATGCATTTTGATCCCTGGACCTTTATGGAGGTACGAACACTGATGACATCATATTTTGAGAGGTGGCTGCTTTGCTACACATAGGCCTAAATATACAGGAAGGTACATTTACGAATCATTATACAATATTATTTGTACCTCATTCAGATCGGAAAATGGTGTAAAATGGACACAAAGTTTTATATTTTTATAATGTCTAAATTATTATAAAACAATGTAAAAAGTTATATTTGTTTAGAAAATGTTCTTAGTGTTCAGGGAAGAGGTATTTAATAAACATTTCCATAATTACTGCTATTTGTGTCTTGAATTTTACACAGGCATGTAACAGTGTACACAAAGGTTAAGGTGTTAAGATATATAACCATTTAATAAGACATCACCCAGATGTGCGGGTGCCAACCCTTCTGCAAAAAGTGACAGGCTGGTTTCGTTTTTAAATAAGTAACATTTTTATCATGTGCCTATAGCACCCAAAACAATTACAAAGCGCCGCACAAACTTGGACTCTAGAACTTTGAGCAAGATGGCGCCTGTAACTGGCTTTGCTTTCGCTGCTGCGTCTGTCTGGGTCTCGTCTTGATTGTTGGTCTTTACTCTTACTGTCATTCTGTCAGGTTTTAGGAACTATCGCCCTAGTGTTCCACAAATAAAAAGATTTCGGTATGCATGCCTTTGGCCTTTTCTTTAGTGCTGTTCACATTTTGTTCCCAGTGACACTGCATTTGTAAATTTAACATCCATAAATGGAAAGTGGGCATGCAGCGTACCTAAGGAAACACGGTACTGCTAGCCACGCCGAAACCCAGGAACTCCAAGTGGTCCCTCCTTTCCCGCGTCCTGACTCCAGACCCGCTCATCTAACGCCCTGTGCACTCATACCTCTGCTACGCCCAGACAAGTCGCTATTTCACGAGATTGACAGAGATCCACAGTGATGTTTCCATAAACGGAACCGTCATATTTCTAATTAATGAAATGACCCGACAGAAAGAAGGCAGCCAAATCCAAATATAGCCGAAGCGCTTTTATTTACCAGAGGAAGCTGTAAACACCCTCACAGCCAAAAAGCCAATTAAGCCGACACCTATGAGGGATCCGGCCTTTCGCGATGGCGTGTTTGCACACTTCTCGACTGCTGTGTCACGAGCTGTCTTCACTATCTCTGTTCACCCCCTTTTGATGTGCTCTCTACTGCCTTCTGTGGCACGTGCAAAAAGCGCCGGTCACAAGACATGTATGATATGCAGCATAAAATCAAAGTGAGGCCGAGTTTCACGGCACCCCCTGCACCCACAGGCGTAGATGACGTACAGGAAGGGGCAGGCACCAAAACAGAGGATAGTCTGTCAAATATCCTTATTCTGAGAGATGCGACACCTCAAACCTGACACCCCAGATGCAGCCAGTCTGGATGATCGGTGTTTCACGCCCAGAGCTGCCTGCATAATTATATAAATAAGTACGTTCTCCAAATGACCAGTGGGTCAGGATAAAGAGAAATCTGTACTATTGGCTGGGGTACGGCCAGTCCGGAGCGCTAGGGCATCTCTGGGTTGTGGCCGACACCTTTGAAATCTTTTCCTGCTGCTCGCCCATCACTCAGGGTCCTAAGTTGCAGATAGGACCCCTAAATCCTGCACCAATCCATGATCTGGATCAAACAGGCATCAGGGGGTCTCCCCCATCCTAGACCCCCGTGGGTATGGCAGGGCCCCGGCATAGCTGTCTGTGTTTAGGAGGCCCAGGTTGCCATACCATCCAGAAAAGTGCAGTACCAGAATGGGAAGTTCTGTGTGCTTTATTAGAAGGACGTGCTCGAAGCCAGTGCTTCACTCTGTGTGACAGATGGGCCATGACAGGTAGCATGTGGCCACCAGCGATGAAGGACGGTGGTTGGATCAATCCAGTTAGCGGGAAGCGGGAGAGGAAGCGCCGTGCATCCTGGGATTGACCGCTTCGTCCTATACCTGCTGATGCTGCAGGACATTCTTAAGCCCCAGCATCCCCCAGCATGGTGCCATCAGCAGACAACACCTGCATCATCCCAGCATAAAGCACCTTCAAAGGTCACTCCGCGTGATGCAGAGTTCCAGGGTGTCCCCACAGAGGAAGAGTCCCATATGTGTGCCACGCTGTGGCTGGACATGACCATGACCGCTTGATTGCAGAGCTGGATCGTCAGGATAAATGCGGAGTGGGGTGTGACGAGCCCCTAAATTACCATCTTGGGCTTAACGACACAGCGAAGGGGAGACTGGATGTTTGAGAAAGAAGAGTCTTGCTTCTGACCTTGTAGACTAGCAAACAAAAGCAAAGCCTAAATCTGAAAAGGTCTCATTACACAATGGGAACCTGTGATTCTGTGAGTTACATTAAAACCCATCTGCCTAGTGAATCAATGATGAACTCTATGTGAACAGAACCTCCACACTATACTGCTGAACTCTCAGAGCAAACGGATATGACCCCACATCAACAGAACCTCCACAGAGCATTGCTGGGTTCTCACAAAAAGGACCGAGCCCCACATCAAGAGAACCTCCACAAAGCTCCACCAGAGTCTCAGAGCAAACGGCCACAAATCAACAGAACCTCTGCTGAAATATTGCATTGTCCAGCCTTATAATATACTGCAGCCATTTTTCAAACTCAGTCCAAAATATCCCGCCTGGTATTATGATGTCATTTGGCGCCGGTATCAATTTTTATGCCAGTGGAAAACCAATTCCCTGAAGTACGATATTTTCGGTTCTTTTTCCGATGAGCCAAAATGACGGTACCGGGTGTGGTGAAAAAGCACCCTTAATCCAAATGGACAGAGCCCCACATCAACAGAACAGAACAGAATATCACCTTGTCACAGAGCACTAGAGCAGGAACCAGGGGGCAGAAGTACTAGTAATAAATACGCTGGCTGGAAATAAGCCCTTTCATAGACACATTAAGGAGCAGATGAACTGGGAACAGACACTGGAGGATACATTTGTCTGGCAACATTACAGTGATCAGTAGCTGTACACATCCTGGCTGGTATGCATGGTGACGTTATTGTCGTCGCCATGTGAATTCAGCAGATACCAGCAAACGGACCCATGGAGCCCATGTGGGTGGGGGGGGGGGCTGTGGTCACTGGTCCCCGTGAAACCTCAGCCTCATCTCCCCACGTTGCTAAGGTGACTGCTTCTGTTGTGGAGGCTCCCTCCAGAGAGAGCCGCCATCTGAGGCTTCCGGAAATGGCTCACATCCGCTGGCTTTTTTATTCCTTTATCCCACGGCTGATCAACTGAAAAACACTCTGCCCAACAGCATCTCCATGACCCATGACCCCCCCACCCCCGCGCTGGGGAGGAGATCCACGTGACCATACAATCGCCCGATTAAATTAACACACTACCTGCTTACAGGCTAAGTGCTGCAATTCCATTATAAATTGGTCTGGCAAATATACAACTCCTCCTGTAACTAACTCCTGCACCTCGACCAGTAGGAGGCGCCGTCAATGCATGCAACTGGGACTCGAGCCTGCAACCTTTCGGCCAGTGGGTCCAGCTCATCCATCAAAAGCACAGCTGCAGACAAAAGATACACCACAGCTACAGATTTCCCTGCAGCTTCACCATATTGCTCAGACAGGAAGAGGCTCACAATCCATTTGTCACCCTTCCTTTCATCCATCGGTTTCCATTAAGAGCTTGTTTTCTTAGGCTCAGGGTAAAAACCCAGCTCAGGAGAGACAGCCAGGTCCTCCAGGTCCAACCCACACGGATTCATCCTTACCGTCCCATAACTCAGAGAGACGGATCAAATCCAAAAGCGCACTGATCCACCTGATCCGTCTGCTGAAGCAGCAAGACGCTGCTGACTGCAGTGTGAGCTCACACACACCCGTCAGTTCCCGAGCTCCTCAGGGCCTGCTCTGCAGATCTCATCCTCCCAGAAGCCAAGGACCTTCATCGAGGCGTCCTGTGACGTCCCGACCCCGTTTCTAACGGCACCGCCACGCACATCATTCAACAGGGAGAAAGACAACATACAAGCCAGGAACAATTTAAAAGGCAGCTAGAGCCTGTGAAACTGACCTTATATAACTGACCTTTTGTATTAACAGGCATAACATTAATGGACAGAGTGCCTTGGGGTGACCGTGTTGTGAAAGGCGCTATATAAAAATAAACTGAATTGAATTAAATCCAGGACATAAGCCTCTGTAATACTGAAAATGTCACTCAGGGTGCTGAGAGTAATGAATAGTAACCAAGTGATTCGCTGCGGTTCTGCAGATATGGAGAGATCGGCTCACATGCCGGATAACGTCGTCATAATTTTCATGGGCATGTTTGAATGTGTTAGATAGTGTCCATTCTTCACTCATGCACAGGTACCCCTAGGTGAGCTCGCATACGCCTCCTGGTGGTGACAGTGAGGACTTCACCCATGGAAGCGAAGGACAGGACAATAGAAATGGACCCAGCTACTGAACTGAGAAGGGGGCGTCCCCCTGCGTTTCTGCCTCAGCCTCAGAATGGCTGCACATGCTGACTCATTAGTGGGTCCAAAACAAGGCCAAGGACCCCAGGCAGTCGTCCAGTATGTGCCCATCAGGTCCAGCCCTGCGGCACTTACCACCACCCAGATGCATTTGCCATGATCCAAGATGGAGGACAGGGGCCCGGGGCCCCTCACTGGGGCCATCTGGCAGAGCAGCTCGACAAGCGAGCACGTATTTACATGCAATGGGAACGTGCACTGAACTGCCGTGGAGAGGCTTTGTTCTGAGAAAATCTCACAGCTACGGTGCGGCCCAGTGGTCTGACTGAATGATACCACCCCCCAAACTGGGCCCCCGCTAATCCCACACTGTGGCAGCACCACATCAACTTGGGTGACCTTCCCAAGCAGGAAGCGCTGATCCTTAAATCCGCCTCAGCATTTCCATGTTGCGCCTGTCGGGATCAGCCAGACGAGAGACTCCAAGCCCCAAATGAAGAAGAAAAATCCCCCCCCCCCCCCAGAGTGGCTACGTGCACACAGGGAGCGAGCAACTGGCCAGGGTGGTGGTAGTGGGGGGGGGCAAGCCAGGAGGTGGGACTAGTGGAGCACATACCAATTCTGCCAAGTCAGATGATGTCATTAACAGACAGAATTGGGGACCAATCACATTTCAAGGCGCTGAACCGCAGAATTATTCCTAAACCAAGATCCAGCCAATCAGGTGCAGACCAATCACAGGGAATTAGATGAGGGGGAAGGGGGAAGTGTGTGAGCATTATGGGATAGGAGCTGCGTTACCCGGCGACCACGGCATCCCGTGGCTAGATTGCGCTGTTACGTCCCTCATGCACTAACCACTCACTGTGGGAGGTGCGTAGCTTAGTGAACGGCCCCCAACGCGTGGGGGCGCCACCTGTAAGTTTCACAAGCCCAGCAAGGAAAATAAGGATAGTAATGCAGAAAATACCAAGTCAGGCGGCAACCCAGCAACATGTTACCCAGGGAGACTGTGAGGAGCACTGTATAAAAATAGATGTGGGATTCAGGGATTCCCCTCAGTGAGAACATGGGAACATGAACACACACACACACACACACACACACACACAAAAGCTTCATGCCATGAAGCACAGCCTGCCAGATAAGCACATTTAACGGCCTAGCAGGTCAGATCGTGTCTGTAATCAGAAGGTTGCCAGTTCAAATTCGAGGTTCGGCAGAGTGATCTCACGTTTGGACCCTTGAGTAAGGCCCTTAACCACTAATTGCTCCAGACCGACCAGACTGAACCAAAGCAGTTTGTGTCAGTAGAGAACAGACTAGTTCTCCACACTAAGAACCGCAGGCCCTGCAAGTCAAGATGCATCTGTACAACCCTCCTGTCCACCAGGGTGAGAAGCTCTCGTTTCAGATTACACCTGATTTTGACCTCATAACCAGACCTACATTTGTCGTCAGACTGACTCTGGGACAGACCCGCGCGGCTCCGACCTCAGGTGACATATTTATACTGCAGAGGGGACGATGCAGTCACCACAGAAACAGTAACCTGTGCGCATCATACCATGTGTGGGAAAAGAGCGAGATGACCAAGAAGAAACCGGAATATAATGCAGTGAGCAAAAAATTAAGGAATGTGACGGCATTGTGTTCATGTCAGACATAATGCCGGGGGCAGGGGAGAGCAGATAATGCAGCGCATTACTCAGTGCTCAGAAATACAAAGCAGACTGGCCCTGAATTCATACATTCAATGTGTTATTCTTCTGAGGCTCAGCACAGGGTAAGACAGCACAGGGCAGCACAGCACAGAACAGGACAGCACAGCACAGCACAGGGTAAGACGGCACAGGGCAGCACAGCACAGCACAGGGTAAGATGGCACAGGGCAGCACAGCACAGGGCAGCACAGCACAGAACAGGACAGCACAGCACAGGGTAAGATGGCACAGGGCAGCACAGCACAGAACAGGACAACACAGCACAGGGTAAGACAGTATAGGACAGCATAGCACAGAACAGCACAGCACCACACAGGATAAGACAGCACAGGGCAGCACAAAACAGGACAGTACAGCACAGGACAGGAAAGAACAGTGCAGTGCAGGACAGGAAAGCATAGGAAAGGGCAGGACAGCACAGGACAGGACAGGACAGCACAGGGAAGAAGTGGGTAGGAGAGGGAAACTCATTAAACTATGACATTCTAAACTCTTTCCCCACCAAGACCGTCACAGAGTGCTGGACCCTTCCTGTCTGACTACATTGCAGTCATTTCGGCAGGGGGACGAGTCTGTTAGGATGTTTGTTTGTGTTGGATTGGGGGGGGGGGGTCATACCTTACACAGAACAGTGTCACCACGAAAATGCAGCCCACAGCTATAAATAAACAAACAAGCAACCAAGCACATCATGCAGGAAATGACCCATGCCTCACAGACGCATGATCTCAGTGACAGTCACAGATCGGTGTCCTTCCAATCGGGGGTCCTCGTAGGTCTGTTTTTGTTTAATTAGCACACAGGGAGTGAGCACCAATACATCTGTGGTCCATCCCTGCATAGAGTGTCCCTGATTCACAGCATAAACGTATCACATACCTGGTCCTTCCCTGCATACAGTGGCCCTGACTCACAGTGGAAACGTATCACAGACCTGGTCCTTCCCTGCATACAGTGGCCCTCATTTACAGCATAAATGTATCACAGACACGGTCTGTTGTCCCTGCATACAGTGTCCCTGACTCAGAGTAACCGTAACACAGAGACGGTCACTCCCCATGTACAGTGTCCCTGACTCGCAGTGGAAACATATCACAGACACGGTCCTTCCCTGCATACAGTGTCTCTGATTCACATGTAGGACTATTAGCAGTTAAGAAGCAGAAACCAGCTGGTTCAAGTTACATCAGGATGTGTGAGAGATACTTAATCTGCATTGTCTCAGTAAATGCTCAACTATACAAAGAGGGTTTTTTGCATTATAAACTAGCAAAGACATTCCCAGCTCTTCAGACGAAAGCCTAAGCCAGTGTTTCTCAGCCCAGTCTTCGACGATCCCCAGAGGTTTCACTTCTGCTCCCTCCCAACTCCCAGCACACCTGTGCCAGGTGTTTGGCGTTCCTGATTGGCTGGTTGAGGGTTGCTGGGTGAAGAAACACTGTCCTAATGCATTTAGAATAAACCATCTAAAAGCTTCTCAGCAGACAATGGGTAGATGGTGCATACCTACTCCAGACCGCTGAGAGAAATCACAGGCAGAGCGAGTACAAACGGTCCCTTTTGACAAGCACAGGTAAATACACAACTTGTAAACACCCCCCCCCCCCACCCCTGGTGGAACGAACAAGACAGGATCCTTCATTCCTCATCAGCTAACATGTTTCCCACATGCCTCTTTGTTCAAACTGAACTGAGGATACCATAAAAGCACAGTAGGGGGTGCTGTCCTGTTGTGAGTAAAAGGTTAAAGACCCAGAGACACACTACCGCAGCAGGCCAACAACCAACATCTACAGCGCTCTCGCCGAGAAGGATCACAGCATTGAGAACAGACCACCTAAAATTCCCAATATTCAACGACTGTGTTTTGGGCAAATTTTGAGAGGAACTCAGTCAGACAGCCACAAGCGCAATTCTACCTCACCTAGATAAAGGGATGCATTCTCCTTCTTGACGTTGTCATCCAAGTAGGTTGGTCCCAGGGTATAGATGGGCGTGGAGCCCATGCCCACCAGTATCTGAGCACAGATGAAGAGCGCCACGTACAGCGAGTGGTCGTTGCCCTCCTGGTCCCGGGGGCATGAGGACGCCTCGAGGAGGTCACGGCCGCTGCTGTTGCCATTGAGACAGAGTCCCTCATTGGCCGTGGAGGAGTTCACCTCCTGGATCTGGTATGGAGGAGAGATAAAGTGGGGCAGCGAGAAAAGCCCGGCGCCAACAGCGATGAAGACCCCGCCCACCGCCAGCCAACGCGGACGCTGCCCGCGGCCCCCGAAGTAGCTGATGAAGACGACGACCAGCAGGCTGCCGATGTCAAAGCAGCTGACGAGCAGGCCAGACTCGGAGCTACGCAGGCTGTAGCGCTTCTCGATGGTGGTGATGACGCTGCTTAGGTAGCCGGACACCATCAGCGACTGGATGAACGTCAGGTAGCACATGCAGAACAGGAAGCAGCGCGAGTCCGCCAGGATTATGCCCACGTATTTCCTGGCGGGAAGGTACATCAGTCTGCGCAGGGGGAACCTTAGCGCTCTGCTCTTGGTGGTGGCACCCTCGGTCTTCATGGAACTGCTCAGACCCACCACGCTCGACGTGGACGGGGACAAGTCTGTCCTCACCGAGGACTCCGGGCGGCTCACGTCGATTTTCCGCAAACTGCCGTCCAGCGCCAAGCCCGGCTCCGTGTTCACGGACCCCTGCATCGTACTGACCAGCCTCGGCTCCAGGGAGTCCACTTCCGCCGGACAGGAACCATGCAGGATCGGCAAACTTTTGGATTTGAAGTAAGAGGCCGGGTCGGGGAGCTGGCCCTGTGGCTGCAGCCGCTGCCCGGCCTCAGACAGATCACTCCCTGAGCCGTCGCTGTCGGACAAGACCATGCTGAAGGTTAAACTCGTAACTGTGCGAGGACCGAGCGGACGAGGACACGGCAGCTAGCTAACGGTGCATGGCACTAGCGGCACACTCCGATAGCCAAAAGAAGCAGAACGCAACATGAAAGCCTTGAGGGGCCCCTTCAGCCAGCATGATTTATCTGCATTGCTGCTTGAAGTGAAGCCCTTTTCCTCTCTCTCTCTTGCTCTCTCTCTCATCTGCCCTGTGTGGGTTCCTCTTATCCTTCCTCTTCCAAATGGTAAAAAACAATCGTATACTGCATCGTGGTATTTTTCGTCCTTATCGCCGATATGCCCCTTCGCTCGCGCACAGCAATGGTGGTCTTACATGGGCATTCACACAATGTCTGTACACACAAAGCCTTGCTCTGCGGGCTCTTTGTCACTTGTCACCGCATGTCCTCCAAAACGCAGTCCGTCCGCTTGATCTCGTTCCGACGGCGGAGCCGGACCCTGAAGCAAAAACGTAACGCAATTATTTTTTAGTGTAGAAAAACACTGTTTTTTTTTCGATTTAAACCGATATCACATGCATTGGAAAACACCGCCGCGGTGCATCATCCTCTGTGCATGAACTGGCTGGCGAGAGCCCAGTGCAAAGCTGCCCAGCCGGCGGACGGTCCCGTTAATATCACATACGGGGGGGGGGATTCAAACACCCACCCGGCATTGATATGACACGCTCCAAAATTAACGCCAAATGCATGCAGTACATCAGCGACGGGGGTCGCGGATAATCAGCGACTTCCCCCACCAGCCATACCGGTCCCGGCTTGGCCGGAGACTCGTGAGTTTCAAGAAGAATAAAGAGCCGACAATCATGCAGCGAGTGAAATGTGGGCTTTCGATGTGAAAATAGATTCGCTGCACGCTAAAGATCGCGAGCCGCTGTAGAATAAATCCCTAAATGAAGCACCAGATACTCACAGAGACGAGCGGCAGGCTGTGCTTGTGCCGACCCGGCGGCTCGGAGTGAATGGGACTGCGGATGGTTAACGGAGGGGCGGCCCACGGTACGCTGAGCATCGTGGGCAGTGTAGTCTGATGTCGGCGAACTCGGCCCTACGCTGACGGCGCGATATGGAGACAGTTCCAAAGGTTTCCTTAAAGCAAAAGAAGACTAGTTCCTGCGGCACGATAAGCATAATCCCCAGCAGGAGCGGTCTGCCTTTCCGCC
Organism: Hyperopisus bebe; assembly: GCA_026777045.1. Taxonomy (NCBI): domain Eukaryota; kingdom Metazoa; phylum Chordata; class Actinopteri; order Osteoglossiformes; family Mormyridae; genus Hyperopisus; species Hyperopisus bebe. Next base: position 19,583,286 of record JAODJW010000033.1, read on the forward strand.
CTGACAGCGCTGCTTCGATCAAATCCGACTACAACATCCAAGGTGCCCAGCACCCTGCATGTCAGCCCCATCACGTGTAAGGTATCAGTCGAGACCCCGGGACCCCAAGCTTGACCACTGGGAGAAAGCTGGGAAATCTGAGCAAACACTCGATGCTAAGAGATCAAAATAAGCAGACATAAATTAGAAAGCAGGCTTCAGGCCCCGTCGCATTGTCCGTGCTGAACCACTGAAAATGGATGGCTAAATAATAAATAAATGAGGTTACTTAATTCGTTTACCCTGCATGTTAAACACTTACATCCAGATATGCTGGGAATCTTTTAGGAAGCCAGTATCCCTGAAAGGTCTCTATGTTTTTAGCAAAAACATTTTGCTCATGTCTCCTCATATGATTGTAGTGAGCTCTTAAGAGCCTTTTAATGATGCCTTTAAGTGGGCTTGAGGAGGCGGACGTCTTCCCTCCCCATATTTGTTGCCCACTCTCTTGATTTCTTGATAGTACTGAATTTAGTAATCTTAAGCCACGTCTAGATTCCCCCGTTATTGGCAGATATCTTTTATATATCGGAAACTTTGAAACGTTTAAGCAGCTGTCATTCTCAGACATGAAGAGTAGCAGTGACTGCGGGCCACGGAGAATGACGCACATGTGCGGGTTTAAAATAACCGCCAGCTGACTGGGACACCTATTTACAAGAGGCGGCTACTTCCCTTCTCATTAGAGAAAGCACAATTACTCCAAATTCGATTACCCTATTGTAACAACTGCGTTTCCCATATGACAGAATAGCTAGTCTGATAAATAATACTTAAAATACGCCAAAATATACATATCCTGGTATTTTTAAATAAGGCATTTCAGCCAAAAGCATTATTGATTTTTCTGTGCTGTCTCAAATATACCGAGTTAAATATTTACGCCGATTTCATTTGTTGTTGATGTCATGTTTACAGTTCAGGAGATGCTGAGCAGATTAAATGTTTTTAAATATCTCTGTGATAGCGGTGCAGACGTCAGGACAAACAGCTGTGAGGCTGGCGGCCATCCAGGCACCGCTCCCAGTATAGCTGCAGGACGACACTGGATCTCAGGCTGCGGTGCGGCGCAGGGTCTCGTCGGGGTTCGACAGCGCCCAGGGTCCCTCTCAGGTTGACAAACCGTGCATTATGCTGCTATTCAAATAAACCGGTAAGCCGCACAACATTAATATCGAAGCAGCTTTTGCGATCTTTGCTTTTCGGCTGCTTGGCACACGAGCCATAACACAGAAATGGAAAACGTGTGTAGTTGTGTTTATCGGTGACAAGTGATTGATTGTTTAAACCACTTTTCGTATTTGTCAACTGTTTACCCAAGACTTTCCCGCATAACGGTTTGCTCTGTGAAACGCATCTGCGTGTTTCTGGGACGTCCGTGTGAAATGGGGGCATGGAGCAAAGGTCGGCACGGCTGAAATCATTGGCAAGGCTGCCGGTTCCCGAGGGCTTACACACGGCATTTCCAGAATGTCATACAATTCCAAATTTCGTGGCCCCACAGGTGACCTTGGGTGTGTTTAATTAAAGCAGTTTGGTTTGTCCGGCAGCAAACAGATGACCCATCCTAAAATAGCCAAGAGTGGCATGGCATCCTTTAAGGTGTGGCACGTTATCCTGGCGCTGTCAGCGGATGCGCTCTTTGTTAGGGCGCTTTAGTTTTGTATGGTGTGCGATAAGTTTGGAGAAGAAAGGAAATTGGGCTTGGCGTCTGAGGACGCGCAAACGCACGAGGCGGACACGGGGGCAGGGATGTGAAAGCAAGGGCGGAGGTTTCGTTTCAACGTTGCTAGGGACCAAATCAGTCCCGATCCCCCTACCTTCTTAAACACGTCCTTATTGTCCACACCCAAATCTATACCCTTCCGTGAAAGGCAGACAGCAGGAACCCCTTACTGTGTTCATTCTTCTCATGGCCGAGCTGCAGGAGGAGCCCAGCCAGAGGAAGGATTTGGAGAATAGTGTAGGCTATACAGACTGTTATTTGGAAATTTCAGCTGCAGAGTTAGTTCATATATGAAAGGAATATTATGATGTTTTGAGGGCGCCAGTCTAATACAGAGGAAACTGCTAATAGTGATCATGTCTGTTTGGGTGAAACTGATCACTATAATGATGATCATTAAAAGCGATTTTTTTTCTTCTTTATGTCTCAGGCAGGTTAGCGTCCAATCGACTTTATATATTTATTACACAAATGTTTTATAAACTGAATGTTTTATGGCAATAAAAGAGACAGCACCGCTGCATTTGCTTAATTTTATTGACAATTTTAAAATACAGTACAGCTGTTTCAAACGCTTTTCACATTACAGTACTGTGCAAATAAAATTACTAAACTGTATAATTAAATATGTTGCAATAGTTATATATACACATACATACATACATATATATACATAGTTATATATACACATACATACATGTATATACATACATACATACATACATACATACATACATACATTGCACCCCCTATCAACTCTGGCTCTGTATGTCCTACATGAATGAAATTTGCTCAGGTAGTACAGTTTCATACACAGAGACTACTGTCCAAAGC
>JAODJW010000033.1:19681483-19702685 GCA_026777045.1 Hyperopisus bebe
TGGGCTTTTGTGTTTGATCTGTATGCCTGTCCTTTGTGTTGGACCTGTATACCTGTCCTTTTTGTTGGACCTGTATGTCTGTCCTTTGTGTTGGACCTGTATGTCTGTCCTTTGTGTTGGACCTGTATGCCTGTCCTTTGTGTTTGACCCGTATGCCTGTCTTTTGTGTTGGACCCGTATGCCTGTCTTTTGTGCTGTACCCGCATGCCGGTCCTTTGTGTTAGGCCTGTATGCCTATCGTCTGTGTTAGACCTGTATGCCTGTAGTAAGTAATCTGTTGGGTACTGTATGCTTTAATGGGCTCATTTGGCTTCCATCCCGCGCCCCCTGCAGTCTAATGACAACACTGTCAGGCTCCTGTCTATATGATGTAACTGACACAATCAAACACCGCTTATCCTAACATCATGAGTATTCCTCCCATATGTACTTACAGTTTTATTGTCATCAGTTGTGGCTCCTCTCAGTTGCTTGAGTCCTCTTAGTAGCTGTCTGTGTTTTCTTTGCAGGTTTAATAATCATAACTATTGACTAAACTTTTACAGGCCCTAAAATGATTTTATTCCAGAAGCGCATTGCTTGTAGTCTGACCTCTGAAAGAACCTCCCCAGGGAGGGGCAGGTCTGGCTGTATTCTGCCCCCTGCACGTGTCACTGCATACCCACTCATGTGTGCGGAACCTTAAAGACACCAGATAAACACCCAGGTGGCCTCAAGCTTTGAATATGTAATTTTTATCCTGGGCATTAAAGTCTGGTGTTGTAATGCCAGCGCTGCCAGGTGAAGGCATTTATCTTCCTGAGGGCGTGTGCACTGCCTCCTGCAGGTACTTCCAGCACCTGAAGATGGCCTGCAGGGTGCTGTGGCCCGAAGAGTGCGGCAGCTACGACGAGGATGAGCTCCACCTGCAGCTCTTCGGCCAGGCTGCCGACTTGAGCATGCTCCGGCTGTTTGAGACCTTCCTCGAGAGCGCCCCCCAGCTGGTCTTGCAGCTATACGTCGTCCTGGGCCATGACCAGAGGTCCATTATTCAGTGTGAGTCTGTTGGGTCAGCAGTTTGTGGACTGAACATATTTAAAGAAGTGAAAAGGCCTTCAGGGCCTCAGCTGGGGGAAGTAACCAATGAGAAATCAAAGTAGATGGTGACTGACAGCACATGTTAGTCCCGCCCACCGTGGATGTCCCCTCCTCCCGCGGTTGGTTAATTATCACATTGGGCAGTTGACCATCATGCTATTTTATGATCAGCTCGGCTTACGGCTTTTCAAACCCCCTCCCCCCCTCAGATATCTCTATCGTCGGCTCATTCTGCAACATCGCCTGGGCGACCGTGGACTACTGGCGATGCTTTCGGCGGTCCATGCCAAATTTGCCTGAGATGCCCTCTGGCGCCACCCTGCTGGTGTACCTGCTGTACAAGCTGCTGACGGTGTGCGCGCGGGTTCTCACACTCAGCATGCTGCTGCTCTTCAGCACCTACTGCCTGGCGGTTCTGCTACTCCTCTGGCTCCTGGGCTTCCTGTGGACCCATGTTGTCCAGACAGATTTCTGCACGTCCAAAGGCCTGGAGTGGTTCTACAGGGCTGTCGTGGCTTTCATACTCATATTCACCTTTTTCAACGTGAAAGGCCAGGACACAAAGGTGCCCATGACTGTGTACTATGCCATGTCCGCTCTGCAGAACCTGCTGGTGCCTCTGATGTTCTTCTTCTTGACACCGGCTGCCGAGAAGTTGGACTTTTTCTGGCAGACGGTCGTTGTGATAGCAGTGGGCACTATCGTGGGCCTCCTGTTCCTCTCTCTCTACTACTCCTTCCTGCACCCCAGGAGAGAAGCTCGCATAGCTGATGTGGTGGATGGACCAGAAGCTCGCATAGCTAATGTGATGGACGGACCAGAAGGAGAGCAGGGCGTCCCACTTGGCTGGACTCTGCGGATGAGGACATTTTTACAGCAATGACACCACTCTGCTGAGGGAAGCCTCAACAACATGAATGGGACAGTTTAAGGTGAATTTTAATGTGTACAAAGGAAAGGCGGTTTATTTGCCCCGAAAACGGTGCGAAACGTCTAGTGGAACGACGTCATCGGCCACTTTTCAGCTGAAACTCCATACGGTCTAATACGAATTCCAGGTTATGAGCACTAGGTGTCGCTGTTGCCTCACCTGAAACTTTATTGATTAATACGTGCACAGGGAGACCAAGGACGGCATAAAAATACATAAGGTATTTATTCAGTAGTGAACAAATGAATTTCACCCTTTTAATAATGCATAATAATATAGGTAAAGCAATACTTTGTAATACGGAGTATATTTATGAAGACGTTCCAGCCAGATGGGACCGTTTACCGCCAAATCGATTGTTTGGGTCCTGGATAGAAGCAAGCACTCGGGAAGATAGACACTGAAATAAATAAAGAGACATTAAATTATTCATTATTTAAATAAAGCTGCTGCACTCTTTTTACACGAATCTGATATGTCACTCTGAGAATGACATAAAACCATTGATGAATGGTAGATAAACAGCCACCCGGACACCGGTAAAATCCCGTGGCTCGTTGGGGTGGGGGGGGGGCTGACGTCAGCTGCACGGGGGCCATTTCAAAGCCTGTCCTAAGATAATAAACGAAGCTAATTTTGTTTTGACTGCCATGAAAGTATTGCGGAGGCGGCGGCGGGACTGATCAGTGGTGTGTTTCCGGCACGGCGGACGGCGGACGGCTGTGGCCCTGTGAGCTGTGCTGTGGGGGCCGCCGATGGGCCGCAGGTCCCCGAAACAGTAGCTGACTGTCAAACAAACAGCGTAGCCGCGAGCCGGACGCGGTGCTGGCGGTTTCCCGGCACGTTTTTCCGAAGGAGCACTGAACTTTCAGCAGACAAACGGGGCAGCTGGCGTGTGGCTGTGAGGCTCAGTACCGTGATTCTTCAGCCCGAACCTTTGTCCCAAATTGGGGGGGGGGGGGGGGATGGAGGGGGGAGTCGGGATTCAACTGGCAGGGAGATCTCTCCGGCTGAGGGGGGGTTTCAGACCCCAAACCAAAACAGGGCAGCAGAGTGGACCAGCCCAGCTGCTGAGGATCGTCTGCTGTGGGGCTCCATTATTGAGAGGAGCACTAGAGTCCAGATGTCAGTGTTTTCAGGGGACTGGCACTGAATGAAACACCATGAAGATTTTATGGGACAGCAGAAGTCATCTCTAGATTTTACTCTTCCCTTTCGTCCCACTAATGGCTTTTAAACGTCTCCTCCTGCGTTTATACGGACGACTGGGGTCACTGAGCATTTCTGCGAAGTGGTGTGGCGCAACCTCCCCTCCCACCCATGGGGGCAGCATCATGCAGATGCTCCCAGTGTTTCATTTCCTTCCCAGACGTGCGCCTGAGATCCTGCAGATGCCGTGGCGTTCCCCCCTCGCAATGGCTGCCGCTCCGGCCGTCTGCGGCAGCCAGTCCCCCATTGGCCTCAAAAATTTCCGGAAACTGACGCCTGTTTTAGCACTCAGACAAAAATGCGACTGCGTTCAGAGAGGCGGGCGGGCAGTGAAAGCATGCCGGCATGATGTTTGCGGAGCTGTAGTTCAGATAAAGCATAGCGACGGCATTATTTAATAGGCCCCTGAGATGCTTCATTACGGTGACATGTTGCTCCTGTGTGCTTGGCTTTAAAGAGGCCGCCTGCGGCTCGAGGCCCAAATCAGGCTACCAAGGCTGGATTCACTGGGGGGGGGGACTTTGAAGGAAACGGCCCCAAACACCCACTGACGGGACGGTGAGAGACGGTCACGGCACAGCACTGCGGCACTGCGCCGGGAAAGTGGAGAACCGGCCGGCGAGAGACTGTTTTTCATTACAGCTTCAAAGTCCAAATAAAGCATGATTAATGGGCTGCCAGCTGGGGTGTCTTTAATTACCGCCACTGCGCCCAAGGTGCGCCAGGGGCACGGGGAGTTTGCCCCGACTTGCTGGCATGGCATGGCATGGCTCGGCTCTGCCTCGGACCTCGCCTCATACCTGGAGAATTCCCAAAATTGGGAAAGTTTGTGCGCCAAGTGCGGTTTGTGGGCCACGAGGTCCTTTAATCACAGCGCACACGCTAACAAATTAGCCCTGGCAGTGACAGATTGTGCAGCCGGTGAGACTTAATTAAATACAATCCGTTCGTTAGTGATCAGAGGACGGCTCAACGTTTCCTGGAGGTTCTGTAAATAAAGTCCACATGAAACAGCAGAAGAATTTTTCTTTTCTTTTTTCCTGAAAAATGTCAAATCATAAGCTTGAGCAATGCATGCTGGGAAAATGCAACTGTATAACGCTTTTGTGCCAGGTAGATGGCCATGTGGAAAAAGTGGTTGCAAAAAGGTTGCAAGCATTTCCCTGTAGCGTAAGGGTGTTGATGCTGCCTGTTGATTGGCTCAGTCAGTGGGGGAGGGACCAGGTGACCAGACTTATAGGTGAAATGTCTTGCTGTCAATCACTCTGAGGTCCTGATGACACAACCCTCTGTGAGCCTTAATCTGGCTGCTTTGGGAGGTGCCCTTGGCAAAGATCACAAGAATATCAGCCAATTACTGAGCAGGCTAATACGAAGGCTGTTGAGTTCAGATCCCTAACGCCAGGTCTAGTTGCTCATAGAATCCGTATTTAGCTCCGAATTCAGTTTGAGCAGATGCCTGGGAAAGAGCTTAGCATCCAGAGTCCGAGAGGAAAGAAACGTAGCCAAGAATCCCGAAGTTGTCATTCATGCAGGAAATTTAACCCGGTGATTTCAGAGGGTTTCGAACAAATTCCCTCTCTGTCTGCACTTGTCTGTGGGCTGACACATCCCCCGCAAAGCAGAAGCTGCCTCATGATACTTCCATTGATCCCTCAGCCTGGTCTCAGAGCTGAAGATGAGCCCCCTTCCTACTCACTCTGGATTTACACGGACAGCTGGGTGAGGCTATCTAGTCCTTCCAGGAGGAGCAGTGAGACCTTCAAGACGAGAAGAACGTCTGAACGTCAGCCCTGCTCATATGGCAGGTTGTTGCCTTCTCCAGCGTGGTAAAAAATGCATCCCAAGCAACTGAAGATCTGGAAGAATCAGACAGAGGCTTGGCAAGACTTTCTGGGGTTTGATCCGTCTGTCCGTCGATGGCTCTGCTTCACGTTCTCGCTTTAGGTCCACCAACAGGCGCGGAAGGAGGACTTGCCCCCAGTCCACTGCAGCTCAGCAGCTGGACCCCGTCCCCCTTTCAGACAGAAAGCAGGAGGTGCAGCTTTGCTGGGCACGCGTCTACAGTGGTGAGGCTGATGGATTGGGGAGCACGCATATTTATTTTTGCAGGCCTCTTTATGGACGGGAGCCTGGTCCTCAGTGGAGAACCTGCACATCATAGGGGCAAGCAAGCAATCAGCACAAAAAGGAGGTTATAAATGATGCAAAGGAAGCTCACTGCCGCGTAGAAGCGGAAGGGGCCCTCAGTTTGCCCACTGTCGCGGTCAGACCGCGCTCATCTTGTGGTCCCGCAAGTCATTAATCATCTGCTTTCTCTTCCCAGAACATGCAGATTAGGCCCTTAAATGTGAACCACTAATTGCGATACAACTTACATGGTCAGTGATGATGGGAGGTCACCTGAGAGACACACTAAAATGGAGCAGTGTGCTCTAAGGAGACTGTGGTACCGGTCCTCAGAGAGCAGCATCAGTGCTCAAGGAGAGATACCGGTCTTCAGAGAGCAGTATCAGTGATCAAGGAGAGGTACCGGTCCTCAGAGAGCAGTATCAGTGCTCAAGGAGAGATACCGGTCCTCAGAGAGCAGCATCGGTGCTCAAGGGGAGATACCGGTCCTCAGAGAGCAGTATCAGTGCTCAAGGAGAGATACCGGTCCTCAGAGAGCAGTATCAGTGCTCAAGGAGAGATACCGGTCCTCAGAGAGCAGCATCAGTGCTCAAGGAGAGGTACCGGTCCTCAGAGAGCAGCATCAGTGCTCAAGGAGAGGTACCGGTCCTCAGAGAGCAGTATCAGTGCTCAAGGAGAGGTACCGGTCCTCAGAGAGCAGTATCAGTGCTCAGGCAGTGATACCAGTCCTTAGAGAGCAGCATCAGTGCTCAGGCAGTGGTACCAGTCCTTAGAGAGCAACATCAATACTCAGGCAGTGGTACCGGTCCTCAGAGAGAGCAGTATCAGTGCTCAAGGAGAGGTACCGGTCCTCAGAGAGCAGCATCAGTGCTCAGGCAGCAGTGAAGCCTTTTTTCTTTTTATTAGTGAAAAAAAAAACAAGCCAAACAGAAAGTCAGCTGTTTTGTGAATCTGGAGGCTACATTTTTGCCACAGACATGAATTTAAAGGTCAAAGAGAATCTGTGTTGATGTTTAATGGTGGCACCAAATCGTTTATGGCCGTTTTATCACCCCTTGCTGGTCACTTTCACACGGCATGCCAACATGCATCTGCAGCTACGGTGCCTCCCGTTGACAACGGTAAAACACTGAGTTATGACGGAGATGGCATGCAGAATTATAACGTAATGCCAGCCTTTGATGCTGCTTGGGTGAAATTTGTTATACATTAAGCCAGTGATAATCTGATTATAGACAGCGATCCATTAAATGTACTGGAAAAATGGGCCATGCACTAGTTTTGAACTTGATACTGGAGAGAAACCTGAGATCTACTGTGAATCATTAAAGGACCTTTGATGTAATATTTAATCCATCTGCACTTGAGTAGAGAAGTCCGTATATAAAAAAGCTCACCGTTATGCAGAGGAGAGTGAGAAAGTGGATGTGTGATTTTCTCTCTTGTCTTGTGCTGGAGTGAGTGTGGAATGGACTGTGTGTGTGTCTGTGTGTGTCTGTGTGTGTCTGTGTGAGTCTGTGTGCGTCTGTGCGTCTGTGTGTGTTTTCTACCAGTCAACAAAAATGAACATTTATATATATTAAAAATACATATTTCACATTTAAATGAAGACAATAATTTCCATCAAAGGCATACACTTTTCTTTAGGGTTTTATATTTTTGCAGTGGGTGTTTGAGGTCAGATCTCCATGTCTCTGAATCCTAGAGGCCAAAAAGTTTGCTCTGGTTACCTGGTGTGTCTTGGTGGTGTGTCTTCCGCTGTGGGGTGTGCCGGTGTCTCTGTGTCCCCCTGTCCCCTCTGTTGGACACGTCTCCCTGGAACTGTCACGAATATTAACGTGAACATCTGCCCCCCCCCCGCCCAAAACGACACCAGGGCTGCAGCCATCTGCCCCTCCTGGCACGATCTGTTTCAGGGACAGTCGCTCTCTTTTCTGTCCCTCGTCAGTGTGAGTGAGTGATTCCGCTCCTACCCCTTCACCACCATAGCTACTGTGTGGTGAGCGTACTGGCGCAGAATGGCTGCCGTCGCATCACCCAGGTGGGGGCTGCACTGGTGGAGGTTGAAGTGGCTCCCCATCGGTTCTGTAATGCGCTTCGGGTGTCTTGAAAAGTGCTATGTAAATGTAACGTTCATTCATTCTTACAAGGGATTACGGAAATGTTACATTTCAGATGAAAAGGCAGTGTAAGTACTCCCCTGCCACAGAGTAGGGGGGCGGTAGCGAGATCTTCCATCTGCGTGCTGTTCTCCGGCATGGTCAGTGTCCTCCACTGTTTTGGAGAGACGTCAGTGTGGGTTTCATGGTGGGTAGAGGAGAGGGGGGCATTTCTGCAAGGTAGTGTTGTTCTGGAATGTAATGCTAGCTCTTGTTACCCCCCTCCCCCTAAAATAAACTCCCGTAACAGCAGGACATACAGTACAATCAGGGTGCACCTGAGAACTCGGAGACATGGCGGTGCTGATCTGTGATGTGGCGAGGCACGTGGATGACATCATCACCTGGGGACAGTCTGTACGCTGTCTAATTAGCGGGAGCTGAAGGCCCTGCCGTCGAGAGAAGGATGTGTTTCCCCCCACTTGGGGCAATTAGCCTCTGAGCGCTCCGTCTCCATGGCCAAGCAAAATAAGACCCAGAAGAAAGATAGTCCCGCACTGCGGTCAGGCGGCTCCACTGCGTGCCAGAGGCTCCCCAGCTATAATTTACCCCTGACGTTTATGCTCATGCCGCTGGACCCTGCAAAGCATGGAGCAACGAGTCTGTGGCCCCTGGTGTGAGCTGTGGCCCCGGGGCCCTCTGGCCAGGCGTGTGAATGAGCGAGAATCCAATTCTGCCAATTCTGGTGTCTGTTACTCAGTGGTGGTGGGGGACTTTTCCCACAAAATCACCCACATGTAGGTGGCCGGTGTCTTGGGGCGGTGGCAAGAGGCCAGATGGTGACCCCCCCCCCCCAGCTCCCAGCATCAGGGTGGTCAGCCGGACTGGCAGGGGGATGGGGGCAGCCACAAAGGCATAGCCCCCTTTTCTAAAATGTGTTTGTGATGCCCTGTGGCCAGCAGGGCTGCTCTGTGATTTATGGTCACCGCTTGTCATTTGGTAGCATGTCCCCAGTGCCATTTACCTTGGGGGAGGGGGGTCACTGCCCCAGCACCTGCGACGCCCCTGTAGCCCTCTGACCACCTTCAGGATTGTGGGTCAGCAGGAGGCACAGCCACTGGCATCACTAGGTACAACAGCCCTCCCCACTGCGCTCAGGGCCTCCCCACTGCGCTCAGGTCCTCCGTACCATACTCAGTTCTTCTGCACTGTGTTCAGGGCCTCCACACCACACTCTGGTCCTCCACACCATGCTCAGGTCCTCTGCATCATGCTCAGGTCTTCCACACTGTGCTCAGGGTCTCCACACCATGCTCAGCTCCTCCACACTGTGCCCAAATTTTCTGCACCATGTTCAGGTCTTTCGCACCTTGCTCAGGTCCTCCACATGGCACTGTGTTCAGTGCCTCTCCAATGCACTCAGGTCCTCTGTCACATGCTCAGAACCTCCGCACCATGGTCAAGTCCTCTGCACAGTGCTCAGGGCCTCTGCAACTCACTCCATTCCAATGTAGCATACTCAGGCTCTTCACACCACGCACAACTCCTCTGCACTGCACTCAGGGACTGTGTACTGTGCTCAGGGCCTATGCACTACAGATCATCCACACCATACTCAAACACCGCACCACACTCAGGTCTTCTGTACTGCACTGAGATCCTCTGCAGTGCACTCAGGTCCTGTGTACTGTGCTCAGGGCCTATGCACTGCACTCAGGGCCTCTACACTGAACTCAGGCCCTCTGTATTGTGCTCAGGGCCTACATACTGCACTCAGGTCGTCCACACCATGCTAAGGTACCGCACCACACTCAGGTCCCCTGCATTGCGCCCAGGTCCTCTGTACTGCACTCAGGTCCTCTGCACTGTGCTCAGGTCCTCCATACTGTTCTCAGGGTCTCCATACTGCACTCAGGTCCTCTGCACCTTCATCGAGGCTGTGTTCTGAGGTCTCAGAGCGGCAGATTCATGGCAAGGTGCCGTCATAGACTGCCAGCCATAGTTATTTCCCCAAAGTGCTGTCATGTCCCCACCTGAGGAGCATCTGATCTCCTTCCAGGGAGAGTGGCCCTGCTCCGCTGCAGTCCTTCGGTTTACAACCACATCATGTGGTGCCACTTTTGGCCATAGCTTCATGTGTCCAGCAGATGGCGATACGTCTGCATGAAAGCAGGGCAGCTGACCAAAGAGAGGAGTGAGTGGTTTAGTAATACTCAGAATGGCATGAAAGACAATACAGGCTCGTTACCGTAATAAGTGGCCTTGATTAGCAGTCAGGGCTGGTGTGCTGCGGGGTTCTTCATGACTGATTCCTCATGCATATTTTGAGGAAGAATTACAGCTTTAAGTGTTTGTTCTGGCTTTGTTTGAACTCCATATTAAGGCAGTCATGTGACAGAAAAAAGGGGACAGAAACAAAGGTAGTGATGTTCTCATGTGGGTGTCCCCCAGTGTGGTAGCTGGTGCCCCCCGGTCTAGTAGCTGGTGTCCTTTAGTCTCGCAGCTGGTGTCCCCTGGCCCTGTAGCTGGTGTCCCCTGGTCTTGTAGCTGGTGTCCCTTAGTCTCACAGCTGGTGTCCCCTGGTCTTGTAGCTGGTGTCCCCTGGTCTGGCAGCTGGTGTCTCTTAGTCTCGCAACTGGTGTCCCCTGGTCTGGTAGCTGGTGTCCCCCTGGTCTGGTAGCTGGTATCCCCTGGTCTGGTAGCTGGTGTTACCTGGTCTTATAGCTGGTGTCCCCTGGTTTTGCAGCTGGTGTCCCTTAGTCTCGTAGCTGGTATCTCCTGGTCTGGCAGCGGGTGTCCCTTAGTGTTGTAGCTGGTGTCCCCTGGTCTGATAGCTGGTGTCCCCTGGTTTTGCAGCTGGTGTCCCTTAGTCTCGTAGCTGGTGTCTCCTGGTCTGGCAGCTGGTGTCCCTTAGTCTCGTAACTGGTATCTCCTGGTCTTGTAGCTAGTGTCCCCTGGTCTTGTAGGTTGTGTTCCCTAGCTCTTGTATTGGGTGTCCCCTGTCCCCGGTCGCTTGCTTTGTAAGGGCCATGTGTTTTAATGTAGCCTGCTCCCACAGTACTGGTTTAATTACAAACACAGAGGATCAGTTAACATACCTCCACGCTGAACCGTAACAGCAAAATAAAATTTCATTTCAGTCATTTGTGTGTGTGTGTGTGTGTTTATATATATAGCTTTAATGTTGATTATAAAATGATTCAATTTGGTTTATTTCCCAAATGGGTCTGAATCCAGGCAATTTCCTCTTACAGGGTTTGTCATTAGTTTAAAATCATAAGCGCTGATATTGATTAAAAAACGACTAACTGCTTTCTTAGGACGTATTTGTAACACTCCCTGAGTGAACGCAGTAACAATTACACACCATCTGGGGCCTAATCTGCATTTTAACACACTACGCTAATTGGTTATTTGCCTGGAGGCTCATAGAGGTCTCTATCCTCTCTCCTCTGTCTCCTTTCTCTCCTCTCCTCTCCTCTCCTCTCTTCTCCTCTGTATGCTGTTCTCCAGCATGGCCAGTCTCCTCCACTGTTTCAGAGAGTCATCAGTGTGGGTCTCGTGGTGGGTGGGGGTGGGGGGGGGGATTCCTCCAAGGCCCTGCCCCCTTGGAATGATGCCTCTCAGTGGCTGCAGCCTTTGAATTGTTTTACAATGAGCATGTTTTTTCACGCAAAATATTTTGTTCCCATTGTCTTGTTCCCTGATGAAGGCTCACTGAAGGCTGCTAGTCAAGTCCAGCTGGAATGCAAACAAATGTAGGGAGTGAAACTGATTGCAGTAAATGACTGAATCCTCTCCCCGTCTACACGTTGCTCTCCTTGGCATTTCTAACAATCGCTTTTGCGTGTCTTATTTTGCTGGTGACACAAGCCATATACATGTCCTCATTTCTTCAGCTGGGGATGCAGCTCTCACCTGCCACTCAGCCCAGTATGAATGGGCTTAACGTGTTTTTTTTTTTTTAAATGATTTTCACAGGAGCATGGGTCCGTGTCGTGGGCTAACTGCACGCATGAACGCACATTACTGGCACCGTGGCTGTCCTTTGCTTGGTTTTCAAGTGATGAAAGGGGGGTGGAGTCAGATGTGAGCAGGTAACAGACAATTATTAAAAACCTCAGATTGCTTCATTCCCCTGAGGGGGGCATCTGAGATATTCACACACAGCACGTCCAACAGAAACAGGCCTTGCTGAGAGTGTGCATCCCCCTCCCTTACGAGCATCCCAAGCTGTCCTGGTGCCAAACCCCCACCCCCTGTGATTTCGTGGCCCCTGCCTTTGATTCCCTGACAGGGAATAACAGTGACTCTCGCACAATCAGTTTAGTCTTTTCTGCAAACTTGAAATTGTAGGAAAGCTTGAGTGCCAATTACTGTAATTACATCCAGCAGACGGCCTCTTCCTCGCCAGGTACAGATGCTCGCTCCTGTAATTGTTTCCAACGCACAGAAGGGGATAGTGGCGGCTAATTGCAAAATGTTCTGGAGATACTCTCCGCTGACGTCTGGCATTGATTTTTCACGTGACAGTTATGCACTAAACTTTGAAAACCATTACGAGTGTGGACCTCACCCTCACACAGACCTGAGCCGACCAGCCACAGACTGGAAATTTTCTGGAAATTTCTAGGGCAGGTTCATTCCTTCCAGCTAGAATTTGAATCCGGGCCAAAATTTAACACACACAAGAGGAAGGAAAGATGGGACCAATTCTTTCCTGGTAAGCACAAGTGTTTTTTTAGAGATGTATGATGCCATTTTCACACCCGGCAGCTGGACTGAAATAAAGCAGCTCTGATGACATAATGAGCAACTGAAGACTGCAGAAGGTGGTCAGGTGATGAGGTCAGACGCCATGGTCAGGTGATTGGGTCACATGACAGGGTCAGACGGTTTGGAGGGACTCCGCAGACTCACAGAAGATCCCAGAAGAGACTGATTTTCCAACCGAGCCCAGGAGGACAGCAGGGAGGTGAAAAATAAGAAAAGGGGACCAGGGAGGTGATAAAGAAGAGGAGGGTAGCAGGGAGCTGAAAAACAAAAGGAGCAGAGCAGAAAGGTGAGGAACATTTGGAGAAGAGCAGGGAGGTGAAAAACAAGAGGAGGAGAGTAGAGAGGTGAAGAACATCGCAAGGAGAGCAGGGAGGTGAAAACCATTGTGACAGCCGTAGTCCCTGAGGGGAGCACAGGGGCCCATGTCTCCCCCCAGACCCTCTTCAGGCCTCTATTATCATGGGAGACGAAGCTGGATCTTAGAAAACTCAGGTGGTGTCTGTTGTTTGCCTGGCTGGCCGCCTCCGGTTGTATCCAATGAGATCTGTGTATCTGTATGCTAGCACCGCCCGCCACCCCCCCCCAAACAGTTGCAGGTCCAGGTTCATTCCCAGCATTTTGCACCTCATGCTGAGTGTCTCCCTGGGCTGGTGAGGAGCTTTTACAGGGTTCGGTACAGACAGAGAAAAGGGCTCCTGAGTTTTCCTCACAGTTGGACGGGAGGAGCAACAAAAGCCCATCAGAGCTCCCAGGCTGGTGGGGGGGTGTGAGGCAGGCCCCTTCAGGCTACTCACGCAGACGGGGCGCCCCCCCCCCATCCCGCAGTGGGGTGGCAATAATTATCAGGGTGCTGTTGGCTACTTGACCGGAAAGTGCAATCAGACCCAATTTGCCCAGCGGTGTCTGGATGTGCAGGTCCGACCCGGCCGTGGCGGACGGGCGCTTTGGACGTGCAGCGTAGGGCCACACTGACAGCCTTTCCGATTGTTTGCACCTGCCCGAGCCGTGCGTCTGGAATGGATTACGCCGCTTGCCGGACACGTTTCACCTTTCCACACGTGATTTAGTCCAGAATCGTCTGCAAAGGGAAACGTGTGACACTTAATCATATCATTATACCACCGATTTCCCCCAACCCTCCCCCGCCCCGGATTATATGCCGCTGTTTTCTTCACCTGCTAATGCTAACACTAACGCTAACAAGATGCTGTCACTGGGCCGTGCTCTCTGGTGCCCGCGCGCCCCTAGGAGCGTGCTGTCGGTGCTCTCTGGTGCCCGCGCGCCTCTCGGAGCGTGCTGTCGGTGCTCTCTGGTGCCCGCGCGCCCCTCGGAGCGTGCTGTCGGTGCTCTCTGACTGTCATTTACAGCGGAGCTATCATCCTGCCTTTCCTAGTCGGGGGAAATGGCTCACGGCTCTCTCATGAAAGCCCCCCACCCAAACTCAATTGGATCTCTTCAAAATTATGTATATGAGTATGAAAAAAGCACAAAGTAGCTGATCTGTGGGAAGGAAGTGAAGTGAATTCTGAGTTTGCCCTCTTCCCACTGCTCCCCCCGCCTGTGATTGGGATTTCAGCAACCTCACAGACCATCTTGATAAGGTTCTGAAAGCTGAACTTTGGGACAGGCCCGGCAGATAAAGGACCCATTGTCTGCTACCCATTCTCACTGGAAGCAGTCTGGAGAGGCCTGGATGTACCCCCCAATCCATTCACCCCCCCCCCCCACAGGAGTTCTTCCTCCATTGAGAAGACCCCCAGAAAACCCAGAATAAAACTGAGCTTTAACTTGCTTTAAATCCATATTATATGCATAAAAACATGCATGTAATTTGTAAACTAGCACATGTGTGAGTGTTACTGCAGGATCATGGGGTCTCTGGAACAAGAGCCCACAGCAGGTGGCACGCTGCCCCCCCCCCCCCAGTGATTTTCAGGTGTGTCGACTTGGGGAGTGTGTGTGTGTGTCTGGAGGTTTTTTGAGATCTAGATGTGGGAATTGCCAAGCTGGATGTGTAATAGCAGGGGAGGGGGCAGTATAGCATTAGGTTTGGTGGCATGGTGAGGGGTGGGGCCCAGTAAGCAACATGGCCCCCCCGGGCCCGCAGTGTCCATCCAGCGTCTAACACAACCGCTTTATTATACGCCACTATCGTCTGATCAGATTTATCCGCCATTAAAAGTTCCCCTTGTCCGTGGTGCACAATGGTGCAAGTATGCCCCCCCCAGGGGCCCCCGGGGCCCCGAATTAAGACATGGTCGAGCAGCCTCATGAAAGATTGATGACTTCCTGTGAGCACCTCGTACCTGAAGACAAGCAATTACTAAAGAATTTCCAAAAAAAAAAACAGAAAAGCAGGGATGTCAGAGTGGCTTTGCCCGGCTTGGGGCTGCCAGGAAGCGGCTCGGCCCAGCCTGGCTCTCTGGCTCCATCTCCAGCTCACGGATCAGGTTCTGATCTGTATGCCGTAACTCGGCCTGAAGTGTAATTCTATCTATGGCTCTGACACTGTGCAGGCATCTCCCCTGTGGTCCAGATTAGGAGTGTCCCGCGTACATAATAACGGTAATCTGGGGCAAGGATTTTGTTTGTTTCCTCCTGAGAAGTGGATGACATCATAAGAGTCAGCGGGTGTGGAGTGGGGTGTCTTGGGGTACAGAGGGCTCTGGTGAATTCATGTGCGCTGGGGGATGCTAGGACCCACTTCCTGTGAGCGGACATGGCGGTCGGGTGAATGCACCCCTCCAGCTGGTGTCTCGCTGCCTCCCACTGCTGTGCAGAAGTGAGATGCTCGTGCTGACTGGGAGACACCTAGCTAAACCCTAACAGTGACCCCAGCTTCCTCCCCCCTCTGTTTCAGGTCCCTCTGTAATGTTTTGACACCAATAATTAGCTTCTGGTCTTTGCAATGGGCCGTACGTGTCATGTGACCGATGGGGTCCTGTCAGCATCAGCGCTGTCCGACCCAGTGCCTGCTGTAAACTCTAAAGGTCTGTGAGATTCCTGAGGCATCATAACTGAGATGGAAACATCACGGACACCATAAATGAGGCCCCCATGCTTCCATCCCAATGTGGGTGACGTTGTCATCGGTTGGGAGTGTGCGAGCTGAACTTTTGCATAATCGTCAGAGCGACCCCACAACGCCGCCGCCAGGGTGACACGACGCATCCATGACGCTGCTGTTCCAAGCAAAGGTAAGTAATGAAGCAGCTTTTCGTCATGCGACATTTCTGCAGCTTGACATGGCTGACCTGAGCTTTAATTTATCAATCTGCCCCTTATCTTGAGGTGAGGCCCCTCCGGCCCCCTCAATGACTCCTGCTTCCTTAGGCCGGGCCCCTGTCCCACCCACTATCAAAAGCCCCTCTGTTGGCTGGCCTCCACCCTCCATGACGGCCACCCAGCATTATGAGAACCTGTCAGTGAAGCTGAACGGCACGGAAGAGCGCGTCACCCCGGCGCGTCCTGCCCAAGAAGCAGCCTTTGTCTGCTATCTCTGAAGCTTACCTGACATGACTTAACCTTGGGGTCAATAATATCTTTACAGGGCTTCTTGAAGCGGAGAGCCCGGCTGCTCTGAGGGAGCTTTGTGTGCGTGAAAGAGTCCCACGCCTCCCGCGGAACGGCGGCCAGGAAGGACAGACCATGAGCATGTTTGTCGGGGTGCAGAACAGAGACGCATGAAGATGCAATAGGATAGAGAGGCTGATTTATACCATGACATATGTTTAGGGCCTGATAAAAGAGCAATTATACAGGATAGAGAGGCTGATGTTAGATTGGATTTGAGGGACTTTAATAATCCTAAAGGGAAATTCTTTATACCGCAATCTACGTTTTGGTGATGATTTATACCATGACCTACATTTGGTGATGATTTATACCATGACCTGCGTTTTGGTGATGATTTATGCTATGAGCTGTGTTTTGGTGATGATTTATACCATGACCTACATTTGGTGATGATATATACCCTGATCTGCGTTTTGGTGATGATGTATAACATTACCTGCGTTTTGGTGATGATTTATACTATGAGCTGTGTTTTGGTGCTGATTTATACCATGGCCTACATTTGGTGATGATACATACCCTGACCTGCATTTTGGTGATGATTTATACCATGGCTTACATTTGGTGATGATTTATACCATGACCTGAATTATTTTGATGATTTATACCATGATCTGTGTTTTGGTGATAACTTTGGTGATGACTTTCCACTGGCCCCTTATTAGCACTAAATGGTATTACTCTGATAACTCAAAGTATAAATCATCACCAAAACCAGGTCATGGTATAAATCAGCACCAAAATATAGGTCATGGTATACTCAGAACTCACTTTATTGCCAGTATGTACAGACATACTAGAATTGTTTATGGACAAAAATGACAAGACATACAGAGAAACACAACACTGCTTTACACATTTATGTCCTGTAGAGTGTTTTCTAGACTGCTGTGAAGTTCATGTAATATGAACAGGAAATTCCCACAATGCAACAGCCCCGCACCCCCGCTTTTCTGTACAGAGAATGTCTGCCTTGCAGTGGTGCTGTCCAGTGGTCCTGCAGTGAGCATGGGGGTGTCTGTTAAATGGAAGGGGGGGTGGGGGGGTTGGCCATAGATCATTTTGAAGAACAGATATGTGGGTCCATCCCACCTTTCACTGAAGGTCATGCTGAGATTAGAGCCTTGGCGCTTACTGCTGATTTGTACTGCTATTTTTCATATTTAACGCACAGCTGCTTTCTAAGCAGTAATTGGTATTGCCAGAGACTGCCTTTCTGTGTAAACACACTTAAGTCTTTTAAAAAACGTGTACCTGTGTATCCTGCTGTTTCATAAAGATGTGGAACAGATTGGTCAGATTTGTAACCACATCTTAAATGTTGGCACATTTTGCAAAGCCAACAGCAATGATGCTGTCAGTCGGGTCAGCTGTGCTTTAATTTACTTGAATCCCTTTGCAAAGACTAAACAGGAAAATGTTTTTTTTTTTTTGTTTCTGGTTGCCAAGTGACCCAGAAAGATCACCGGACGGCTCCTGGCACGCTGGAGATCCTAGATGACTCCCTCTGGTTGTTTCCACTGAGAAGATATACAAATAAAACAGAAACAACAAAGGCACTATGCCAATTTGGGTGCAGCCTCTGTTTTTAAACAAGCCCTTGTTTATTTAGCGTGATTTGAATGCTATTCGACTCACATGTAAATACATCGTTGTCTGAAAGCGTCCCAAAGAGAGCTGCCATGTGACAATGCTTTTTTGGGGCTACCTGTCTCTCTGTAAACACGCAGGTGCTACACAGAGCTCGTCACTATTTCTGAAACCCCTCCCGTCTGCTCATTCATTTATACCCTCATCTGTGCTATTTTCTTATTTGGTTACCATGCGCAGTAATCATGCGCTGTGAGTATTTGACTAACTTGGCAAACAGCTCTCCCAGTCACTTGTTTAGCTCCAGTTGGAAACTCTACTTCCAACGGGGCGCTTGGCGCTGCCCTGTGAAGCCTGACGGACTGTTAGTCACGACGGCTGCCGAAGATGCTGAAAGCAGGAGATGAGCCTTCGCTCAGAGCAGCACTTCTCCTACATTCGCGATTCTGACGCATCGGTCCAGAGCAGCTTTATATACCCATTTTTGCCCCCCCCCGTCCAAAAACATGCTGAAGTGAGTTGGAGTTACCTCACTGTCCATTTGTGCGCCTGCACCTTGTCCTGGGTTATTCTCTGCCTCCTGGCATCAGCTCTGTAACCCACAAGTGAAGATTTATCTGCCATTTGTACACATATGAGAACAGTTTCACTGATGCGTTTTTTCACATATCCCATCTTGCTCAGCTTTGACACACACACACACACACAGGTTTGTAATTATATCATAATGGGGACTCTCCATTCATTTCCATGGGCATAACCCTAATCCCAACAATGACAACCTTAACCCCTATCCAGCCCTAACCTTAACCATAAGTAACCAAACAAAATACCAAGGCTTTTTTTAGTTTTTTGATTGCAGTCACAGATTTTTTATAAAATTCAGTTTAGCCTTGTGGGGACTGAAAAAATGGTCACCACTGGTTTTTATCACATCGTGGGGGTATTAGGTCCGCACAGTGTTATATATACATGACCCAGAGACGCATATGTGATGCTTGGGGTTAGATTGCAGGGTCAGACCATTTGTCCCTGGAGCATTTTTCTGGGGTTTAAGTACCTTGTTTAAGCGGCCAATAGCATTGTGGCTGCTCTCTGGACATCCGTGTGCTCTGCGTGTACTGAGGTTGGGCTGGATTAATCACACCCCACTATATACATACCAAAATTTCACATACTATTCTTGTTCATAATGCATGAACTTAAAACACAAAGGCATTTAAATTCAAATGTCAGGTTTTCTGGGCAGAGCCGAGACCGTCTCTGACGCTCTGCACATGTTCACAGGCGTCCTGCTACTGATCTGCTCCCTCTTGTTGGCTGCCAGTGACACTGGACAGCAGGGAAAGGGGAGAACAGCAGTCTCCCCCCAAGCAGGGGAGCTCAACGCCGTTGCCGTGGCGACCTTAAAATGACTCTTGCCGCGGGTGAGAATTTACCGGCTCGTCATTAGCAGATACCCAAAAGAGCAGGATACCCACAGACTTTATCTTACGCAGCCTCAGGTGCAGTTCCTCGGCCCTTGGACCGCTTGGCAGCACAGGGAGGCTGGACAGACCCCCACCACCACCTTCTCACGCTGAGATCTACGGATTACAGGGCACCCCTCCAGATGAAAGGGTTTTAGCAGGTAAACTCCTCCCTTTCAGGGAGCCGTAGCTTTCAGTGGTTTTGGGTTTCATGGAGTTGCTGTTGAAGTGAAAATGGGACTTCTCAGAGACGGCTTTTGACAGAAAACACTGGTTTTTCCGTGAGAAAAACTGCGTATGTGAACATCAGAGGAGGCTCTCCACATATTAAATGCTGAACACCTGCCATGATCTACAGACACTTTTCCCCCTGCGACAGGTCAAACACCAACCTCTGCAAAAAAACATCTGGACAGGCTCTGCTGTTAAATTTGGGTTTGAATGAGAAAAATGGCTGGTCCCATCCTTTAGCTGGGTTTTCTTTTAATTAAAAAATCTCTGAAACCTATAAAAAATGAATTTGCCCCCTGTCACTGACAGGTGTCTACCTGTTGGGTGATGTAAATAACAGATTATAGTTCTGTGGGGCAACCATTTATTACTTTTCGTGATTGCTATTTTAGAAATTGGTCTTTAGTTATTCATATGCGAAATTACTGAGAATTTACTCTTCCCATTGCTATTTAATGGATCCCCGTACACTTCCGACAATCTCAGAGTGTAAATACTGTTTTCTATATGTATATATTTCTGAACATATCAGTCAAAAATCCAGTTTTCTTAATTTCTGAGGTCACAGTCAGATCACAGGGATCCGGTATGAGTTGCTGAGAATTCAGAGATGCATCTGACATTGCATTTGCACTTGATGTATCTTTTAGTTGTAGACACAAGCAGCATTTGAAGAAACGTGGGATTTCTTCCTACGACCTTTCGGGGTGTAACCTCTGTGTTACCCATGGACACAAACGCCCTGGGTGTCTCGTTACCAAATGCCTGGCCGGCGTCTCTTAACAAACGCGACTCTGCATTTCCTACTTCAGCTGGGACAGTTTCGGGATTTTACATCACAATTGTTCCCCTTGTGTTTATTTCAGGATCAAATTCTTTTTTTTTTAACGCTCGGGGGGTTATGGCCACAGTCCTAAATATTTGGGCCGGGTTGAATGGAGGGTGTATTCTCCTGTGCGCCCGCCTGCGGGCTTGTTTTGTCATAGATAGCACGGATGTGTCCCTCCACAAAGTGGCACTGCCACGAAAATGTCACTGCGACATTGTGATGGAGCCTCACCCCCACCAAACCCCCCGGGGGGCCTTTTTACTCAGTCCGTGTCTCTCTCACACCTGCCATTGTGTACCTGGGGGACAGAATCACACCCGAAACATCATCCCTATTTATTTTCCCATTGCTATTTAGGGTGAAAGTATGTGAACCCAACATCAGACCCGTCCGCCTGGCAAGAGGCTCTGTGTGGGAGAGTGTTCTTTGTATTATTCCAGCGACGAGTGCTGAACAAATCAAGTTTTGGCTAAAGGTGGAAAACAACAGACAAACCTATTACACAAATCACAGAAAACATTTCTGCTTCTATCCAAGTTGAATTTGAACCCAAAAATTACACAGAAAGACCTAACCCAAACTGTTTGATGTGTTTTCAGATAAGTCATATTTGTCTTTGGTAATGGTGAGCAGGTTCTAGCTGAGGTTAATCTCACGGCCAGCAGGATGTGTGCTGACATCTGTTACCTTTTCCGAAGTCACTTGTACTTGTTTATTTATAAAGGGCTCCTACGAAAAGCCTCTGGACTTTTTCCACGACCGCTTTCTCTGTATTTAATGACGCCAAAGACCAGCTTGATAATGCAGGTGAAGGCTGGAGAGACGCTGTCCTCTGGCTTTGGGTTTTCCTGTGGGGCCTCTTTCTCTCCACACTTGCAGGCAGTTGGACTCTTTCTCCAGCCGCCACTGCTGCCTTCAGCTCCCGTAAACACACAGGTTTTGCAGTGAGAGCTCACTAATCACGCAGATCAGTTGTAGTTAGTGGGGAAAAGTTGCAGAGATCATCCTTATGACTTCTAACAAAATATCAGTCAACATTTTTTTTCCCAGACACAGATGACCTTGGTTTTGTGTTGCTGATAGAATTCAACCCTTGGGAAAAATTAGCTGCGGATGCTAGTTCATGGAAAGGCAGCCTTAGCTGTGCAGCCACAGCGCGCCAAAGGTGTAATGAGGCCTGTCGATTCAGGAGGGACCCCCCCTATATGGTTATGGGCGCATGAGGGGGTGTTAAGCTGGGCAGTGCCACGCTCTGAATCACATGTTGTCAAGGAGCCGGGCAGCT
>JAODJW010000033.1:19723025-19738457 GCA_026777045.1 Hyperopisus bebe
ACACACACACACACACACACACACACACACACCCACCCACCCACACACACACACACACACACACCCACCCACCCACACACACACACACACACACACACACCCACACACACACACACACACAAAGCGGGAGAGTAGCTGGCCTCTGTCAGTAACACAACCTGACGCGCCGAGTCGGTTCCCTATTTGGGAATCCAATTTGGCTGAGGGGAACTGGGAAATTTTAAATTCCTGTTTTAATCAGTACTTTTTCCAGTTGTTTGGGTGGGCAGACTCTCTGATTGACAGGACGTGCAGGGTCACTGCGTCGCTCTGGTATGAATTATTGATCAAGGGTAAAAGACGGACGCCCACGTGCCTGCCGGCAGAGTCGCAGCTGCTTGGGAAGCAGCCTGAGTACAGTGACGCTGAACAGCACCTTTGCTGCGTGTCTATGCAGCCACGTGCAACAAATATTGGCGTTTTTTTCTGACGGCTTGACATGTTCGTCGATCGACATGATTAAGAAGCAGAGTAAATAATTCAAGCGTGGACAGGGGCAGTTCTCAGATTTCCTGGAGTCTATCGTAAGGAGACTTCCGGAAGATCCCATGGCTCTAAGGTTACTTTAGCATGAATTATTCCCCTCCGGACAGGATGGGCGCTTATAAAAATGGCCCCTGCGAGTGACATCGAGTGACCCCGAAGTGACTTTCCTCCTCTCCATCCTACGTGGTGGCGTGGGGAGGGCAGCAGAGAATAGCATACTGTATGCAGAGAGTTGGGGGTGGGGGGGTGGGCTGGTTTCCTGTTCCTGTCTGTGAGCAGGTACACAAAGCAGTCCTTCAGGGGAGCACTAGTGGGGAGGGGGGGCCGAGATGAAAAGAAGCCGCTGATGGTTAACAGATCTGTCCCCCAAGACTGGCTCTCCTCAGAACCCAGCGTTTGTTTACACTCCCCCCAGACTTTTTAGCATTTTCAGGACTTGGCCCCCGTCCGCGCTGCTGATTGCCATATTCCCAGGGAAGAAATGTCACTTAGCACGTCGCTGCCCTCATCCGCCCGCTAAACCTCTTATAATCCCCCCACGGAGTGAAGTCACCACGGACATGTATCCGTATGTCAGAACGACGGAGAGAAGGAGCGTAGCGCAGCTGAGGAGGAGACGCACGTTCCGGCTGAGGAGGTCATTTATGGTGCCATTCGTACACAGAGCATGAGGGAGTTTCAACAAACTGCTAGGATACCATGTTGGTTTTGTCTTAGATTTATTTAGTTTCAGGCGATTAAATTGTTGTCAGGCAGTAAATATGAGAGCTCTGTGCTGTCAACCTGTTCCGCCTCTGAGATCACAGACATCACCCGGGGAACCATCTGTGAGTTTGACGCCTTTGACGTGATAGGTC
Source organism: Hyperopisus bebe (assembly GCA_026777045.1). Classification (NCBI taxonomy): domain Eukaryota; kingdom Metazoa; phylum Chordata; class Actinopteri; order Osteoglossiformes; family Mormyridae; genus Hyperopisus; species Hyperopisus bebe. Next base: position 19,724,408 of record JAODJW010000033.1, read on the forward strand.
GGTCCCCGCAGCACCAGTCCCTCAGAGACACCTGGCGTCACTGGAGCGTCATCTGGACAGTCCAACCCGCATCATCACCTTCTGGGGCTCATACACCAACCAAACATCATGTCTAAGCATATTTCAGCATTCAGCATCTCAAGTGGGTTGTCATGCTTTCATTCACAGATTCAGACTAAGACCAGGAAAACGATGGGGGTAAATGGAAGACAGACAAATACAGAGGACAGACAAATGCAGAGGATAGATAAATACAGAAGACAGATGGATAGAGGGCAGATGAATGCAGAAGATAGACGAATACAGTGGACAGACAAATGCAGAAGATAGATGAATACAGAAGACAGATGGATAAAGGGCAGATGAATGCAGAAGATAGATGAATACAGAAGACAGATGGATAAAGGGCAGATGAATGCAGAAGATAGACAAATACAGTGGACAGACAAATGCAATGGATAGACAAATATAGAGGACGAACGGATACTGATGACAGATGAATGCAGAGGACATACAAATGCAGAAGGATGATGAATATGGAGGACAGATTGATACAAAGGACAGAGGGACATAGAGGACAGGGAGATACAGAGGATAGATAAACACACAACCAGGCAGATACAGAGGACAATACTCTGAAGGAGGAGCCTGCCACCATGATTTAAATCTGAAACAGTCTCTCCGTTTAAACAAAACAGTGGTGAATGGAGTTATATTTTTGAAGTTGAAAGAAGCAACCACCAGTGGACAGAAGGTCCAGAGAAGCGGCAAGGGCTAGAAGGTTGTAGAAGCTCAGTAAAGGTGTGGTCATTGATGTAACCAGGTTATGCTGCGCTTTTGTTTGATAAAATCAACTGTGTTCATCAGTGGAAAACAGAGTAGAGTAGAGTAGTGTGGAGGCCTCAATTCTCCAGGTGGGATGAAGGTCCTTCATGAGCGCATGTGGCACATGCAAAGAGGTTCTCCTGTCCACCAAAAGCCTCCTCTCAGCCGCGGTGGACCTGGCCAAGCAGGAGAGGGTGAAGCAAAGTTTACGTGGTAATGGGAAAGGAACTTTACAAAAAAGTTGGACTCTGGACTGTTTTCACTACAGATGAAAACGGTACTGAGCAGAGCTATTGAAGCAAACAGCACTCCGGCACGTAGAACGAAAAATATGGACCAGCGTGTAAAATCAGGCCAGACCGGAAGCAGCTCTGTTTTACTAACCGGACGACGTAAAGTTTGACTCCAACATTAAACTCTCTGAGAGGTTCATGCCACTGGCAGTGGAGGCTGAGATTGGACCACATCCGAGCCATAACGGGAGAAACTGGACCAATTAACACCATACAGGGAGGTCCAGCACAGACGGCGGGCGGCCAAATTAAGTCCCGGGGGAGGCAGGAGCCCCAATCGCCTGGCAGAGGAAGCACTGGTCATGGGTTTGCGGCCCGCCAAACGCAAAGCCGGCCAGCCGAGCACTGATGGAGGGTCCTCTGCGTATGACGCGGTGTACAGGCGGCGACTACGTGCCAGTGAGGGCTAGCCATGTTTGACCGCCGCGTTCAATTGACAGGACTGCTGACTTGTGCAACTCCCTCCAATCAGAGAGCCAGCCATTGATTTTAAGACGATACCATACATATCGGATTACGGTACAGTCGTGCGGCAAAAAATTGCATTTGATCAAAATCGATAAACGATAGTCAGCAAAAGATTATGTGACATCAGAGCGTTGACCACAGGTGTCGACTCCATGACGGTTAAACCAGCAGATTCCAACAGCACTTTGCTGATGTTCCCTTTGTCCCACCTTAGAGCGCCATGACCTCTCTGTGACATCACACTCAAAGAGGCGACATTCTTCTCTGGATTAATGATGCTGCCCCCCAACTCTTGGACACCCCCCCTACCTCCCACCTCATCTCGCACCCGCCGAGCCAGCTATCCCACTCCCCCAAATGTTTTTATTTTGTTTTGACTTTACTTGTAGTTAGTTAAGAGCATCATGGGAAAAAAAAATCAGAAGACTCCGCCCAAAAGGGTCTGTCAGCTTGAGTAATCATCAGTTTGAGTGTGTTTTTGTTTCCTGAAGTTAAGCAGCATTAATAAAAGCACAGAGTCATAAAGCGGCGAAAAGCCACCCGCGCCTCACTTTTATGATGTTGCTGTTGGACCTGTCTGTGTGCGTACCGTAGAGAATGGAGCAGGAATCCATTTTAAAGGCCCCCTCCCTGGACCACAGTCACAGAAATGAACTCCCCCAGCGCAAGACACATTAGCCCCCGTGTCTGGGGGACCCCACAGCTAATAATAGCCCCCCCAGTCGTAAAGAGGGTCCAGTGGATCAGATTCTTTCGTTTGATATGTGTGAAATACAATATTTTTTTCGGCTCTGATGCTGTGTTACTGGCCCTCTATGTAAATCTGCGTGAAATGGCAGTCTGGCCTGCAGTGTAAATCATCACACGGCTGTTTATGATGGCTGCCCGGCTCTGCTGTGACGTTTTGCTTTTTTTGGTGATGGGGGGGGGTGTCAGTGAATCAGTGAATGAGTCAGTGTTTAAGGTAAAATGTGTTCTCTGATTAAAATGCAACAGTGCAGCTAAATTTGCTTACGCAATGTCAGACTTTCAAGGTACATCATTAATAATATTAAAATCAATGATTTATTTTGATTTTATGTTGCCTTGCTGGAGTTCTGACTGATTTTTAGATTGTTTCATTATCGCAGATTCATTTTTATGCTCCTGATTTGAAAGCACATTGCGAATCATAGTGAATAAATACAGAAGCAAATGGAACAGGCTTCACATCTGAAGGCCCACAGAAGCAAATCAATGTACAGTCCCGATGATCCAGCGCTGTGACATCCTTTCTTATCACACAAAGATTAAACCAGATCACTGCCAAACAGGCATTACAGCTTAAGCAACCTCTGTGTGTGTGTGTGTGTGTGTATGTGTGTTTGTGTGCGCATGCAGTTCCCATAAACATTTGGTCCCCAGAATGTTATAAAAACCTGTTATTTTGCTCTTGTAGGGACAGTTTTTTTGGTCCTCACAAGGGCAAACTCAATTTTGTGGATGCAGTCAAAAAAAATTGAATTTCGTTTGGTTACTTCTGGTTAATGTTAGGGCTGATTAGGGGTTAAGGTTATCATAACTGGGATTAAAATTATGCCCATAGAAATGAACAGAGAGTCCCCACAAAGATATACTGTATCTACCTAATCTGTTTGTAAGTGTCCCTGTGTTTTCCTCTTAGTGTGAATAGAGGAAGAGCACGTGACAGAGTAAAGCCCCACCCCCAGGGACTCAGGGTTTCAGACAGTACGCTCTGTCTTTCAGCTCCGGAAGTGGGCACAGCTTAATGTAAGGTCATTGTGCCGTTACATTCCAAGGATAACTGCGCGGAACACCGTCCCATCCGCCTTCCTGTCCTGGAGGGGCCATCTGAAAACATAATTGATTCCGATATTAAAGGGAACAGGCCCGGACAGCATTCCGTGCATGCTGAACTCTCCGGTGCGGTTAGCGAGAGAGCCTTTCCTCCTTATCCAGGATAAGGTTACATCCCGCACTGTCTTTGCTTTGACCAGCTCATAAAATAGACCTCATAAATATTTTTCATGTGTTATTTAAACTAACTCAACTCCCAGTGGCAAGAGAGCTTGATGTTTTTGAAACGTCCTTAGAGGCTCTGCGAAACATTTTGGGAGCCGCAGTGCTGTGAATGCTGGGAGCGGCCGTAAAGACGACGCGCCTCTGCTAGGAGTCCGCGAACCGGGCGCGATTACGCGCGTCTGGACTGCGGCGGCTGCATTTTTATTATTATTATTATTATTATTATTATTATTATTATTATTGATAATATAATGGCTAATAAAATAATAATTACTGTTATCGCATTTGTCGTTATAGAATATTTACAGTTGTCTCATTCTTACAAAAAATCGAGGAGATTTTATATATATATATACACACACACATACATACACATAATTTATCGTTAAAATCGTTAATTATTAATACTACATAAAATATTGCATAACTACAAACTCATCCGACTGGGAGAAAATGCATCGTTTGCAGAATATGCCGATATGGACCTATCGTATAAGGTGAAACAGAAAATATGCTCAGCAAAAATTACACACTGTTGCTCTGACGGCTGACAGTTTTACACTAGGCACTAAAATACAAGGCAGAACATTTTAAAAGCTCGGCTGTTTTATTTTTCTCTTTGCTGCATTGGGTCTCTTAATTTCGTCTCGCCGTGCGCGATTGCGGCGCCTATCCGTTTCAGCTCCGTCATGGACACCCTTCATTCATCGTTCCTTTCAATCTCACCTTTCTTTGGATTGTATTGAATTCATTTGTATTTTTATTCGTTAGCTCCTTAGGCCTAGAACAAATATAAAACACACAAGGCAGTTTATTTTACCACTATTAACATTTTAATTTTCCCTTGCAATACACTGAAACCGAAATTAATATTCAATTAATATAGAATTAAAATTTATTGTAATTTAACTGTACTATTACGCGACTGTCCTCTCTCATGAAACGAAATAGATAGATAGATAGATAGATAGATAGATAGATAGATAGATAGATAGATTGATTGATTGATTGAAAATTGAAAATAAATTACAATAACACAGATGGAGACGCTAACTTTCTCATAAATAAAATAATCCTGAATCGCACATATCTCTTACGTTATTCGATTTTCACTTCATCCTACTGTGTTTAATTGGATAGAGAAATAGCAAGCATTATTAACACCGAAATCTAAAATTACCAGTTTCAGTCAATATCAGTCCTTAAGATAATTGGCATACATCGTCACGCGCCGCCTCTTACACGAATGTCTCCCAAATGTAGGCTTAATTTTTTATTTTTAATCATTAGAAAAGTTGAAATATTAGAAATATTGTCCATAAATCGCTTTCTGTCCCAGAGTTTTGACAGAATAATTTGTATGGGTGCCCCCCCCCCAGCCCGCATCAGACATCGCGGCGTATTTGGGGCTAATCCTCAGTGAGCACTTTAAAAGCAAACACCGTTTCATTAAAAAGGGGCTCCCGTTGCTGCTGTAATTAAAACTAAACAAGAGCCCGTGAACTGAGTAAGTGCATTGAAAGGTGCCATTGTATTATCGATGGGCATGTATCCTCAAAATCAACGTCCGGTCCTGCTTAATGCGAGGAGGGAACTCGTAGTATTATATATAGCCTATTTAATAATACTATCCCTTACACAGACACACACACACACACAAACACACAAAATAAGTAACACCGATGGATTATATATGCATACAAACACACACACACACGCACACATATATGTGTGTGTGTGTGTATTTATTTTTAGGGAGGACGAACGTGTCCCTCCATGCTGCGTCTGAGTCCGTAAACCCGGCCATGACCGTAGGCTAACTGCTTATTTTAACAAATATATTATTTCACCTTGTTTTACGAAGGTGTTCGGTGAACAAACCCCGCTTTGTATACACCTGGGTTCACTCCGTAAGCGGGTTTCTTCGGGAGATCCGGCTTTATAAGCAGCTAAAAGGTGCATATGCTGGATAAAAAAGGCGAGCAAACGGACATCTAGGAAAAGTTACATGGTGTTAGAAATACTAATTAAGAAAAAACATTGTAGTCGAGAACAGCGTGTCAGTGAATGGTTATGCTATGTGTTCTGACGATACTTAAAAATGACGACGTTTTTTTTTTAAAAGAAAAACATTTAAATCATAGCAAATCTACTTACTATAGTATAAAGAGAAGGCATGTAAAGTACTTTTTTTTTATTTAACGTGCGCGTGAAATGAAAAAGCTATCTTCCACGAGTAGCTGTTTATATCTTTATAAATACCAAGACTTTTTTGTCATATTAGGCTATTTGAACGTACAACCCACCTCGTACAGTTCACAAATCAATTTTATTAATTTAAACACAAAACAATAAAGTCAAAAATCTGTACACATCTTTTTGCAGACACAACAAACTTTTTGTTTAACAATGAGGCCCCAGTAATGTAAATTTTCCAGTTTGCATTATGATTGCAACATAAAAAGCTCGCCGTAAATATCTAAAAAACGTTTCATTGCCTATGGTGACCTTGATCTAGCAGCAATATGACGCCCCCACGCCGGGGAGCAGTTGCTTTCAGAGGAGAGAAACCAGAAAGTCCGGTGCAGTTTGCCGGGTGTCCGTGTGTGACGAGGGAGACGCCAAGCAAACGCCTCTTAGGGGAAATTCACATTGTATAGCACACGGGTGCGAGTGCGCGTTCGTGTGTGTACGTGATCGTGTTTGTACGTGCGTGTGTGTATGATCGTGTATGTACGTGCGTGTGTGTGATCGTATATGTACGTGCGTGCGTGTGACCGCGTATGTACGTGCGTGCGTATGTGATCGTGTATATACGTGCGTGTATGTTTAGTTCGTGTATGTACGTGCTCGTGTGTGTGTGTGTTCGTGTATGTGTTCGTGTTCTCGACCTCGAGGTCCGAAAACACGGTTAACCAGATCGGGTAGTTAGGGAAGGTTAACTATAGGACTGTACGAATTTAAACTACTGCGATCAAAATGGACAAGGACTACGATTTAAAAATCAAAATTAACATGACTTCTTAAAAAGACTACTTCATAAAAAACAATTGGTGAACAAGACTCTGTGGTAGCGCTTGTTAAAAAAAAGTGACTTTTTCCTAAAGAGGCTGAGGTTTAGTCTTAGTTCAATACTAGTTACACTGGTTACAATGGTGGTGAAAGGATGACAGCTACATTTGTATATGAGATTTGTGAGATCATACTCGTTTTCAGTTTATATGATCCCACCCTGTATGGATGTGGCAACTTCCATCCTTTACTTTGGTGTTCAGTTCTGCTGACTCTTCACCGAAGACCCAGCACAGGGCAGAGGACACCCTCAGCGAAGTCCAAACTCAAAAAACATACGTCACGTTAAAGCGAATCGCTCTGACGGGTTTGGATTTTAGCAGAACCTCAAGGCCGTGAAAAAAAGGTATAGATAGACAGAGAGGGAGGGAGAGAGAGAGAGAGAGAGAGAGAGAGAGAGAGAGAGAGCTGTGGGAGAATGACAGACCCAAACAGAAACAAAGTCATGATTGACACTTGACATCCATGCTCTTTTGGTCTTGACAAACCAAGTTATCACAAATTCTGTATCTACATATTTATACCATGGAGGAGAATGTGAAGCACATCAACACTTTAAGGCACAGCACAGACTGGGTGCAAGGCCTTCAAACACATCGCCATCGTTCAATAGCACAGACCTAAACAAATGAGGAGGGTTAGGGTAATCCAGTGATTACAAATTTAGACACACAAAAGGATCTCATCTGTACACGATTGTCTCAGCAATGTAAATAAAGTTTTTTTTTAATCTTAAATTATTAGAAAACCATTTGCCATAAAGAATTTCTTCTTGATAGGATCAAAAGTACTTTGCACTGTGAAAAGGCACGAGTCTCTCGACGAGGTACCTTTAGGGGGCGCTGTCGTTCACACGCCCTCGGCTCTAAAATTTGCATGGGTGCCCAGGGCGGGGGTGCTCGGGGGGCTCTTGCCACGAGCAGGCCGGCGGGCCCCGTGTCTCTGTGCCGTAGGGGGGGGCGGGGTTGAAGTGTTGCGGGGCCAGACGGGGCCAGTAGCCCGTCTGGTCACAGGTGCTAACCCCCGGTCCGGCTTGGCCCGGCCCAGCCAGCTCAGGCGAGACCATAAAACATCCTGATGGCTTTTCCAAGGAGCCCTTTCACAGTAACTGGGGCCAGCAGCTGTGCGCCCATAATTCACTGTCCTCCGTTTAGGGAAAGGTCAGGGGTTAAGATGAGCCGAGGCAACACAGCGGGGGCGGGGCAGCGGGCACGGGCTGGGCGGGGAGGTGTGGGGGTCCGAGGCAGGGCGGGGGCCCTGAGGTTTCTGGGCTGTCTGCCGCAGGCGCTACAAGTAATCCAGCTCCAGAGCGTGGTGGAGAGCCATAAGGTCAGAGTGGCTGGAGATCCTCCAGAAAGGCATGTTGTGCTGGGGGCAGAGAGGGAGGAAGCAGCGGGTGTCAGTGGCGGGAAACACGAGGGACCCCAAAATGCCAGGGAGGGGCCACAAAGGACCCCGTCCTTGTGATTGCTGGGAGCGAGGAACCAGACCGGCACCAAAAATAATGGCTTGACACAAAAACTCCTACACACCCCAATGTGTAACAAACCCAGACTCAATTCAATTCAATTCAATTTTTTTTATGTAGTGCCTTTCTCAACATAAGGGACTTGACAAGAGTGTGTGGCAGGTCGTTACTACATCATTTATACAAAATAGTGCATGAAATCCCAGCCAGACTTTGGAGACAACAGTCCTCAAAAATGCATGTCTAGCTTTTTGGGATAAAACCCACTTTCGTTAACATCAGAAGTAACAAGAAGAGACGCCAGTGTGGAATTGGGTTCCTCCTCACGGATACTGCGCCGGCTTTGGTTCGGTTGGAAGGGGGACACCTCTGAGGCTGGCTACGGCTTTAGCGACGGGTGGGAATGTGTGGGACGGTGAAGAGGCCCCCTCACGCTGGGACACAGCCCATCAAAGGGAGCCGCTTCCTGCCTCGTCGAGCCGCCATTGACCCCGAAAGGCTCCCGTCCTCTTCTTTGTTAAACTGCTTTTGCTTTTGACTTTTAAAAGCTTGAGATGTTATCTCGTCCCCCATTCACAGATTTAATAACTGGCCTTGCTTTCTGGAACCCCCCTTTCCCCCCCCACCAGTGTTTGCTGTTTTGTGGGGTGGGGGGGGGTGTCTAGAGTTTCTCACAGCATCAAACCACCACTCACCCCCCAACCCTCCCTGCGTTAGACTGTGACGGATCACTTTTACTTCTGATGGTCATGTCTGGACATCTGCAGGTAGACGCCCAGGAGACACAGCAGAAAGAGGCAGCGATTCGACAGCAGAGATGTCAGTCATGGAAGCTGTCCAATGACTGCTCTCGTGAGCGAGGACACTGCTTCACACTGCCGATCCAGCCTGCAGCAGTAACGTGTAGCTCTCCAAAGATACAGACAGTCTCGGGTTTGCAGCTTATCGTGGGTGGATTTGATTTGCATTAAAAGCTTAGCAAAAAAAAAAAAAAAAGAAAGAAACAGCTGAATACCAGACAGAATCATGAACTCCTGGCAGCAGCCAACAGGTTTGACAGGTATGTGTGATGTGATGGGACAGTACCTCCACACACAGCCTGCTGCACGCCAAAGCCCCATGCCGGCCAAGGCCTTATGCTCAGGAGCTCTGAATATCGCCATTCCGTCTGCCAAGCTGCCTGTCTCTTAAAGGCACGCTCTCTTAGAGGGCAGGCCTTGTTTATTGTGGCTGAATGGAGTGATCGAGCGATATTCCAGCATGAAGTGTATATCGTTAACCCTTTTGGTTTCTGAAGAGGAGCCCTCTGAGATCGCTGAGCAGAGCCCCACATTAGATCAGGGGGTCCTCCATGTGTGCTGCACACCTGGCCGTGCTGCTGTGGGCGGGGGGTGGGGGGCTTACCTTTTTGGAGCCCTGTTCCTCTTCCACTCCGTCTCCCACGACAATGTAAACAACTTTCCTTCCGAAGCGCTGGATGACCCTCTCGAAACAGCTCTCTTTGCCTGCAGACAGAGGGAGACGGAGATCAGCCTGCCTCAATAGCAGCGCTGTGTGCACTTCGCTACGACACGTATTACGATGCGTTACACACTGTAAACCTTTACCATTGGCCTGGTGATTTTATGAGATCAGTGTCTGGATCAAAAAATGGGTTTGAAAGGCTTTAAGTGCCCCCCCCCCATCCCAAGAAAGTGGGACAAATGGACTTTAACAAGCTAAATCAGGCTCACATGCTAATGCGGGGGCTGGAGGCTGGGGGGGGGGGGCTAATAGATCTCCCTAGTAGACGAAATCCAGTTGAAAACAGCACAAAAGTGAATGTTGATGTTTATTTAACGTTTAAGGCGGAGGGGGAAAATCGCCCTCGTGGAATGACATAAATTTGCAGAAATGGTTTCATATGCAAGCCTGGATGAGGGGGGCCAAGGGCAAGCTGCCCTTCAACAAAATAACCCCAGCATGACTGGCCCCCCCTCCTCAGAACCGAGTGGGTGTCAGGCCTCTCTGTCTGCCCTCTGCGGCCCGACAGAGTCACATGTCACACGTTCGCTCTGCAGCTCACGGAATATTTACCGATTTTCGTCGCACTATAAATATTTTCGATGGGAAACACGATCCCCAGTCCGTAGAGTAAGACCTTGGCCAGGGCTGGGATGAGTTGCGTCGTGGTCACTAAAATATTCACACAGTTTGACCTGGAATGAAAAGGTGTGGAGAAAAGGTGGGTATGAGAGGGTGGGGTCAGAGGGTGGAGTCCGGCAGCAGGCCGACCTAGACGACATGACCCAGACTGCGTCTCTGAAGGCTGGTTCATACTTCTCGCACTCGCCTCGCCACTCTGTGTATTCGTACATGGAAACGTTCATAGTTCTCCAGTCAAATGTGTGGTATTTACATTTTAAATAATAATAATACTAATATAAATCATTATTCTGAGATTCCTTGCACACATACCACAGCATTGAGGTTTATGTTTGTTTATTGATGTTTTACAAATTCAGAAAGCCAGCTCACAGAGTTGCCATCTTTGGTCAGCTGGCTGGAATGAGATTTTCAATTAGTCTGCACTCACATACACAAACATTTACATACATGTAACAGTTTTATTACCTTGTAAATAGTCTGAAGGGTTTGCAAACTACCCCAACGCTTGTGAAAAGCATCCATGGAGGTATTCAAAGTGGACGCTAGGGAATCGATCATGCGCAGTGTGTCCAGACTAATCTGGAGTGCGGCAGGGGTTTGTCCGCGGAGGAGCACAGTGACGTCAAACGCGTCATACATGTTTATGGGGACACGTCTGCTAGTATGCGTGCCGAGAAGTTTGAACCAGTCACACGTTCACCTCATACGCAAACGCCATTGCATGCATGTATCTGGGGTAGTACCCTACCTGGAGTGGATCAGTGTCAGGGCTTTGAGGGCCAGCGTTAACCAGGAATCGGTCAGGGCTTCGATTTCTGCTCTCAGCTGTAACCAGGCTTCCCGTTTGGCCGGACCGAGGAGACCTTCGTCGGGGAGAGAGGGAGATGCTATTTGTGTTGGAACGACAGCCCGATGCTTTAAGGTTCACGCCCCACCCCGCCCACCTGGCCCCCTAACCCTGCCCCCACCCAGCCCCGGGCCTCACCTCCAACATTGTTCTTATAGGTGCCGTAGATCTCTTTTACCCGTCGGTAGCGGAAGGCGAGCTTCCGCATCCAGTCGACACCGCCGCGTACACCGGTGGCCAGGCACAGGTTGGCACTGGTGGCTGCGGCATGGAAGCCGTCCGTGCTGAAGTTGTATGTGCTAGAGAGAGACGAGACGTGAGGGTACGCTGTCATCGGGGGGGGCGCTGCAGGAAGGGGGCGGAGGGACACTGCGGAAATGACCGTACCTGAGGTCCTGGCCGTTGTCGTCGGACGACACGTCATCGATGTGGACCTGGTCACACTCCTGCAGGCAGAGAAACGTGACCAGCGTGAGATGCATCCGCAAACACCACAGGGGCACTGTTCTAAGGAGGAGGCTTGCTGTCTAAAAGCGGCATCCAGTCTCTTGAGATTTGTGCTTCTGTTCGGGCTGTCTGCCCCTCACACCCACTCCAGCAAACCAGCAAACACACATGGCCTCCTCTGGCTTGGCTGCCTGCCTGCCTCCTGCCACTAGATGGCTCTGCTGAGATGGTGAGCTCTAAAACAAGAAATCAATTGACATATTACCAGCGAGCCGTAATGATGGGCAGGCCGAAGTCTGTGTCTGCGCCTGTGAGTGGCAGGGACACACGTGCGGCGCCCTCTTCTGGAGAGCGCAGCGATGGTGCTGTGGGGGCCCGTGAGGCCCCTGTGTACCGTAACACAAACCAGACTTTCTGCTAAATGTAACGCACTAGAGAAATTGAACCTGATGTTACCCGCCAATGAAATTATGCCCCCTGATTGCCGCTGAGCCACACACACCGGCATTGCCGTGGGCCCCCTTTCTAGGGGAAGCAGACTGAAAATCTGTTATTAGTTTACCATTTATAGGAACAGCCCCCCCCCCACCCCCCCTGGCTCTCAGAAGTACAACATTTGTGGGAGCCTACCCTTTAGCATTCAAATCAACAAATTTCACGGGAGGGGGGGGCAGTTCAGCGACGCGAACCCACTGCTGGTGACATCAAAAGAATGTGAAAGTTTGCTGCCCTGTCCTGCCCCAGTCGGCACCGTCGCGGGGTTCTGGACCATTAAACACCGGTTATCTCGGTTCTGTTCCATCTGCTCTGCGAAGCCTTTTGTTTAGGGATGCCGCAGAGAACAGTGCCGCTGTTCTGGAAGGTTCCCTTCACACGGTTTCAGACAAGGCCTCTAATGGAGTTACGGCCGGCTGTTAACACATCAAAACACGGAACGGAGGCCCTGCTCCGGTCGGGCCTGAAGTGGCCCGCACTGACGTAGCCGCATTCCTGCCTTATGCCATGACTGGGGGAGAACCAGGCCGACAGACCGTATCCCGGCTTTATTTTACTGGTTCCCCTCTGAACAAATTTTTCATCTCCCTGGATTTGTGGGGAAGGCAGGGCAGAGAGACGTGGGGAGAAACTCAAACCAGCTGTTCTTTAACAGAATTAAAATCTTGACCCCCCCCAACCTCTGCTCTAATGCAGCCATTCTCCCGCCAAGCCTCTCCCAGCGAGCCTCCAGATCCGAAGAGGAAAACACTTTGACCTCTCAACCTTCTTCTCCTCTCCTGGGGTCAACAGCTTCAGATAAGGCTGGAAAGGGGTTGGGGGTGTGGAGGGTGTGGGGGAGCGGGGTTGTGTGTGTGTGTGTGTGTGTGTGTGTGTGTGTGTGTGTCAGTGTGGCTTGCTACAGACTAGACACAAGAAAAGCAGATTTCAGACTCCAGTAGAATCTCCTCGAGTGTGCGTAGACCATTACCAGTGTTCCCACAACCTTTGTCTTAAGTAGTGCTGACCAGGACAGCCCAAAATCATTAGGTACAGATCTGCTAATGATTCCCTACCCGGAGTCAAACCCCACCCCCAACAACACTCTTTGTTTAACCCTATTCAGTCTGAGCATCAGAGAAGCTTAGGGGGGAATTCTCCTGTGAAGTTTAACAAAGAGCACTAATCCCTGCGATCACAGGGGCGTGCTTGTATGTTTAGGCCGAACCTGAAATCACACATTTTACACCGGCACAGAGCTCCTTTCAGATCCCATTTAGTTGTAAATGGGCCAATTATCTGCTAATTGACCGGTAATGAACTTAATGGGCTCACTCTGCGGTGTGTGTGTGTGTGTGTGTGTGTGTGTGGGGGGGGCGTTGCTTTCTCGGGGATGGAGGGACTCTGCTCTATATAAGCTCACAGCATCTCGCCATCCCTTGTCCTGCATGGCATCCCTCAATCTCAGGGACTCTGCTCTCTGTGTAAGTTCACAGCATCTCGCCATCCCTCATCCTGCCCTCATGTATCCCTCATTTGCCGGAATGGGTCGAGCTCCTTAGCCGCTCTTTTGGGGAGGGGCTCAGTCTGGGCCACAAACACGTCTGTTCAGCTCATGCTCAGTGTGTGTTCAGCCGTTGACCCAGCCGGGCATGAAGACCCCCCTCCCTCCACATTCTGCCACCCCCTGAAAATAAGGTACACGCGATCACCATCCACTGTCTCCGTAAAACCTCCTGCTAATGCTAACAGCTTGAGGGACGCAGAATGGGCGAGCGGGAGGAATGCGAGACCCCCCTCCAATTATGGATGGCAGCTGGGGAGAGTGTATTGGCAGCCATGCAGGGGAGACACTGGACCCGACTGCGTTGGGGGTCATCCCTCATAACCCAGGGGGGGGGCACCCCAGGGTGATTAAGCAGATGAGCCCCAGCGGGTGTCAGTGCAACCACAGTGAGTGGGATCCGCTATCCTGCCCTTTTTTTT
>JAODJW010000033.1:19789439-19801889 GCA_026777045.1 Hyperopisus bebe
GGAGTGAGGCAGTTTGTGTGAGTTATTGGGGGAGTGAGGAAGTTTGTGTGGGTTATTGGGGGAGTGAGGCAGTTTGTGTGAGTTATTTGGGAAGCGAGGCAGTTTGTGTGAGTTATTTGGGAAGCGAGGCAGTTTGTGTGGGTTATTGGGGGAGTGAGGCAGTTTGTGTGGGTTATTTGCTTTATTCAGGTTTGACTTAGCTTCCATGTTAAGGTCTGTTTTCTTAAAGGGGCAGAAGCCTCATTCTTCTTTTTTTAAACATACCTTTTCATCCCCTCGTGCCTAAATCCCCTCCCCCACACCACACCCTACGAATCAACAACATGCATCCCCTGCTTTTAATAACAGTTTATTATTCATAAGATTTTAAAACAAATATAACACTGTGATGATATTAGGTCGCAAAGGTATAATGGCAAAGGAAGCTGTTTTTGTTTGAGCGACTTAAATATTCCGAACTACCCACAGAAACATGTTAAAAACCACGAGGTTCCAGCACCTTATGTTAAAAACCCACTACAGCACTTATTCCATTCTGGGTTCTGGCCCGCGATCCCATGCTCAGGCGCCGGTATGGTACAGCCGTACCCACTGGGTTGAATTTGAGAAGCAGGATGTCAGTTTAAATCTTCACGGGCCCCGTCGCCTCACCCTGGAAGGGTCCCACGCCGACCACCTGATACGCGGCCCCTGCATGGCTGCCAGCTGCCTCACTATTTCCACCCCCGCCTTGAGAGGGACCGGTGCCATAGGGACGGGCCACTCCTGGTGCTCATGGACGCCTGTTCTTCCGGCAAGTGTCCCCCCCCACCCCAGTTGTTGACTGCCCTTCCCGTTTCCCATGCAACTCACAACGTGCATGGAGCATTGGGGAGGAGAACAGGGGTGTTTAGGTTCTTGCATGAGACACAACATGCTTCCTGGAAGCGTGCATTTTCAGAAAGGTGCGCAAATCTCCACCAAAACACAAACAGCACAGAATGGCCACAGACGAGCGTACAGAGGGTCCCACGCTCATCAAGGAGGAACAAAAGCCATCATACGCTATTTTTGAGAATCCAGGTATATCATGATATAATGATTTTTTTTCTTGGTTCAGCTCGTCTTGAAGGAGCCGAGTAGCGGTTACCTTAAGCAAACGAGCTCACGGCGACGGAAATAACATGCCGAGTTTTCGGGCACAGCCAGACCTCCTGGTGCCGTTCGCCGTCTGTTGGCGAGAACTAAATATATTTTCTGCATTCTAAACCGCATTTAACAGAGCAGGAGAATAAATAGCTTTCTCCGTCAAGCATTCCCAAGTCCAAAATACTGACGGAGAGAAAAACACCCCAGGGCAGGAGAGTAGTAAAGGCCTGCGTGAAGCTGTGCGCTGGGCTCGTCCTTCTGTCGACGGGGAGGTCGCTTTCTGGGGAAACTCCTCGGTATTGAAGAGCTGAGAACATTTGTGGCTGGACGTAAACTGTAGCTTCTTAGCGGTCTAGCTCCCCGAGCCAAAATGATGTCACATGGAACACCTGTTCGCAGAAACATCACCCACCCAAAAAAGTCCCCGGCAACCGTCCAGAAAGTGAACTTATGAGCAGTCACACTTATTTTCTTATTCATGAATAAAGTGCACATAGCGACAGCCTCCTGATGCTGTGAGAACAGTCTTTACGTCAAAGGAATTCTGCGGCAATCACCATCAAGCCGGGTAGAGGCAGCCTTTAGTGGCCAGGAGCTGCCAAATGGACGCTTCCCGACGTCTCGTAGCTAAATCGATCATCAATAAGGAAGCTGGACACTAACCTGTCCCAATACCAAGTGGCCAGTTCAGCATCTTACCTGTTGCCTGAAGGTCAAGCCTTGAAGCAGCAGGGTTAATTCATCCCTGAAGCTGCATTTGTTTAGTGTTAATTAATGTGGAAAAACTAGCTTTAGTGAATCTTTTTCTGAATGAACAATCTCTACGGTAAGGTTGTAATAAATGACTGTATTCAGCACGACAGAGGTCAGATTATGTAAGCCCTTTAAATAAAACACAATCAACTCTTAGAGGCAACACATCAATAATGAGTCATGTGGCATTATTAAGTGACTCACTTAGATGATAGCTGAGATCACCGCCAATGTTCCTTAGCCTGTCGGACAGTAAACACAGAACCGCATGACGTCCTTCCTCTTAAGAAACAATCTGATTTGGTGAATGCGCCCCTCCGTTTTACAGGGATCATAAGGCCGTGCAGGTCTGCCTGTAAGATCTACTGGATCGCTGCTGTCCAAAGCAAATGTCTAAGGAACTGGGGCTCGCACTTACCTAATGTGTGAACATTGCAAATCTCTACAGAATGATGGGATTCCGTTCACTTCACTGAAACACGGAGGCCTTCCAGACACAAATGCTCCAGTTTGCTTTAGAAAGACCTGTACACCAGCATCACATGATTTGACCCAGGACAAGCGGGTGGGCAATGCTGAATATGATAGATGCAAAAGTGCAAAAATGCAGTTGGAATATAGACAAATTTGAGATAAATACGATTTTTAAAAGAAAATAAATAAATAAATTGGTGCAGATGGATGGATGGATGGATGGATGGATTGATTGATTACATGATTTTCCCATATTATGAATCATGCCATAGACAGAAAGCCAGAAGACAATGCAAGGAAACAGGGAAGTCCCCCATGGTGGTTTGCTGGACTGTAAACTCTGGGGTCTGGAGTCCTCTGGTTACAGTATCCTTCACAAGGCAGAAAAGTCTGTAAGTGTTAGAACACAAGAGTGATAGCAGAGAACTTCTTTCATCCAGTCTATAATCCTCCAGTGACGTAATGTTCAAATCCCTCTCAGACCATGTTTAACTTAACTGAGCGGAAAAGATTTCAGAGCCCCGAATGATTTGAAATCCAGGGTTGACAGCACCTACTTCACTACCAGATTTTAAGCGAGTCTCTGGAAGAGGTCAGCTGGGAATTGCACCTGGCGGGCTGTGATTTTCAGATCTCAGTTCATCTAAGAAGCGACAACAAACAAAATGGTCTTAAGTGAAGCTTGTTTATACCTGAATGAATTCTGACAATGTTTAATCAGGCCCAGAATGAGGTGGCTTTTGTGTTGCCCGTCAGAAACACAACGCAGGTTTAAGGCTTTAATTCAAATCAGTGAAAGACACAAACGGTTCATTCAGAAGATTCATCCACCTCAGTGACCACAACCACCCCATAATCGCCTGGCTTTACTTCTCCACAGAGTGCCAAGGACAAAAATGTAAAAAATCAGTGGCTAAAACACAGAATGACTTCCAACTGTTTTTGGTGATTTGATACCAGTTTTTACCTCATTGGCAGCTCCTGTCTAACAAAATGCTGGAAGGAAGCTCTCACAGAGCTGCCATTTTCACTTTGCTGATTGTCATGGTCATTTCCAGTTTCAGAGAGGCACCAGTGTTTGGTAAAACAGGGCATTGTAAAGTGTTACTGCCCCTGTTTGTGACCCAAAAAAGACCATATTTACATTCCTTCCCTGGACTGTCTGTAAGCCACTGATAACTGAGAGGGTCAACAGCAACACTCACATTGCTGACCATGAACGTGGAAACAACACAACAATCACACAATGTGGAAAATGGATATCGATGATGTATTTAGAGTGTTTGGATTCACGGGTCAGGCATCATCTTACAGAAGGATTATGGGTAACAAGCACCTAAAAGAAAACACTTTTGAAGTGTCATGACTGCTGGAGAATACTGAATCTGGAACTGGGGAAGAAAAAAAACATTTTCAAATTCCTGCCCAGTTGATGCTTGTTCAGCTGAAATACTAAGTAATGCAAATAAGCGGGAATGTTTTTGAGAGGAGGAAAAAAAACTTTGGAAATATGTGAAAACCGTGGAAAGGTTTTGATTTACTTTGTCTTTGAAGGTGTGCTATTAAAGTCATGTCTGAGAGACTGAAATTTCCTGTATATTAGCAAGAGCACCATCACAGCCTTTCAAAAGCGTGGCCCTCATTTCAGGTTCCCCAACACATCCTAAAAAGAATGACTTCATGGATGTTTAACTGGAAATTTATAAACGTTACAAAAGATTATATAGCTATTGTGAGGTGAAGGAGTTCATATTTACATGCTGTTTTTTTTTATATATAATTGTTGTATAGAACAAACAACAACAAATGTGGTAACCCCACAGACTCACGTGAAAACTAGCCTGGCATTTTGTGCGATATCAACAACGTACAATTAGGTACAATTAGAGCCCGAGTCAAGTGTTAGCATCAGCGCATGTGATGAGCATTAGCGGTAATGTGCGTGACAAACGGTAGTACTAGCACCTGTGATCAGCATTAGCGTTAGCATGTATGACTAGCATTAGCACATGTGACAAGTGTTTGCATTAGCTCCTGTGATGAACATTAGCATTTGCATGTTTGATGTGGGTGTTCTGATGGAAAGAGCAGCCCTCTGTCTGTTACTCTGTCAGGTCCACACAGGTGAAAAATGTCAAGACCCAAGCCGGGACATTCATTTTACACTGTTTTATTGTATCACTCAAAATAAGATTTAAAGGTTATAAACTCTTATCTTATTTTAGAGGATGGTACAGCCACCTGGAGAGAACCACCAGCCTAAAACTCTTCTGGATGCACAACAATATAATCAAAATAATTCTTGCAACTTCCAATAAACTGAGTACTTTATTTTGAAAGCATCTTGAATTTATATGAAGCCAGTGAAAAGTTTATTCTACCCCTTTAAGAGACACATAACTCTTCTATTAAAGCCAATTTTCTTCAAAGTCCTATGTGTGAATCTAATGTTTTTTCTCCGGTAAAATATATGTGAACCATCATCTCGACACTTACGATGTGATGCTGAACCACAGAGCAATGCAAGGAACCTTCCTTTAAAGTATCTAGTTTAAAACGCTGCAGCCTTTGCACAAGTCCAGCAGGAAAAGCTCATAGACCAAGGCGATGGAGCCCAACACTGTTTCACAATGAACAGCTTGCAGTGACGGGCAAAGGTTGGTGATGACATGAAAATGAGAAGTACCCCCCTCCAGCAGCATTTAGAGGAATGAAAAGTACCTTCTTCAGAAAACAGATTGCCAGCATTTAGAGAGGTGATACATAACCTCTCCAGAAAACACACGTTACAATAAAGAGAGGAATCATGAATATCCTCTCCAGAAAATACACAATGCTAGTTTAATAGAAATGATACGTGGCCTCTCCAGAAAGAGGAAGTTAGACTATACAGAAAATACAAATAAATAATAGATACATTTATACCCTTTCCAGAAAACACAGTCATGGTATACAGATGCAAGGCAAAGCAAGTTTATTTTCATAGCACCATTCAGACACAAGGCCATTCAAATTGCTTTACAAAGGCAGACAAATGCATTCGATAGACATTAAAACCTTCTCCAGAAAATACAGTCACGATATACAGAGATTCATTTATACCCTCTCCAGAAAATACAGTAACAGTATAGAAAGATACATTTATAACCTCTCCAGAAAATACGGGCACAGTATACAGAGATACAATAATACCCTCTCCAGAAAATACAGAGCCACGATATACAGAGATTCATTTATACCCTCTCCAGAAGATATACAGTATACAGCAATACATCTCTCCAGAAAACTTGGGAAACTTTCCATTCACTGCCCACTGACATTCTAACCGCACTGCAGCGTAACTGGCCTGATTCACTCGTTAATTTCCAGCCACCACCTGTGAACAATACTGTAAATAATTTTGCAGCTCTAATTGCCCTTGTCCGGTATATTGCTGTAAAACACCAGCACTTACACTACTGTCACACCCTTAATCACAGACGCCAGGTTTATTTTCCTTGGCTTAAACAACCCAGTAACACTCTGAGGGCTGGATTCACTGCAGGAACGTATGCAGGCCTATAAAAGGAAGTGAAGCAAGCGCAAAGTGGGCAAAACCGAACACTTTCATCTGGCAAATGGAGGTTTAAGCCTCAAACTCAATTTGTATGATTACTGATTAATAAAGACGCGGCTGCCTTGCATCTGGAGATGGGGATGGCTACTTATAGACAGGACCTGAATCACCCACATGGCATTTCCAGCAGTGTGCCCATTTGGCCAGGATACTGGCCTGCAGGTATGAAGGTTACCTCCTGGAAGGTCTCTGAGGTTCTACACTCCAATGTGGAAGGTGTTGATTGACTTCAGGTGGAGTCTATTGACTATTGGTTTATCTGATTGACTTTAGATGGACCTGAGTGAATGTGACTGAACACTTATATGGACCTTAGTGACTGTGGTGACGTTGAGTGACCCTCTGGACATGTCAGGGAAGAGATCAATACAATTAGCAGCTATCAGAGCAGTGATGGTATGTAGATTTGAAAACTTGTCTGAAAACCACTTCTGCATGTATCTGTTGGTTACTTAGGGATGGTCACTGCCTTGCTAATGACACTCGAGGTGCCCCAGCAAGATGCAACACCACTGCTGAAGCCAAAGTGAGGTGCTTGATTTTGTTTAAAAGTCCCCAGACAGTGACACAATCAGCGATTTTTCAGATAGTGACACAGTCAGCAGCAGTTTTCACAGAGTCCACAGATGGTGACACAGACCACAGGTTTTCACAGAGTGGCACAATCAGTAGGTTTTCACAGAAACATACCACTCCTGCAGTCTGATACCCTGAATAACTGGACCGAGGTGGTCATGCACAGTCCAGGAGATGTTTCTGTTGTCAATGTTGCACAGCAACACTAAAAGATACTGATTCCCCAGCGCTCTACCTCCAATAAGACAAGACAAAGCACATGCTCAGCATACCAGGGCCTGTTAGGGAAGCTTCTAGAATCACTACGCTGCGTAACGTCCGTGCGTTCCTGAAATGCAACCATTCAAATGGAGCATAAGCTTAATTGTCGTGACTCCGATGCAGCCCTGCTTACTGTGAATGTAAATGTGACCTCAGTACTCCTGCTCTTCTGACTGTGTTCATGCAATGTGTCATCTTTGTGGAGTTTCTGGATAAGGTCTGATGGCTCTCCGCCTTCCTCCTGTTTGGCTTCAGACTCAACTCATCAAAATGCAGTCGACTGCATCAGTTGACAGCCGCTGTTGAATTACCAGAAGAGAGGAGTGATCTAAATGCAGGGGGGGTGTTGACGCTGAATGACAACGTGTTATTTTTTTCCCCAAAGTACAAACTGTCTTTACCTGAGAGAGGCTTCAGTCCCAACAGCACAAAATAAGACACACACACACACACACACACACACACACTTTTCTCCAAATTCATGAGAACTCGACAATCTGCAGCATTAACACGTCCCATAGGAGGGTGGGGTGCCAGGTGTGCAAAGGCATCCAGGGTTGAATTAGCAGAAAGGCTGACCAGTGTCCCTTAAAGGGGGCTTGGGGGGGTCACCACTGTGTGTGTATGGGGGTGGGGGGAGTATTGTCAGGAGCATAATTGTGAGTTGAGTCATAGGTCATAAAATTCCATCACGAGGGACTCATACTCCCAGTCTCACAAGCAGCGGAACAATGAATTATTAACACAAAACTTAAATGGCCGTCAGTCATAGGTGTCTGCTTCTCGTCAGACTGCCTTCTTGATTCTATTTGTTAATCATGTAAGATTAAACAATTTAAAAGTCAGCTTGTTCTTTTGTTTATTTTAAAGAATAATAGAGGCCTGTATAAACACTCTCAGAAATATTTATTGAAATACACAGCATCTGCAGTTCACACATGCCCAGAATATTCCGTGGATTTCTGCAGGACTAAGTATTTGAAAATGAAATTGAAAGTTCAGCAGCATATAAATACCATGGTGTCATGTGCAGTCCATGCCGCTGGAGTCTGTGGGCCCCTTGCACCATCATCCCTGCTTACGAGACAAACATTCTCAGCGATTTTGAAGGCAGGCCTCTGGTTACTCCTCAGAAACCTCCGGAATATTAACCCCGAGCCTCACGGGCCTGTGAAGTTTTCCAGACCTTCTCCGTGCTGCCGGGATTTCACTTCCGAGGGACCTGCTTGGGAGTTACTCTGCATGGTATTTAATGTGGATACTTTCTATTCTCAATTCATGGGAAACGAACAAAATTACAGAAATATGGAAAGAACAAATTAATGAATAATGTCTTTCAGAAAGGTAGTTTACTAACACAATCCAAAAAATGTAAAGGAATACAGTTTCATCAGCACTAGATTTCAACATGAGCATCATATAAAAGTCAGTTACATTACTCAGGATGCCAGTCTATCACAGGGCACGAGGCAGGGGACACCCTGGCCAGGATGCCAGTCCATCACAGGGCACGAGGTAGGGGACACCCTGGCCGGGATGCCAGTCCATCACAGGGCACGAGGTAGGGGACACCCTGGCCGGGATGCCAGTCCATCACAGGGCACGAGGCAGGGGACACCCTGGCCGGGATGCCAGTCCATCACAGGGCACGAGGTAGGGGACACCCTGGCCGGGATGCCAGTCCATCACAGGGCACGAGGCAGGGGACACCCTGGCCGGGATGCCAGTCCATCACAGGGTACGAGGCAGAGGACACCCTGGATGGGATGCCAGTCCATCACAGGGCATGTACATTTACACACGGGACGAAAGCTTCAGAAAAGACAGGGAGATCATGCAAACCCCACACACACAGGTGGGATACTAACCACCCAACACTGGAGCTGTGAGGCCTCCATGCTGCCCTAAATACACTTTATATTTACGGAAATATACTCAAAAATCAATAAAATGTCAAACTGAAATTAATTTGTTATTCATCTTTAATGGCTATTAGCAGTGTGCAATTTGGACAACACAATCAAATTTTCGTCTCCAAATTTTGCAGCATCTGTGTCTAATTATATCTGCGCACATTTGACAGCTTAAGTGCTCAGATCATTTTGATTGATTTTTAAATTCAACATGCCCTGAAGTCCATCAAGAAAATCAATTAACATTATTTAAAATCAGCCTAAGTGGATAATTATTCCCAGTAGGAAATGAGGGTCTTCTGGAAACCTGACAGACACAGGAATGGGCGGCGTGTTTACAGCCGTGACCCCTGACCTTGCCTCTCATGCTCCTGTTTGTGTGTGATCCTGCTGCACATTCTGGAAGGTTCTTTAAAATGATAACGACTCACTCCTGAATGTCTGACCCTCTCTATTAAATTACATTTGTTGTAATTTTTGATTATATTTTTTCTCAGTACGATGTCGTGAGTCCCTTCCTCGTCTTATCGATAACTGTCTTTTACAGTAATTAAATAGGACCGCTGTCCAGTCTAAGCATAACCTAAACATGACCGGAATGTGTTTTTCTTGGGGCCCAAGTGGCTCTCCCTGTATGACCGCTGAATGTCCAGGAAGCCATCCTCAGACGTCTCTTCATGACCGTAGATGAATCCCACTGTGGTGCTGCGGTCAGGAAACTGGACTCGTCACGGTCGCCCTGGTAACGCTACACTATATAACACGGCTGCAGAAGGTCAAACGTATGGTCCTCAGTGACCACAAAATTCAAAATAGGCTGTCACTAGCCACTCTGTGTATAACTCTGCTTTTTAATATTAGCAGCTAAACCTAAAGACAAAAAGCACACAGGATCTGATGCGTGTTTATGCTTAGATAAATGACCAGACTATGTGGCTTCCATCCATTCATCTGCTGAGCGACGTCACTGCCAAGGGCACGAGGCATAGTTATACCCTGGGCGGGATGTCGATGGACTGTCAGATGTTTTATTATTATTTTGAAATGACAGCAGATAAGAGGTGCATGACTCAGGCTGCGCTGTACTGAAGTGTGTCCGTGCCCGCGGTCAGCGCAGTTTATGTCACACGCACACGGGGACCGCCTGACTGTGACATTTTCAGAGGCACTTTTGCCATCGTGCCGGTTGCCCGCTCCCAGTCAGCTAGATGCAAATCAGCCGGAATGTTTTTATGGTGCTTTGCCGCCGGTCTATGAAAACGGTTAAAAATCCCACGGGTCAGTGAAAATGATCCTTTCATTCCAGCCGCCTGCTTTAAGTCAGTCAAAACATTCCAGACTTCAAAAGGGGGCTTGGCTGCTAGGACCGCTCCGCTGTCCCTGTCTGGCTGGGGGGAGGGCAGGGGGTGGGGGCGCTTGGTTATTTGGATAAATTAATTTCTGGAGTCTGTGGGGCTTGCGAAGGGCTCCTCGTCTGACAACAAATTAGTCTCAGCGAGGACACGGGAGTCTGAGCGCACGGTGAATTTCCTCAATCACTGATCTGAAACCTCAGGATTCCATCAGGGACCTTGGCTGTCCGGAAGCAGGACGCCAGGCAGGAACAGGAGCTGCTGGGCCCTGGGCCCCCTCCCTCCCTCCCTGCGGACCGTAATGGGGAAACGGAGCAGCGCTGGCTGGGGGGAGGCGGCTACCCCCAATCAGGCTGAGCAGTGTGTGTCTGGGATGGAGGGGGAAAGCACTATGTTGAAGGAAAGCTAACATGGACGCGGGGAGAAATCACCGAGCATGAGGGTCCAACTGTGGAGCCTCCAAGGACGGCCAACATGGACACATGGAGGAATCAGCGAATATGAAGGTCCAACTGCAGAGGGTCCAAGGAAAGCTGACATGGATACAGGGGGAATCCCCCCCCCCCCCCCAAAGGTCTTGCTAGCATCACGAGCTGAATAAGTTCAGTTGCTGCCTGAGTAGCTGTTTCTGAATGACATTTGCTGATATAATATACATATTTTTTTATTTGGAAATATATCCCGCCCCAGGAAGATTGGTATAGTAAAATAACATCAGTATAAACAGGCATGTGTGTGTGTGTATGTGTGTAGATGCATACACATACACAAACACACTTATATATTATTAAATAATGTAAAGTATACAAGCAACCAAATAGAATAATAATAATAATAGTAATAATAATAATGCTATTACTTCAATAATGCGGGGGCTGCCTCCATAGTCCCGCTGTATGTGTGAGTGTGCGCTGCTGATTGCTGCTGTAAAGTCTGACTGCTGCAGAGACCAAAGATCTGCATGAGCTTCTCTGCAGAGCAGCGTGGGTGAAGCAGCCTGTTGCTGAAGGAGCTGCCTGGGGCACATGGGAGCTCATGCAGGGGGTGGGAGGTGTCGTCCAAGACGACCTGGAATCTGGCCATGATCCTCCTCTCACTCACCACCTCCAAGGTGTCCAGGGAGCTCCCCAGGACAGATCCAGCCCTGCAGATATTCAACCTACAGAATAACCACTATCAGGAACTGGCTATGTTAGAAACACTCAGTTTCCTGGCCCTGCAGATTTAACAATTAGTTCTTAATATCTTGTGTAGTGACTGGAATTTAAATCAATGTTTTTTTTTTTAAAAAAAAAGAATCCGATTTTGAATGCAAATGTGTGTATAATAAGGGGCACAATGATAAATCAGGACATAGATTGATAACCTGAGAATATGTGTTGGTACTAACATCTTGATTGGTAATAAAAGAGATAACTACTAATATGACTAATATGAGCTAAATCACATTCAGATGCAATGTATAGCTAAAGTTCTGTTCAAACAAGCAGTAATTTTACAATGAATAAAACTAAAAATCACACTGTAATTATGTCATTATGAAACTAAGGGTAGATAGGCAGCTGTAAAACTTTACACTAACAGCAGCCTGAAAAATCTGATCCCACTCTGGGGAATAACAGGAACGCAGACAAGGAGAAGCCAGGAGGTCTCTCCTCTTTCACCTGTACACAGAGAAGCTATGAGGTCTCTCCTCCTTCATATGTCCAAGGAGAATCCAGGAGGTTTCTCCTCCCTCACCTATACACAGAAAAGCCAGGAGGTCTCTCCTCCCTCACCTATACACAGAAAACTCAGGAGGTCTCTCCTCCTTCACATGTCCAAGGAGAAGCCAGGAGCTCTCTCCTCTTTCACCTGTACACAGAGAAGCTATGAGGTCTCTCCTCCTTCACATGTCCAAGGAGAAGCCAGGAGGTCTGTCCTCCCTCATGTGTACAAGCCCAAAGCCAGTAGGTCTGTCCTCCATCATCTGTTCAAGGCCAAAGCCATGAGGTCCCTCCACCCACATCTATTCAAGTAAAAGCCAGGAGGTCTCTCCTCCCTCATCTGTACACAGAGAAGCCAGGAGGTCTCTCCTCCCTCATCTGTACACAGCGAAGCCAGGAGGTCTCTCCTCCCTCATCTGTACACAGCGAAGCCAGGAGGTCTCTCCTCCTTCATACGTCCAAGGAGAAGCCAGGAGGTCTCTCCTCCCTCATCTATACACAGAGAAGCCAGGAGGTCTCTCCTCCTTCATATGTCCAAGGAGAAGCCAGGAGGTCTCTCCTCCCTCATCTGTACAATACCAAAGCCAGGAGGTCTCTCCTCCCTCATCTGTACAATACCAAAGCCAGGAGGTCTCTCCTGCCTCATCTGTACAATACCAAAGCCAGGAGGT
>JAODJW010000033.1:19804595-19816013 GCA_026777045.1 Hyperopisus bebe
TGGAGTGAAAACAGCTGTGTTTGCGGTGGCAGGGGGGACAGGGGGCTGAAGACAGGAATTCAGTCCTGGCAGTGGGTGGGACCCCTGGTACAGACTGCTGTTCTCATTGGCCGGTTATGGCTCCAGACGGGCTACACTAGACGGTTCTCCCAGGAGAACTCACTAATTCACCCCCATTAAACGGAACTATAGTGTGCCAAGCGAAAGCCGCAGACATGGACCCTCCGAGTGGCATCGCCATGACATCTGGGGACATGGGTCCATCCTGGCCATGGCATGGGCACCTGAAGTCCTGACTCTGCTGCCCTTAGTCATGCTGCTGCCCTTAGCCATGCTGCTGCCCTTAGCCATGCTGCTGCCCTTAGTCACACTTTGCAGAAGAAAAAACAGTTGCCTCACCTTGATTTATACCACCTACATATTGATTTATTATTTGCACCTTGTTTCTATTTTATATCTCTATTTTATGCATTGTTTTCCGTTTCACTTATTTCATTTATTGTTTTTTTTTTTTTTTGTTTTTGTACTTGTGTCTTGATTGTATATTTATTTGTATACAGTCCATGCCACCAACTGCATCAAAACAAATTCCATGTACTTTTTGTACTTGGTTAATTAAAGGATGGGGATTTTGATTTAAAAATCTTCTGTGTGGATGTGACGTCACTGGCGGGAGGAAGCGCGTGTGTGTGTGTGTGTGTGTGTGTGTGTGTGTGTGAGAGAGAGAGAGAGAGAGAGAGAGAGCGTCGGGTCCCACACCGAGAGGCAGCGATGACCTGGGGAAGACGCATACCTCAGCGCCATCAGAGTGTGCCGCGTCACGGTCAGTCTCACGGCGCACCGATTCAGAAACAAAAACTTTCATCTTTAGCGCGCAATCCATCAGTGTCAGATGTGGCGAGAAAGGGCTCTGATGGCATCCCGGGACAGGATGAAAGGCTGTAAAAGTGCTACCCTGGGGCCAAGCGTGTTGTTTCACCAAAAACCTGCGAGGGCGATTTTTGTTCTGCCTGATTCAGAATCAGCTCAGATGTACACAGTGGTTAATTACCTTGGTCCTCTCTACCTGTAACTCCACACACAGACACACACACACACACACGCACACACTTCTTCACAGCTCACACTCCAACACTACTCTGGATTTCGCACAACATACAAACAACAACGCACAATACACTTCATAACAGTCAATATTACATTTTTTACGCAGGATTTTACAATACAATAACTAATAGCATAACAATATATAACAAATATATAACAAATAGACGGAATCTCTGCTCTGAGTCACTTTTTACCTTTATTTGAAGAACGGCACTAAAAGTAGTAAATAGGTTACAATATATAAACGAATATAAATGAGCGCACACGTTCTGTGGATTGAACAAGACAGTTGCACATTGAATAACTGAATCATACCTTTATTAGCCAGCTGTATTATATAAGAAGAGTACGCGTTTAGAATAAATTTTTCTTTAATTTAATATAGAGTTCTTCTGTGCGCTGTGGGTTGTTAAAACGATAAAATGGAAATTATTTTCGGTATGCGAAATGATGCATTTGTCAATGAATGCAGGAGCGCGTCCCCGCCCTCAGGCGCGCACCCTGTCACCTCCATAAGAGCAAATATCCTCGAGTGGCCAAAACGACCTTCAAGTAGGACGCCAATACGTGTCTGATGCGGGGCTCCGGCGTGTCAGAAAGCGCCTAAAAGCCCGCTTTGGTTTGGCTGTCCGCAGTCCTAAAGTATCCCTCAGGCTAGTCTGCCCTCCGCAAGAAAACTTCGGATCCGCCGCCCGTGATCCTTACGGACCCTTCGCCGGGATGCTCGCCGGTACAATGACAAAGAAAACGTACTTACTGAGTCCGGATATCCTCTATTTAATATGCATATACAAAAGTAAAAAGAAAGCGGGGAAAAAATCGTGGAAATAAAACAATCACTGACGGCTGAAAATGAAGTTGACATTGTGAATGACTAGGCGTGGGGCTCCGGGACGTACGATGCGCTTTGCGGCGAGGGGCGCTCCAACCCGCGCTTACTGTCACCTGTGGGAGGGTTTACTGTAAATGCATCACTCCAGCTTCTCTTAATAAATGCATTTTCAGGGGTTATTTAATTATTTATGTGCCTCCGGCGTTTATTTAATAATACAGTACTCGGCAAAGAGAGACACCCTTATATTGAATAACTGGTCGTAAACCTATTAAGAATCTTCTTTTTAATGCAGCCAAGGATCGCAAAGATAATATTTGGCCCTTTACTTAGTGTCGCCGCTGTCACTGTAGCCGGAATTGGGCGTCGTAGAGCAAACCCCCAGGGACCCGCGTGGGCTTTCCTCGCGCCGCCCGAACCACTGTCACTCGCCACCTATCTATCTATCTATCTATCTATCTATCTATCTATCTATCTATCTATCTATCTTCAACCACTTATCTGGTTTGTATAACAACAATAATAACAGTATTGTGTACAGTGCTAATATTATTAATAAGAATAATACATATGCATATGTCTGTGTCTAGTATTTTAATGTTATTAATGTTATGTTAATGTAATTAAAACATTATACCGAAACAGATTTTTAATTTTTTACATTTCGCCGTTAATTAAAAAAGGCTTGTGTCATTACAAAATAAGAAGGTACAACAATAGAAACAAAAATGTTTTAGACCTAAAAACAACGACGGGATATCGATTCGACAATATAAGGATTGCCATTATATTAAAATTCCAATACTTGATTTTTATAAATTACCCATCGCACACATTGTATAACAGTTACTGTGACGAAAAAGGTGAACGATTTCAAATTTTAAATTAGGTAAATTATTTCCCAAATACTTTAGTTAAGACATTAAAATGCAAATTTTGCCAGAAAATATAGGCCAATTATCTAGTGTTCAGCCATAATTTAGCCAACAACAGCAGCAGCAGCATTATATTAATAATAATAACACTAATAATAATAATAATAATAATAATAATAATAATAAATGTATGTGCATTGAAATATGCTTCATGACCCGCAGTAATATTCCACGTGCCTGCATTCGTCTGTTAGCCTACACGTAATACGCCCCCTGCAGATTGTTCATTAAAGCACCGCTTTCATTTTTAAAAGCGAAGCACTCACTTCTCTACTTATGCCGAGCGTGTTTTTATAACGAACAACTCTGCAGTAGCCTATTTATATTTAAGCGGTCTGTCGACTGCAAGAAAAAAATCGAAACAGTGATAAAGTATATTTGCATTTTTATATTTGCGTTCATTGCCTACACATATATTTCCTTTTGATGTTTCCGTATTTTGCGGTTCCGCGATAATTTAAAACGCAGGCTAATATCGGCTAAATAGAGGTTGTTTAATATATGCAGGGAGATAAATTCCGTCATCCTCAAAAATGATTTCATAAAAATGTTTTTAGTAGTCTAGTTGTATTTTTCTTTCAAAAGCGAATCGGTTATTCGTTGTTACTGTCAATATATTATTTATTACAAACGGAATTGGATACAATAGGAAGGTGTTTAAAGATCCAGTCGGGGTTTACTGAAATTGAAAAAAAAAAAAAAAAAAAAAAAGAAACAAGATACACACACACACACACACGCACTAATTACAGTTATTTAATTTAACATTCATTTCAAAGAAACCGCAAGTATGGCGAGCCCTTGAAAGCCTTTTTGCGAAACACGCTGAACTGTTTTCTGTTTTTTAATATGTAGTCAAGCGCATAGCTGCGTAATTCAATATTCAGAAATAATGAATGTTTTGGGGGATGTGACATACAAATATTCTGGACTGAATTTTGAATTCGTATACAATTCATTTGGAGATAACAGCACACACATGGCGACTCTCGGACCTCAGGGTCCGCGAGGCTAATTCTGCCTGTGAGTGAGAAGCCTTTGGCAAGAAGCACCATCTTCATTTCTTCATGCTCCATCTGTGGAAATGATAGAGTGCAGCCATAATGGAACACAACAAGATTAAATTAATTAGGTTTGGCCATTACGCTGCAGACTTCCAAAGATGATTGCAATTTTTCTCCCTGCAAAGGCCATTATTGTAAGATCTGTTTAGCGGCAGATGCAATTAAGATGGACTTAATGCAAATCTAACAATACAAATAACACTTCCTTCCATGTATGTTTGAGGAGGAGCCTGGAAGTGCTACGGATAAACACGGTTGAAACCGTTTTTAACTTCAAACAAACCGAGGCGGTATTTGATTTCTCTCCTACAGTGAATTCTGTGATCAATAACTTTGTTTCGTGTTTTCATGTTCCTAGTAATGTAAAAGTATCCCGTTACAGACCTCCCATCTCAGAGCAAGCCACCCTCGGTGGATTATTGGGAATAAAAAACACGCACACTCACTCGCATACATCTAAAAGCGCGAAGCTCCTTCACAAGTGCGAGAAAGTCTCGCGCAGTAAGTGGTAGTAAGTGCCATAGAGCGGGAGAGGACTTGGGGCTTCTCATGAATTGTTTTCCCGGAGTTGATGGGATCTATCCGTATTGCCGGTGACTTCCTTCAGCTGGATCAGGTCACCATCAGGGGGGCTTGACAGGGGCGGTTACTGCCCAGCGCCCAATGCTCAGGCCGCCACTAAAACGCGGCTCCGCGGTTCCGACTCGCAGCGGCGTTAAACGCGCCTCTCATTCTCAGCACTTCCATTACATTTGATTTATTCCGTACAGTAAAATATAACAATGCTCTCATGTTTTTTCACGTTCTGAAACGCATAGTTAACAACCAGTCCCGGGTCATACCTCATTCATTTTTTTCCCCATTCGGCTTCTAGGGGTACGAAGACACATCTGTTTTTTGTAACTTTATTTGGATTTTTTCCTTAAACTGAACTTATACATATCGGGGCTAAATGGAGCAATTACCATAACCAATCAGACAACACACTTATAAGATTTTATGCTGCGTTTAATTTTCTATGCAAGTGTTTTGCATTAGCGTCCTATCAGATTACCAGCAGAGTGGAACACTGTGCACCTAGAATAAAGCAAATGGACAGAAAAAATTAAGAGACAAACTCATTTTCAAAAAATGATTTTTCTCTTCTTATTTCCCAGTCCATTCGACGGACATTACGACACATCGGATCTTTTAATAATGCAGGCAAAGGAGAAAAAGTCAATGCCATCTCATTTATCTCAGAGATTCATTTGCGATAAATTATTTCACAAACTATTGTCAGCACTGCGAGTGAGTATAAAGCCGTTTATTTCTTATATTTTCTCTTCGCATATTTTAGGAGTCCGCGAGTCGTTTTCAGTTCGGCCCGAGGCAATAACATTATTAACGGTGCGTTGTTGATGACCTTCGGTTAGTCATTTTCATTCATAACCTGCAAATAATTTATCGATGTTTCATATTGTAAAGACTCTACAGTTAAAGGGGCATCAGGAAAAACAGATGGCGAAACGTGTGAAACGCACGGGCGACTGGCAGCCCGTTTCTGAGCGAAGAATGTACCCCGAGCAGCAATAAAAAGGGGAAATTCCGCAGCACCCAATGCAGCACGGGGCCGCCGCGGCGGGGATCCCGGGGCAGCGCACCACTGAGCCGGGGGTCAACTGTCAGTGTCAACCCGGGAATTCCTTTGGCTGATACTTCGCGGGGGACCGCTGGGGAGTGAGTCCGGCAGTTTTCGCTTGAGGGACCGTACTTGACAAGTGCAGCTAGTGGCCTGGAGATGTGTGGCTCCCTGCTTAACAGATCCGAGCAAACCTAATAAAAAAGAAAAAAAAAAGCAGAAATACATTAAACAGCTTAATAAAGCAAGCAGCGCAGCTGACTAAATAAGGGCTTGTGCGAGTGAAAATGAACTATTACAGCATTAGAACGGGACCTTAAACTCAATATTTTAAACTGCGTCTGTACTTCACTATTAAGGGCCAGTCATAAACATTTGAAACCTGAGCAACAATTAATTCTGGACAGAAGATACCAGGGCTTTAGGAAGACATGAGTAATGGCTAAACTAAAGCTTAAATTCACGCGGCTAATTAATATTC
Organism: Hyperopisus bebe; assembly: GCA_026777045.1. Classification (NCBI taxonomy): domain Eukaryota; kingdom Metazoa; phylum Chordata; class Actinopteri; order Osteoglossiformes; family Mormyridae; genus Hyperopisus; species Hyperopisus bebe. The sequence continues at coordinate 19,810,636 of JAODJW010000033.1, forward strand.
ATCTAATAGCGATTAATAACAATCGATAACCATGTGGAAAAACTTAAGAGTCATGGCCTATGGCAACGAGTCAAATTAATTTCTACATATTTATAAGTGTATTTGTTATAAGTGATCGTAATGTTCAGAATGCTGTTGGCGTTTTGCATAAGGATGACATCATTAAGCCTTACAGACAGTGTTTACCGCCAATCAAACCACGCATTCCCATGGGGCTCCAAAGGATTGGGGCCCCCCTGTTGGCTGCTAAGTGTATAACGTCCTCCTACATGCTAGCGCCACGTTAGCCGATGCTAACTGCTTTTTCACAAACCCGTATCGTGTCTTTCCTCGTGTCCAGACAGTGTGTACAGGTCAGCCTTGCCACCCCTCATTCAGGACAGATTTTTCTCCTGAATTTCTTAACCTTTCCCAGGCAGATCTCGCCCAGACCAGTCGTTTGAATATTTAGGACACATGTTCTGCAGCCATAATGTCCTCTCTTATGCCGATTCCCAGCATCCTAAAATGGATTTAACATATATGGTATGAATTTATGGAGTAGACGCTAGTAACCATATATTTTAACAAAAGCACATTGTGCTGACAGTGAACACGTCAGCCAGAGGGAAACAGTAAGGCGCTGAAGTGCGTAATATTTCTCAGAGATCATCTCATCAGCACAGCCTGCCTCCCCGTGAGAGAGAGACACAGCAAGCTTAATAGAAGTCAAACACCCCGATAAAGATCTGGATACCCCTGCCCCCCCGCCCCCATCCACACCCCCTGCCGCTTCCTGACTTCACTCTTCCAAACCTGGGGGTATCGTTTAATTTACGAGGAGCCATGACCCAGCTTTGGAGTTTCCCAAACAGTTGTTATAATTCCAAGGTGACTTTATCGCAGTGTGGTTCCTAGGCCTACGCAGTGCGCAGTGTGCAGTGCACACACCTGCTGCGATTTAACAAACAGCGGGCTCCTCACAAGCCCTGTAACGAGGCCTCGCACGGACGCGGACGGCACACCGAATCCGTTACGACGCACGCGGGATTGGAAGACGTTTCCGTTCCGCATTTCCAAATATTTGTCCGCAGGGCAAAAACAAAAAGACATCAAGTCGCCACAGAAGTAGTTTTCTTTGTAGCGGAGGGCCGGTGAGCCCCAGACGGACAGCCGTTGCATGGATTAAAGCACCTTTGGGCTCCTGTGCCCCATGGACTCCTCTCTGGCCATGTGCTACAAAGCTGAGAGCCGAAGCCAGAAAAAACAAAAAGAGAAGCCGTGCCTTAAAAAAAGGGATGAAGACGCGAAGGAGGGAAACAGTAGGGCTGCCACTGCCTTACTCAATCCATATGTGGTTTAAACACAGGAAATACCCGGCATTCACTGTAATCAGCCAATCAGGACTCGCGTGGCGCTGCTCCTTGGGTAGCTAATTGGACGCCATTAGGACAGTCAAACTTAGGCATTCAGGGCATATGAAGAGAGACGATCGGAACGCAAAGCGGCGTGGAAACCAAACAGCACCCTGTTCCTGACTGAGACTCGTGCATGTATGTGGCATGTCGCTATGCGTGCATGTGCCGTCCACTCTGACATGTAAATAACACGTGGAGAGCCCATATTGGAAAAAAAATCAGGAACCGCAGCAAATGAAGCTGATTATGTACATTTAGTACATTGCCAGGGTGAGTTTCTGATGTTCCTATTACAGATGGGGATGAGTGTAACCCACACTAATTACTCAGTTATCAGCCAGCTGCCAGCTGGGGAATAAAAGCTGAAGTCATGGTTAAAAGCTTAACCATGACCGTAACATGACCATAATATGGCCACAGTGATCCCAGCACACCAGCCAGATGGTCCCAGTCTGATATGATACTATACAAACAGACGATTCCCTATGATATTATAACAATGTGTGATGCTAAGCACAATTAGCATAAACAATTTATTACTGATATATATTTTTTTTCACCCTTCATTGTGAAATATTAGCCTGTATGTTTTGCATCAGAGAGTATTGTAAAGTATAAGATAGTGTTACTGAGTGTTGGAGTGTTGAAGTGTTTAAGAGATAGTATTAGATATTGTGGTAAAGTATGAGAGCTCTGTATGGTGAGAGGTGTATAACAAAGGATGTGACACTGTCTTGAGGTATGAATCCTTTGTAAAGTAGGTCAGAGTGCTAATTGGCATCAAAGCAGCTTTTGGTCCCTCTCCTTGGTCTTCCTCATCTCAGTAAAAGGCCTCTTCTTTTTGGTCTGTCTGAACTTTACGAGTTTGTCTGCCTGCTCATGCAGAGCCAGAGAGGCTTCCGATCAGAGGTCTGCGCACGTGTCTGCGCATGTGTGTGGCCGCGGAGATCACGATGTGAGCCCACGGCTGGCTCCCTCGCACACCGGGATTGGGGGGGGGCTGTAGTCCAGCAGTTTGTGGTTTTAATACTCATTCTTCTGCATTTCTCTTTCCACAGCAGCCTTTAGTTATCCAATCAGGGTGCGTCTGAAATCACGTACTTACACAGTAGGCACTGAATTTCGCCAGAAGCCTGCTACTTGACCGTTAATGCAGTACATACTGTATTTAAGCATGTGAACAGTTTGCATGCATTCAGACAATGCAGTCAGTATTTTATACATTACCTGACCTGTTTTTTTTCCAGTGATGTAGCATGATTCCTGAGAATGTTAAAAACTGTTCAAAAAACTATCAATGAAAAAATACATGTTCTAGTCAACTTATGTAACTGGGCATTGTTCTCTACTTAAATTGCACTTCCTCCAACATCTTGACAAAAACTTCTTCTGAGCAAGCAATGTTCTTTTGTGGGATAGCCTTGGGGGATATCATTGCCTCTATCAGTTACATACTTTGGAATTTTGCAGAATGCGCCAAGGATTCGGGCATACTTCTCCTGTCACATGCTATATTTCGCCTACTACATAGCAACAAGTATGGAGATCGAGAGTGGGTTAAGAAGGACCCTATAGCTCACCAGGAAGGGCCAGTTTCGAAGTGATTAATGTTCAGGGATGTCTGTTTTTCTGATGATGTTTTTTGCTCATTGGAGTTTTACTTACACAAAATGTTTTGAGGGCAGAATGAAAAATGATTGGTTCAGAAAGACTGCTTGGGCCCACCTCCTCTAAAATCTGATTGGTTATCTCTCTGAACCAATAATTTTTTTTTCTGCCCTCAGAACATTTTTATGTACGTAAAACTCCCACTCCACACTTTTTGAACTTGAAATCCACCTTCTGTCTCAGCATAATTTAGAAAAACACCATAAACTCAAAACTCACAACCCAAAGGAGTAGCCCTACCCCCTGCAGCCAACCCCAGCAGAGACATCCGGGCGGCCTGAGAGCATCTTGGAAGAAGCCCCGGCTGACGAAGCCTTATCCCATTAGGGCTGCTCTGAGTGCTAATGCTTCCTACCTTCTGCAGCCTGATTGATCGTCCACATCGATACTCCTCTTCATGCCTTCAGATTTCCCCTTAAACTCCTGTCAACATAAACGAGCTTGGCACCTCCCCTAAGGCAGGTTTTGCTGGACATTTGCATTTCATTTATCTACACATTTATCCAAAGTGACATACATTTTTGAGAAGGGAGGGTCAGCCAGTCCCTGGCGTCGTTGGGGGTTAAGGGCCTTGCAAATATGGGACTTGAACCAGTGACCTACTGATCACAGGAACAGGAGCCTAATTCTCTATGTCACATACACAAAGGTGATTCTAGGGGCCCATGGGGCCCTCCAACTCCACCTCCTCCGACATGGTAAAATTTATCACCTTTATATTACTGTGAAGCGTAAATTAATAATATCAACAAACAGAATATAATAAACACAAATAAAGCAGATTCTCTGTCGCCATATACTATGTAATCGGCTGCCGCTGGAGGACCCCCTCCCGGCTGGGGGCCCCAGGCCATTGCCTGCCCTGTCTGCCCTGTCACTGTGCCTCTGCACACACTGCCCTCCACTGACCCAAATAGTGGTAGATCCCCCCCCCCCACAAGAAGAGTCCATTTTAGAGGAAAAAGTTCCCAGACACCACCCCCCCATCTTCACAATGGGAGCTTCCTCACAGGTTCCATGGTGCGTTGGTGAGGTATCTGCCTGGTGACTCATTCATGGGCTCAAATGGGCCGCTAGGCCTTGTGACTGAGGGGCGCTGTTTTGGGACACATAGCGTTCTGCTGAAATCATGGCAGTAACCCGGGAATTTCAGAAGTGCCTTTTTAATCCATTCCAGTGCGGCTCCACGTCTTTTGCTCTTATTTGAAATGTTTAAATTCCTCCCAAAAGCCGGTGGATGCTGTGCTTGATTGAACGGAGCCAGGGAGGGAAACAGCTGTTCAATACGATCTGTGGGATTTTTAAACTGGAGAAAACGCCAAATTTAGAAGAAGTTTTTGTTTCTAATTTGCAGTTAATATTGACACATCAAACCAGTAGGGCTGTGATTAGCCACAAAATCAGCAGAGCATGGCTTGATTTTTAGTGCTTTTATTCTCCTGATAAATGTGCATATTAGTGTTATCATTTCTATAAACATTTTGGCTTTTAGTGGAGTGGAAACATAAAACCCATTTGATTACTGGGCCTGATTTCCTGGCCATTTGCCGTTGCCAAACTGAGGTGTTCATAAGAGTCACAAATTAAGTAAAATAAACCAAAAAGACCCCAGATGCGATGTAGCGGTGCCCAGTGTTCCAGAAAGCCGCCAGTCCACCAGCAGCCTGAGTAGCATGGTGCAGGGGATCACTTAGGGTTTCCCATTCAAGCGCAGGGGCTCCAGCGTCCCGGCAGGAGGCTGAGGTCTGACCGACTGTAATTCACACGACCAAATCAGCGGGATGCAAGTGATGGTGATTTCAAAAGTTGAGACCTCAGTTTGTGTAGCGTGCAGCCCCGCTCAGTAGGGGGCGCCCTGGCAGCAACCGGCTCGGCAGCCATTCCAGGGGAAAGATTTTCTATGTCACGGGAAACATCAAAGATGGCATGGTGCAGGTCAAACTGCCCCTGTTCGGGGGGGGGTGCGGAGGATATAAGGGAGCGATTTAAAGAAGAGCAGAGACAAAATGAGCTTCACGGGGATAACAGGGCAGGTCCGACGCACAGTGTGGAACTGCATGATGTGTGTCCCTGTCACTTTTAATGGGGTGTCCTTCCACGGTGCATCTGTGTGTGAAAGCGGCAAGGACACACAGGCATACGCTAAGCAAGCTGGTGTCCCTCACGCTGCCGGGGAGCCCCCAATCTGACACACAACCAGCGGGGGGCCCCCAATCTGACACACAACCAGCGGGGGGCCCCCAATCTGACACACAACCAGCGGGGGGCCCCCAATCTGACACACAACCAGCGGGGGGCCCCCAATCTGACACA
>JAODJW010000033.1:19846576-19864165 GCA_026777045.1 Hyperopisus bebe
GGCGATCGGGGGGGGGGGACTCAGTGAGCCTGTTTGTTATTCTAAACTGCAGCCTAAAACTGTCAGAGGAAGAATCGCACCAAATTGGGCCCCGTATTGACCCGGCTAAGAATAGAAGACAGCATTTTCCCTGGTCTTTGTTTATTTTTTTTTATCCCATAACTGCATTAGCGGTTGGAAGATGGATGGATATTCCTCCACGGTGACAAAGCATATTCAGATGAAGAGAAAATTGGCCATCTCCCCCGATAGTTTCAGACACATAAATAATATTTCCAGAAAACAATCTAGGATGTAATAGCAACACTTCATCTCACCTTTGTCACTCCTGTTGAGTCCAGAGAGCCATTTACTGGAAGGTTCTTTAGACAAGATTTCAGTATTACACCTGCAGTCAGGTACGGCTGGTGGGAAGTGCCTGTAATTTGCCATCAATATGTCAATATATGCAATATTTTCTAGGGAGCACCACCCTTTTCAGCATAGGTCTAAGACATGGGGCACTCCTCCTTGTTTGCTGAGACATTCAAAGGTTCCATCCAGGGACATTTCCAAATGTCACGTGCAAGTCGTCACAAGAACAGGGCAGGCTTATAAAAGTAATAAGGTTCTGAGCACATGGTCTGAGGTCAAAGGTCAGCTCCACACTGCCCACACCTGCATGGCCGTGTTTCTGCCTCAGTTCTCTGAGAGGAGACTCTGAGTACTCAGTGCTGAGAGAACGCATGAGGTACGTGGCTGAGCAACGCTCAAGCGCCGAGCAGAAATGGGTCAGGCTAACGACGAGGCCATGGAACTGAACCAGAGAGGTCTGTAAGCCAGCCAATGGGAGCCAGAACCCAGAGCCCAAAAGACAGAATGAAACAGAACCAAATGACACCCAAGAACCCAGATCCCAAAACCCAGATCAAGTGAACCAACTACTAAAACCAAATGGGAAAAACCAAACATCAAGATTGGTCAGGATGAGCTTAAATATGCTTCAGATCAGGTGTGTGTTACATTAGGACTGTCTGCAGGTGGGTGTGGCCTTGGGGAATACCATGGATTCTGGACTGGAGGTAGAGGAGGAGAATGTCAAAAGTTTGGACACACCCACCCATATAAAGGTTTATTTGTACTTTTCCCTATATTTTACATTAATTATAAAGACAACAAAACTATAAAATAAGATATTAAAAGTATTAATCAAAAAATAATCTGTTGGGGGGGCAGCTCTGTGGGTTGGGACTCAGAATGTTGCTGGTTCAGATCCCTGTAATACCACCATTGGGCCCTTGAGTGAGGCCCTTAACCCCAATGCCCCAGAGACTGGCTGACCCTACTGTCTCCCCTATGCCAGTTCCATGAGGTGGCCTCCTGGGATGCTTTTCTAGCTCTCCTGAAGGAGCTCCCACATATATGCTGAGCGCTCATTAGCTGCTTCTCCTTCACTCTCTGGTAAAACGCCTCCAAAACCATTTCTACTGTGTTTAGGCCATGTGGCCTGGTCATGTGACACGACACCCTATCACTCCGCTTTGCTGCTTTGTGTGTCCAAATTTTTGACCAGTACTGAATACATACATATTTCCATTCCACAGGGTTATAGGGATGAGGGAATATTGATTGTCCAATGACATATTTTGAATGCTGTGTCAGTGAAGGAGTCGTCATGGGGGTCAGCAGATGTGTAAGTGGGACTCCCTCCCCAAGATAGAGCCTTGCGGTGGAGGGGGGGCAGTAACAGGGAAAAAACAACAAGCAGTCATGAAGCCGTGAAGATGTGAGCGTCTCGCTCTCATTTGGGATGGTGATTAAGCCCCTGCTGGAAATCAACAGGAATTTCATTTTTAATCAGTACTGTATTTCCACAGCATGTATGACTCACCGCATGCCGAACGCCTGCGTCAGCTGCGTCCTCACTGAGAAGCTGTGCGCAGCCTCTGCCATGTCGCCCTGCACAGCACGCAGAGAGGCGCCGATGCCCCTGAGCCCACTAGAGCCAGTCTGAGGATGGACTCGAGGGGGGACTATTCAGGGAAGCTCTGTATGGACATTATCCTCCGAAAAAGTGACTGCATGGTGAAAATCTGTGTCTTTTGTCTTTTCCTTGGTAACGGGACCTACTGAAAAATCATTCTCTGCAACTTCAGACGCTAACAGCTGCGTCTTGTCTGGTTATTGTGACTCCTGCATATTAAATATCATTATTTTTCAGTCACAAAACACGCTGCACTCCACAGCTGGACGCTATCGCCATTTGTTTGTCACTAAAGTGATTAGAAGTTCACTATCAGTGCATCATGTGCTTGGAGATGAAATCAGAGCCTAACATCATACTGTGTTTTCCTGGCTTATTACCCAGGCCATTAGAAGTTGCTCTGCAGTTACCCATGGCCCTGTTACCCTCCAATTGCCCTCCGTCTAATGTCGGGTATGACGAGAATTCCTGTTAACTGATTGGCATATCCCCTAACCCATCCCATCCCATAATGCAATGCCCCATAACATACAACAACAAAGCAACAAAATTAACAAGACATTTGGTTCTCTTGTTGACTTGTGGGATATATTAGCATCCTAAACACCATGTTGGGAACTCTCTCTGGTTGGCTATGTGCTACATGTGTTATTGTCTCTTCTGGAGAGGTATGTTGATTTTGAACTATACTGTCTAGTTGAACCACTCAATTTAGCAGGGTTGGGGGGGGGGTCACCTACAAGGTTATCTACAGGGATCATCTTTAGGATTATCTTTGGAGCTCACCTACAGAGTTCTCTACAGGGATCACTTATAGGGCTATCTACAGGGATGACCTATAGGATTATCTACGAGGATCACCTTTAGGGTTATCTTTGGAACTCACCTACAGGGTTATCTACGAGGATCACTTATATGGTTATCTAGCGGGATCACCTTCTGGGCTATCTACAGGGATCACCTACAAGGTTATCTATGGAGATATCCTTGGACACATTGGGGTTAAACCATTTCTGGACTCGCAGTTCTCAGCTAACGTGGCCCAGGGTATAAAGTCCACCCACTCAGACGAATTGCCAGAAACATACGTTCTTATGAACCAAGCAAGAGCCTGATTCCAACATGATACCTCTGGTGGCCAGAGACCATAGAGGAATCAAACCATTCTTGCAGAAGGTCTTGGTGTTGTGGTGTTCCTTTGAGCACCAGGAGGGACAAAATTTGCATGGTTTGCCTGATTACACTTGACTACAAACCATGACAGTGTCAGTTAAATAGCTGAAAAAAAAATTACATTGAAGGATGGTGTCATCCTCCAGAGGAGAATGGACAGTGGTGCCATCCAACAGCCATACAAAATGGTGAAATTTAAGAGCCCAGTGATCCCAGCAAGGGTTTCAGCCATTTAGTAGTTTGTAAAGACTGCAGGTTCTTATTGTCCATAAGGACCTGGAGCCGATGGTTTGCACAATTGAGTCATTGTCTCTATTCTTCAAGGACGATTCTCACAACTAATAGTGCTATGTTTCTTTTGTTGGTGAAAAGATGGTGACAAAACTACACTGGGCAATTTGATATGCATACCTGTATGTTGCAACAAGACTGCCCTAGTGCTAATGTATGAATCGTCAACTACTATGCTTAAAGATCAAAGCGGATGTGAACCATCTTAAGCTCCTCAAAAATTTTCTTAACCTATGGGGACCATTTTTTTGGCCAGAGCCCATCTTTTCCAAAGGTTAGATATGTGAGCTAAATTGAATCCAAAAACAGAATGTCTAAAAAATTGGCAAAATCCAAAAAATACTTCTCGGACTGACATGGAACTAAGCCAGTATTGGACAGCCCTTTCTTGGGGTATGTATATACAGGGGTGCTGCTAGAGATTTTGGGCCCCATGAAAGCATTTACTGGCCCCCCAACCCGGACAAATTGAATTATGTAGCAAGTTTTTAAGGCATTTGTTGCCCAGGGGCCTTTGTAATTGTCCTATCTTCCTCCCCTTTACATTCTGAATGTGACATTCCGCATGCATACTTTTTGGTTTTATATAGCCCGTTAGGAGAGAGCACATATCCTAGGAAATAGACTGGTGTAATGTGACATTTTCACAGAATCCCCTCCATGTGAAAATATAGCCAGCTATACACTTTGTGGACTTGTAGTACATGTTAGTACTTGTCTGACAGATAGACTGGAATTTCATTGAGCCACACAATAGCAAACATGTTCAGCAGGACCCAAAGGATGTCACCTAAAACCTAGAGGGCGCATTAACCAAACCAAATGGCATTATCAAATACTTATCAAGACCACTGTCGATGTGGAAAACTGTTTCCACTCATTAGGAGGAAGCTGATGCTCTTATGGTGGAATTCTGTAAGGCTTCTGTAATATAGGTTTCCATGGCCGGGGTCTTAGGAATAGATGAGGCATAGATGTATCGACATGGAGGAGTGGAACCCGGCTGCATTTTGATGGCCCTGCCGCTTGGGTTTGCTGAGAAATCTGCTGTGGTTCTGGGATCCACTGTGCTTGTGGCCATGCCCAGGGTAGGGCAACATTCAGACAAACAGTGCCTAGTCCACGCAATGAGTTCCGGCATCTTTCCATCAATATAGGTTTTATGGTGCGGCACACACTGAGTTCATACCGCCAGTGGTCTGAGGAGGGAAAAGTCACAAACCACGGATGGGGTGTTGGGCGGCCAAGTCGGTGTGGGATGTGAATGACGACTGTCTCATGTGGTAAACACCAACGGAAGGGCTACTGCGGCACAAATCACAGTCAGCGGGTCATGGATTTTCCATTCTTGGACACTCTCAGATGGTCTTTATCAAAGTCAAAAATATTTACTCCGTCCCATTTCTTCTGCTTTCAACATTTTGACTACAAGTATATATGTATAAATGTATGTATGAATGTATGTATGTGTATTGCAGTGATAACTATGGTGGTTTCATAATGGTGATTTATTCAGAATCTACTGCTGCATAAATGCAATAAGTTTAAACAGCCTTGCCACCATGAAACATCAGTTGTGAGTGTGACAAGCCATCATTGTAATTAACGTTTTTAATGGACACTGTACAGTAAGTAGGGCACTGGGGAAGATCACAATGGCCGCCTTCTACTCCTGGTACAGTATGTGATATACAAGATTGATTCTGTCACCTCCATGACATGGGAGATATCTTGGTTTCTGCCTTACGGAGAAGACAGCGCTGCAAAGTTTTTATTTTAACATAATGCATAGGCTTCCTTTGTTTTTTACAATTTATTTTTGTCAGATTCTTTATCCCTTTTCCTGTTTTTTGACAATAAAAATGTTTCAAAGGGCATGGAGTTAATATCATGCTGCCATAGCAGTTTTTGTGAAACAGCAGGTAATACTATATGTGGTATTGTCTGTGTTGTAGGCGATGCAATCAATCAAATCAATGGTGTTCATTCATTATGTCATGATGGATTGACATGCTATGCAGTGTGTGACATTTGTTCCGCATTAACATTTTACTGGTTTCACTTAAAGGATGGATGTTTCTTAAATCCATAACTGCTTATCAACCATCTGCACTGGTCCCTTTCTGCATCAGTGGCACATTATACTGGAAGCACTGCCTTACACTGTACATCTCTGCATGTACCCATTGTTCGTCCACTGTAAGCTGTTTACATGTACCTTTCTAAACTGAGTTAATGTACAATCCAACCCACTGCACAACCTTAATCAAAGGTGCACATGGACTATGTACAGCATATATAATTATTTGTTCGTTATTGGCATGTGTGTCTAATCTGTCGTGTTCTGTGTAAGGCTATTTTTAAAGTATTTCATTTCCCTGCATTTTCCCATGCAAGAGACGCACACCACAGTGTTCCTTCCACTGTACAGCAATTCCCATATTTCCCTCTCGCTCTCACTGCACTGGAATGCATCCTAATCCTAGGCCACATTCCCATTTGGCCCCAAATCCCACTGCTCTGGACCGTTTCACAGGAATTCCGCACGTCGGCCGGGATGTCACTGTTTGCGGATCGGTGTGGATCTGCCAGGATATCGGGTTCCACACAGGGTGTCATGTGACCTGACTGCAGCTCGCCACTTGGTCCAGAGGCGTGTTGAATTGTTTTAGGAAAAATCCAATACAACGTGGCCCTTTTGTTTTTTTTTTTTTCTACATATTTCCCACATTAACCTTCAGAAGCAGGAGCGATTTATTCCAGCACCCATTTGAAACTCTATCTGATAGCATAACTGCAATTCTGATCTTGTTTAGAAACGGGGATTACCGTCTGTTAGCACTAGCGTTCCAGCGTCATCTTTGTACGAGCGATCGCTCGGTAGGTGTTTTGCGTGAATGTGGCGGGAACTTCCCGTTCATCTGTCATCGAGGGTCTTACGGTCGGCTTTCCTCGTCCTGCCCTCGGGCCGCTCCCCGCCTGAGCTGGGACAGGTGCGGCCCAGTTACATCAAGAGGAACTCGTGTTTTCCACTGCGCTTTGTTCCCATGGACACTAGGGCTTCACAGCTGCACTGTAAAACAAATTCGGTGTAACTGTACCAAAATGCCTATTAGAGGGTCCCATATAGATCACTGAGGGCAATCTCGGCATGGCCCCCTACCCAAAAAAAAACAAGGCTCTCTGTTTATCCAGTAAAACGATTGCCTGCACCAGCCCGTGACATTTAAAATGCAGTGAAAGTATGACACAAAGAGGTGTGTGTTAATGCGTGTTTATCATCATTCTCTTCTGTAATGTAATGAACTTCATCTACGATGAGCCTCGACGACCAAAGAAAGTATGCTTGTGCTAAATGTTCTGAGAGTTATTCAGCGCGGCATTCTGGGAAACAGGAGGGCTGTGGGCTGGCATGACCATGGTGACTGTTTGGGCTAAAGGACTCTGTCTTCACTTCTCTTAGACTGAGTGCTGAATCCTGTGGCCCCTGGGGACCCCTTTGCCTGTAGGTCTGATCCTTGGCTTCCTACTGCATCTTTCACCAGGACCCCAGACAGGTGGTCTGGAAAATGCGTCCCAGGAAATGCCCCCCGCTTTACCCAGACACCCCAGCCTTTACCTCCCCAGATCACACTAAGTGTGTGAACACTTCCTGTAAAGTGACGAATCATTACACTTTTATTATTATTTAAACAAATGCAGCCCCCTTCAGTGCAGTCAGCAAACACTTCTCCCTGGGAAGCTCCCTCTAGTTGTCCTTATAATTTCACTCGTTTAGTTACGGTGTGCTCTCCGCTTTAATGAGCAGAATTAAATTTTACCACCGTGCCATTTTCCGTAACCTTCAGGAGGGGCGGCGCTCGCAGCGCCCAAAGCCGGCTGTTACCAGTGATCTTCACCCATGGGAAAATGAAGAGCCGCGTCTGGACGGATCTGGACGGATGATGTGGGCCGGGACGGATCCCCGACAGATGTGGCTTCCGTGGCTTTATTTTTTTCTTTTACATCACTTGCTTCAAAAGCCGGCGTTGAAAGCCCACAGCCCATCTGCAGGAGCCGTGCCAAGGGTTCAATGCCGTGGGAATAAAGGGTGAAACCGCACACAGCGGCGGGGGGGAAACCCAAGGCCCCGTCCGGGCCCCCTCAGAACCTGCACGGGGGGCAGCTTGGGGCCCATGTGGGCCCTCGCTGGGTTTTACAGGGCAATACAACCTTTAGTGCTGCAGATGTTTCTCTGTAGACGTATTTCACCGGATTTATTTTAGTGCCATTCCAGGGAAAATCCAATAACAGGAAACCTGATTGCATTTATTCAAAAGATCGCAGTTTTTGGTGTGGTGTGGGATAAAGATGAGCGAAATGCGGCCATAAAGATGCACAGTTCGCCCATTTTCTGCCTAATGTTTGGTGTAAGAGATATACCAGCTTGGTTAATGGCCCGCTAACGCTAAAAAACAATTAAATAGCTAAGGGTCATTAGCTAGTGGCCCCCGTCACATGGTGAGTCACACGGCCGGCCCCAAGGCAGCCCGCAGGTGCGTGGTGATATTCTATCCCTGCCATGAATGGCCGTGCTTGCACTGTGAAATTGTCATTACATCTGATCAATGAGTTTCATTTAATGTCACGTCCTCTTCATGGGAATTTCAGCATGATGTTTTAGACCGACGGGCAAACTATCTGGGCCTCATAATAAATTAGAATTATGCTTACTCTGCTCAGCAGTCTGAAACGCATGAATTTGCCATTTCCCAGGGTAGATCCCAGCACACAGTTGGAGCGTAGCTACATGCTAATTCTGTTGCCGTGGCGATCCCGCCCTGAATTATCACAGTTATTAATTAGTTCTCTATGGTGGTCCAGGACGCATAAGCCATCTTTATGCTTCTTCCAAGGATGAACTTCACATCCTTCCATAATGCTGACCTGTCAAAGCACCTCCATTAAAATGTTCAATTTATTAATTCCTGCGCTGAACACAGAGCACTCCTTTTGAAAAATAAATGTAAAGGCTTAAATGAAGGACATTTAATTTATTTTTTAAATGAATAAGTTTCACACAGGCATTTTTCTACAGACTGTCAGTTACCTCCCCCCATGCTCCGATTTGTGTGATATTAGCCCATTGCACACTGAGAAAGGTTTCTGAAGGAGAGAAAGAGATTTTGAAGTCACATTCACTTTGCTGAACCTACAAATAAAATACAGAACAGAGAGCTTTGCCGACTAACAAGGGTACCAAGGCTAAACCATGATGATTAACAAGAGTAACATCACAGACAATAAGCACAGTCAGTAATTAGCTATGCAAATGGGGCAAGTTACATCCAAACGTGCGAGAACATGAAACCTAAAGAGAGTCTGTCTGATTTCCAGTTTTTCGTTAATAAGCTCCAGCTTCATGGGGTTACAGAGCTTCGCAGATAAGGGGTGAATCTAAAGCCAGCTGTAGATCCCAGCTCTGTATGATAAATAGTAAAGGTACTGAGATATCATCAAACATCACTCTGGACTGGGGGGGTGGGGGTGCAAGGTCATGATCCAGATCGTGAGTCTAAAGCGCCAAAACACCCCATCCACCCTCCGCTTCTCTTCTTTACAGACGCCACACGAATTCAGGAACAGGAGACATGCGTCACTAAACAAACCAAGCGACAGACTGACACACTTTGTTACGACTTAATATGACATTATTATTCGGTAATCTGAGCTGCGGGGACCAAAGCAGACTTTCAGGTGTCTGTTGCAAACACTCAGCTTAAGGGCGTCACTAGGGGGCAGCATTCTAGAGCAGCGATGTAGATATAGCCATCAGATGTGCTTCTGGGGACAGGCAAGCTCCAGCCACATGGCTCCAGCTACTTCTTTCTGGTCACGGCCTTCACCAGAGGCACCCAGCGGCTCCTGGCGCATGCCAGCTGGGCCTCGGGGGGGGGCACCGGGGTCAGCTGAGGGCCGTCGTGCTCCTCAGCTTCGGAGGTGATCTCCATCTTCTGGATGACGAGCTTCAGAAGGCTGTGCTGCTTCTCCAGGATGGTAGAGACCTCCTTCAGCCTGGTGAAGACAGCCAGCTGAGGATGGTGCCCATCACAGGGAACCAGCACCATCACCACACATCCACTAGGGGGCGTCTTTGGAATCATAACCCAGCTATTTTTACACCTGTCGGCAGGTTTAAACGGCCTTAAGCACCCTGGTGTTACATCAGGTTATAGCTACTCCACTTTCATACGACTCCAGAAGACGACCTTCAGTCTGCAGTCATAACACCCCCATGTGGTCTGTACAGAACAAGCACCCACCCAAATCTGTCCCTGTATGACTGTACTTTATCATGACTCTGCCTTGATTAACTTTAATGCTGCTTTGATTTATATTCTTTGACTCTGTCTTTGTAATAGATGTTAAAATAAATAATGCACGAGCGGGTGCCTTCCTGCCGAGGTCTGTGAAAAAGCATTGCAGGTTTTCACCTCTTCTCCTGGGTTTAATTAGCCAAAATTAACAGCACACATTGCAAAGTTATTGATATTTACCTCTTAGAGGCCACACACCATAATTAAGGAAATAAATTGTTTGTCAACAGCTCAGTTTTCGTTTACAGTGAAAAAGGAATCATTGATACGGGAGGATATTTTACAGGGTATCACCAAAGGATGGTGAATTTCTACATGTAAACACTAGAGGGCGTTGTCGGAATTGTCTATTGGGCCCTGAGCAAATCGGGCGATGACATTTATCGTTTTTTTTTTTCCTTGCTATTGCACGCTTTTATTCACGTGTTTAGCCTTTTTTGTGACATTTTGGTTCTGGAAGTCAGAGCATGTCCCACATTGACAGGAGGGGGAGTGAAAATCTGATATCCACTGATGCTATGCCAGTAGGTAGTGTTGAAGCAGGACATTAGTGGTCCAGCTCCCAGATCTCCTCAAGATGCTGCTTGAGCAATTGCTGAACCCAAATCACTCCGGAATGAAGACGCAAGTCTAAATAAGCTCATTAAACTAGTAAACAAGTCACACAACGTGGACCGGGTTCCACTTAGACCTTTCTGCTTAAGTAAAGCAGTAAAATCTGCTTTTTAAGTGTTTTCTTACAGATCAAGTGCAAAGGAGTGTAGCCAAAAAAAAGAGGAAAGTATAGATGGAGTGCAGCCAGTACCTGAGCTTCTGCTTCTGCACCTCGTGCTCCAGGGGGGTCAACTGCTCAGTGCTGGCGGACAGCCGAGTACGTGCCTTGGGGGGTCCCTTATCAGACAGGTAGTTCAGAAGGCTGGTCTGTTTGAGGGGGTGAGAGGAGGCCCAGGGGGCGGTGAGAATCGCTCGTACCCCCAGAGCTGGGAGTATTATGGAGTGCAGGCTTTTAGAAACGCTTAGGAGGGATTTCAGGTCCAGAATGGGGTAGAGATGATGAAACTCAAATAACTACCTCATTAATTAGTCTGGATTATAACCCACTGCAGGTTTAAAACATTAACCAGCAGGGTTCATGCCTTGATGCAACATCATTCAGATCTTTATTAAAATGTCTGAATGTAAAACACCAGACTGTATATTTTAAGATTTACTCAAAGTTATACTGTATAGACCTGTCTTATTGTGTCAGGGGGAAGGGCAGGTGTCCCCTACCTCATGTGATAGACTGGCATCCTGTCCAGTGTGTCCCCTACCTCATGTGATAGACTGGCATCCTGTCCAGTGTGTCCCCTACCTCATGTGATAGACTGGCATCCTGTCCAGTGTGTCCCCTGCCTCATACCCTGTGATGGACTGGCATCCCACCCAGAGTGTCTCCCACCTTGTGCCCTGAACTTGCTGGGACAAGCAGCAGGCTCGCAGGGATCCTGTCCATCATCACTGGTCACTTCAGATGGATGGATGTATACTGCTGCAGCTGAATGTACTTTGTTAGACCAGCACCAGTGAGCAAAGCCACAAACCTTTTTGCCGCAGATTCTGTTTGGATACACAGTGAGGGCTTCCTGGTCCACGCGCTTCATGAACCAGTATGGCAGCTTCTCCTCCAGACTGGTGTGTAGCTCAATCTATCAAACATGATGGAAAATATTTCATATCTGCCTCACATTTTTAATACAACATTTCATAGATGTGAACAGTGTGGACATCATGGACAGTATGGGTGGTTTAGATTAGGCAGTTCTCAAATTTTTTAGGTTGATTGTGATAGGGGGTGGGGGGGGGTGATGGAGTAGATGTGCAAGTATATTGTCATATTTATAAATATATAGTTCATGGAATGCTGACTACAGACAGGTACCTTTGGAGACCCCTAATGTGGATGGAACAGACAGTGTGGATAGTGTGGACAGTGAAATAGGAGTGGACATTGTGGGCAGTCTAAATGATGTGGACAATGAAGTGTGGTAGTGGTATAGGTGGTGTGGATAGTGAAGCTGGTGTGGAGAGTGTGGATGTTTTGGATAGTGCAGATGGTTTGGAGAATGTGGATTGTGGAGAACGCAGATGGTGTGGATAGCGTGGATGGTGTGGAGAGAGTGGATGATGTAGACATTGTAGATGGTGTGGACAGTAAAGATCTTGAGGAGAGTGTAGATGGGTTGGATGGCGTGGAGAGTGTGGATGGTGTGGACACTGTGGATGATGTGGAGAGTATTGATGGTGTGGACACTGTGGATGATGTGGACAGTGGATGGTGTGGATGGCCGCCTGACCTGCATAGCAATGCGCTTGAGGGCCGCATTCCTCTGCACCTCCGCGATGTCCCCAACCGCCAGACCAATCTGGAAACAGCGTGCAGCAGCATGAGCCTAGAGACCCTTCGCATCACCTCTCTGCGCCACGTAGACGAGGGAATGGCTCACCAGCAAGTTCATGAGAAGAATCGGCATGAGAAGAATGAACCAAACCAAGATGGCATACGTCAAATAAGGAAAGCAGAGAGTCCCACTTAAATTGGGCTCCAGGAAGTTCTCCCGATAGTTCAGCTCTCCCACCATCATGATGAAGGTCTGCATCACCGAGAGGTCCAGCCTATTGAAATTATCCTGGAAAAAAAGCATCAAAAATGAATGTATTGGAAGAGGCAGGATGCAGGGGCCTGCAGAAGCAAGGGGGGCTTCTGTTATGTGCTTGGGCTGGACCCTTAATGGGAATTGTGTGAAATACCCAGATGAACACGTTGTTTACAGATATGAAGTCATGCTTGGTAAAAGTGCTGACAGTCCAGTGAGACAGTCAAAATGAGGAACTCGTACTGTTGAGCATGGGTGACTTGGGGTGGCTGGGGACATAGACGATGTACCTGACCAAGCATGAGCGAGTAGAAGGCCAGGGCGAAGGCCAGCAACAGGAAGAAGAAGAGCATGATGATGCGGATGAGGGTGCTCATGATTTCCCCGAACATGACCACGTAGATCCCGAAATGTTCAAATCTGCTCCATGGGAGGGAGGGGAGGAGGGGGGAGGGGGTAACAGGGGGCATCTTCACTCAGAGATGCACATCTCAAGGTGCTTTGGAAATCTTAACATGTCTACAGCGCAAGCACATGGCTTTTCAACACTGACAAGGTGAATAATCTCCATCGCAAATAAACTCAGGGACTTCTGACGATCAAGAAGTTTTTTAATGCTGAAGATTGTTACTCATGGGGGGAATTCACAGGAGGATATATTTTAAGGGCTGACTATCCTTATGTGGACAGTTTATGCATACACACACACACACACACACACACAGGTTTGTAATTACATCTATCTCCATTCGTTTCTATGGGGAAAATTCAAATCCCAACATGACGACCTTAACCCCTATCCAGCCCTTACCTTAACCATAAAGAACCAAAGTCAAGACTTTTGGCATTTTTAGTTTTTTGATTGCATTCACAGATCTTTGAGGGGACCTGAAAAAATGGGGACATTTGGTCCCACAATGTAATATAAACCCAATCCACACACACACTAACAGGAATATGTTTTTGTTGGTTTGTCAAAGTTGCTGTAATGTCTGCTAATGAAGCCTTCAAATATTGAGTTTACCAGCAGGAACATTTCTGAAAAGTAGGTCTTTTTTAAAGTTACAAAAAATTAAGAAAAAGCAGATTTTCAGCAAAACAGATCTTAAGAAACATTCGAGCTCATAAAATATTAAATTAGCATATGCACTGATAAACACCCACAGAAACACGGAGAGATACTCGCACCTCTGCAGATAGAGCAGGAAGTTGACCCAAGAGAAGAAGACGGCCCAGGCTCCAGCCTGCCAGGACCAGGAGGTCGGAAGGTTCATCAACAGAGGGATCACAAAGATGAGTGAAGAGATGGCTGCACCCCAGTCCAGGGAGTTGGACACATCCTTGAAGTAGCAGAGGCGCTTTGGGAAAGAGGGTGCAGAGTCAACTGCATCATCCCCGCTGTGAAGACCCGCGGGCCAGCATTGGGTTTATATAACGTTCAGATCATTTTTCTGCCGTGATGCTTCTCTGTCGGCTCAGAATGTAGTTTCATTTCTCTTTGGAGTGTGGTAATAAATTTTAAGGCCGACACAAAAAAGCAACCCTATTCCAAGCTACATGATGATGAAATGAAAGAGTAAATGGACATATATTTCTTAAGGAGTGTCTGATAAACACGAGACACTCTGCTTAGACACACGAGATACACTCTGTCTGATGGAGCCTCAGAACTCAGCTGGTTTTGGGTTTCTGTAATCTTCTCCAGAGGGAGAGGGTGGAGCTGGATCCGCATCAGCCCTACCTGCTGCAGCACCTGGACCAGCTCCTTGACCACGGTGTAGAGGTTCATGGCCAGAACCAGGAACATGCAGACTGTCAGGATGTAGCTCTGCTGCAGGAGGAGAAGGTCAACATTTCAGGGAAATTTCATGTGTAAAATTATCTGCAAACATACCGGAATCATTTTGCCTGAATGGTTTTCAGACAGAATCAGGATGTTGGGGAGTTAAACCATAGGGAGAGGGGGTGGCAGTGACCTTTCTGTGAAGTGAGGAAGTCGGGATGAAGGGCATCTCACCTTCTCCATGGAGTTGGACTCCATGTGCAGAGTCGTGCCGTTGGCTGTGATGTTGCAGGTCGGCCTCAAGGTCACGATGACATGGGAAAGAGGCAGCAGACCTAGTGAGTAGATGGTCAGGTTCAGGATGTGGGCTTTGCTGCCATAGGCATTCCTGGAGGAAGAGGAGGATGAGGAAGACAGGGAGACTCAGCGGAGATCCCAAATCACACTGATGTCACCCTCATCATGAAGATTTCGTTTCCAGAGATAGACCAGGGCTGGAAACAGATCCGACCCAACACAAAAATCAAGGAAGCGGCCTGGCAAGGAGGAAAAATCCACCTGAGTTTGGGAATAATAATTTGGAGAAAAAGAGAGAAATAAACATACCTAGAGGGGTACAATAGCATACTATGGTCCAGCAGAAGTGGGCTTACTGGCCAGGGCAGTCTTTTCCACAGCTAACGGTCCAGCAGAAGTGGGCTTACTGGCCAAGGTGGTCTTTCTCATACCTAACGGTCCAGCAGAAGTGGGCTTACAGGCCTGGGCAGTCTTTGCCACAGCTAACAGTCCAGCAGAAGTGGGTTTACTGGCCAGGGTGGTCTTTCTCACATTTAACGGTCCAGCAAAAGTGGGCTTACTGGCCTGGGCACTCTTTGCCACAGCTAACAGTCCAGCAGAAGTGGGCTTACTGGCCAGGGTAGTCTTTCTCACAGCTAAAGGTCCAGCAGAAGTGGGCTTACTGGCCAGGGTGGTCTTTCTCACAGCTAACGGTCCAGCAGAAATTGGCTTATTGGCCAGGGCAGTCTTTACCACAGCTAACAGTCCAGCAGAAGTGGGCTTACTGGCCAGGGTGGTCTTTCTCACAGCTAATGGTCCAGCACAAATTGGCTTACTGGCCAGGGCAGTCTTTTCCATAGGTAACGGTCCAGCAGAAATGGACTTACAGGCCTGGGCAGTCTTTGCCACAGCTAACAGTCCAACAAAAGTGGGCTTACTGGCCAGGGTGGTTTTTGCCACAGCTAACAGTCCAGCAGAAGTAGGCTTACTGGTCAAGGTGGTCTTTCTCACACCTAACAGTCCAACAGAAGTGGGCTTACTGGCCAAGGTGGTCTTTCTCACACCTAACGGTCCACTGTGTGTCAGCCATGCTCGTAAACACTGTGTACACAGAGAGAACACCATCATGATGGTTTGGATAAATGTGGCCACCAGCATTACCTGTTCACCAGAAAGATGCCTTGGTAGACTCACCATTTCATTTCCAGATACTTCTTACACACAGGATGGGTGAGGAGCTCAATGCGGTTATACTGCACCATGGCCTTCAAAACACCAAGGAGGAGAAGATCAGCCAGTGACTAGTGACACCAGACTGGACCTATCATTGTAAACTCTTCCTGGTTCTCTTCCTACCTCTATTTCTGCCACCATTGTATCTAGATATCTGACAATAACCTTAGTCATCAGTACTGAATCATCACTCTCCAGGAAGACCTCATGAGTAGAGCATATACATACATTGAGTGCAGCAAGAGGTTGGACTGTGATTCCCTCATCCTTTTGCAACTTCTTAAACATCTTTATGGGCAGCTGAAGCCATCTGAAGTTGTATGTAATCTGTTGGGGTTGAGGGGAGATTAATTTGGGTGGGGGCTATCCTGAATAAGCAATACCAGTAGGGTGAACACTC
The DNA here is from genome assembly GCA_026777045.1 of Hyperopisus bebe. NCBI lineage: Eukaryota > Metazoa > Chordata > Actinopteri > Osteoglossiformes > Mormyridae > Hyperopisus > Hyperopisus bebe. Next base: position 19,862,688 of record JAODJW010000033.1, read on the forward strand.
ATCTGGATTTGGTTCCGACAGTCCGGTTTCCCAGCCCTCTTTCTGGGTGGCTGTTGGGTGTTCTCCATTTAGCCCCCTTGTCCTCTTTTTTCCCTCCCCCCTACCCACCTCTCTGTCAACAGCTAGTGCCATTCTCTCCCACCTTCGGCTGCACAAAATTATACCCGCATACACATACTATGGAAGCCAAAAACGGCCGTGCTTGCAATATATTGCGAATATATTAAATAATATTGATATCTCAATAAATGTACTGTTCTCTGCTTCTGTAATTTGTTGATAACCCTACCCCCATTAAAAACTTTTCATGGGTGGCCTCCTTTCTGAGTCTTTGTACACACTTTCTGGACACAGGTTTCCTCCTTATTAGACTCATGCTGGTGGTAACTTCAAGTACCAAGAAGCAGGCTGCTTTGGAGGCGTCTAAACGGTGTGAGGTGTTATAATGTCAAATGACTTCCAAATGTAACTCACGTTGTACTCAGAGCTGTTGACATCGTCCTCAGATTCCTTAATACACTGGTCCAGCAGATGCTGAGCGAAACAGAACATGGTTTTTCCAAACATGAATCATCATGCAGATGTAAATGTGAGCCTGAGCACTTAAGTGTTAAAAGACAGACCTTGCAGGACTCTGGGAGGAGCTCTATCATCTCCAGAATAACGCATCGATGACTGGATCTAGGATTGTAGATCCTCAGGGTCTCTTCGCTCCTGAAACAGCAGCAGACTTATGAGAGTTTTACTTAAGCAAAAATGTTCTGAGTCCAAACTAGAGGAGGTGGGACCAACCAATAAGATGTTTTGGTCCCAGTTCCACTAGTTGCATGGACCTACCTCCTCTACAATCTGATTGGTTATCTCTCTGAACCAATCATTTTTCCTTCTGCCCTCAGAACACCTTTGTGTAAGTAAAACTCCCATGAGTCAGCAGCAGGGCATTGTCAGTACTAATTTCACAGTGTTTTCTTATAAGCTGTGCATTTTCCTGTCATTCTTGCGTTTTTGGCTGTCCAGTTAGCTCTCCTTTCATCTAGTGCTCCTAGACAGAAATGTCCTTCTTATATCAATCCAGAAGTTCAGCATCAGACATCACATCAGGCATTGGGATGTCCTGGCCACCATTATGGACAACTTCTAATCAGTAAATGAGGTTCCACTGACCTGTCACACTCTATAACAGCGTTGACCACCTCCTTTCTACCATATTTTAGTGCTTCATGGAGGAAGGTGGCGTCATTCTTTGTGAAGGTGACTTTGGCGCCCCGATTCAGCAGCAATTTCACGGCAGAGGCGTGACCCTTCTTCGCCGCCACGTGCAGAGCTGTGTTCTTTTGCACAAGAGCAGACAGTCCAGTCATTAGCAGATTTCTGGCACGCTTAGCGTTTGTGGGGAGTTTACAGAGGCGGACATTTCAGATCCAGAAAGTAAAAATCCAAACCAGGATTTTCTTTCAACCAACCAGTTGAGCATAAAG
>JAODJW010000033.1:19866353-19883232 GCA_026777045.1 Hyperopisus bebe
GGGGGGGGGGGGGGGGGGGGGGGGGGGTTCGTGAGACTATATATTATTTTGCCACACATCCCACTCCCAAAATGCCTTGCTGACACTCAAGGCAGCGTCCTAGAGCACTGTGAATTCCACAGCCATGATGCCAGCTACTAGCAAAGCTCCCTAACCCCTCAGCCTCCGCCAGATTAGCTGAAGAATGAGCCTCCATAACTGTAGGCCAGTGAGGCATTTCTGCATGCGCTATATCACCTGTCCTACTACCTTACTGACGGGTTTTAATCTTCCAAGAAAAAGCACCATGTTAAAAAGTAAAAAAAAAAATAAAAATAATCATTGTGCCCTCATGGAATGGGCACTGATTTCAGTATTTTCATTTCATATGAATTTCAACTGTCTATCCATGCTAATAGAATCATGTACATTAACAATGTATCAACCTGATTTCTGAAAATTACATGAATAAATAGTGATAAATTAATACAGAATAAAAGTTGCCCATCATTGTTATTGTAAAGGAGTTCTTTTGGGATTGTCAGAAAGTGATACATTGAGCACTTTGATCTTTTTGCCTGTGTGTGAATATACCTATATATATCCCTCCTTTTTTAAAGTTACGAACTTGCCTTAGTATTACATGTACGTGCTAAATTTGCATGTGATATTGAATAAATTGTACACAACTAAAAGACGTAAAAAATAGTCCTCAGACTGACCCTGATGTCTTTATAACCGAAGTGTATTTCTCTGGAGGTGGAGGCGATACAAATGGATGTTCTGAAAGCGCTGCTCAGGTGACATGCATTGCTAAAATGCATTCTCCCCGCTCGGAAGCAAAATGGGCCGTCTGAAGCAGCTTATTCGTTATCTTTGACAACTGACTCGCAAGACAGATGGATCAAGGGAAGATGTAAGGACAAGGATTGGCACAATAAAGATGCAGACTCCTGTTACGCCATGTGCTGTATAGGAATGCAGTCTTTATAGCAAAAGCATGGTTTTAATGGTGTAATTACAGAGCAACCTGACTTTTAGAGAGAGAGAGAGAAAAATTGCTTTTAGGTCCCTTGTAATCTTCGGTTTAACATTTCGTCTTAAAATACACGGCTTGTGTTTTATACTATCACAAAGGAAGTGTTTGCAGTTAGCTGTGAGGAAATGTTTTGCCTCCTCAAATAGCGTTTTTGGATGACAATTGACAATAGACAGCAAAGTATTTTCATTTGACGAATATTGTTAGAATACGTCTTTTACTCAAAAGTAATATTGATTTACTTCACTTCTATCATTCCTTAATGTCCGTCGGACATTCCATTGTAAAACTGGTGAAAGTGGTGAGACGTCTTTAAGACTTAATTTCATCGTGTATCAATAATTACTGCCTTTTCGTTGATTAAATGATCCATACTTCTTTTATCCCCAGAATTTTCCATACTATCTACAAATGAGTTGAAAATGAAGTCCACTTTGCCATGTGATTAGGCTATTAACTATTTTTTAATTGTATAAAGCTATTCGTACATGATATATCTACATAAGTGCAGTATGTTATTGTGAAAACCAACTCTGCAATTTTACTTGTTAGTTACAGTTATTAGTACTAAAGTTTGACTATCTTGTTGCCGACTGCTTTTACACGCGATGTTGATTCCACATAATTGAACAAAAGATAAATGCTGTCTGAGCGCTAAAAGAACAAGCCATGCTTTATTGATCGTGGCTACCACATCGGCAAATGGTGTGAAGGGAAACTACTTTACCAATATATAGGCGGCAATTAAATGGTTTTAAGGGAGTGTGTCACACCTATTGCCGAAAACTTGTAAGCGACGACAAACACTTTAACGACAGTGGTTAATTATAGTCTAAATGCATTAAAAAGGAAAAGCAAAAAAAAAAAAAAAAAACGAGCTTAACAGATAAGTATTTCAGTTGTTTTGTATGTGTGTTATTTATTTAATGCAATATGTTAAATGCCTTAAATTCTGTAGGCCTATTTTGAAAAAGATTAAAATTCGAAAGACTTAGAAAACAAATCCTTTATAACTTATAATAATAATAATATATCAGGAGATATTTTGTACACTGAGATAATCATATATTATAAGGTTTATTAATAAAAAGAAAAAGTAAACCCAAGAGTCCAGTGCTGATTTTGGTGGAGTCGAGGTGAAGAATTTGTTGCTCTAATCTAAGCTTTGCTCCCGGACCCTCTGCATTTTGTACTGCCATTTTCTCTCAAGTGTCCAAATGTTTTCACTGTACTTAAAGATGTGATAATTTCATGAAATTATAGTGAATTTGTTGTTTGTAAATTCATGTGCAACTGGTTTAAGAACCTTGTTTAAAAGAAAGACGTGCGTTTTCGTCCCATAAATGATAATACCTTCGCCAGAAACGTTCTGCAAACCGATTACTGGTAAAAGGAGCAGGACAAGCATATTACATCTCCGTTTTTATAAGCTTTATATATAGAGACAGCCTTGTTGCTTCTTTAATTAGTTGTGATTCTTCAAGGTGACATTTCTTTGTTGCCATTGCCCACCCACAATACTAGACCACCGTCGCTACATACATGGGAGGGATCTGTCCTCTCGTCTTTCACCTTTGCATAGTGTGAAGGACCGAGACGTGCGAGGGGCTAGGACCCGTTTTAAATTTGGATGTATCGTAGGACCAAGTGACACAGTAAACACTGAGCTGGGAGAGCTGCTCTATCTAACACTGCAGCCCAAGCCGACGCGGCTCTGATAAATTACAATGGTTTTAATATACATAATGACGCTCTTATACAGCAGGTATACCGACTGAATAGCTTTCGAAACGAATGATGGCAGTTGTCGACTTTCTGCTTGGTGATTTTAAATTTAGTCATTCCCGTGTAGTTAGTTTTAAATCAACAGATCTACTGAGATCGGATTAATTTTCATCTGGCACCTACCTTTTTATACATTTTTTTTTTCTTTTAAGGATCTGTGTGGTCGATCACTTGCAAAATTCTAATTGTGAATGGATTCAAGTTTGCTTATTTGAACGGGAAGTGGACGGGTCAAGTGGGAGCACGAATTGCTCCCGAAGAGGAAGAAATACCACTGGAATTACAGTTCGCTAATTTGGGATTAAGTTGGCAGTTTCTGAAGAAATAGAACTCACAACAGTGTGAATGAACAAGAGAATGTATGCAATAAACCAGCGCTGTATTTACATGTAAGAAAACTTATATTTCTGTTACCCCGACGGTATTTTTAAGTGAACAACTCTTGTGCAAACAGTAATAATTATTTGCTTTGAATTTCACAGATCTTTTCATTTCTTCGTGCTGTGGTGTAATGCTCAGGTAGGTTTTTGTTGAACCCTTTTTTTAGTGGTCGCCATGTATGTTTCCTGTCAACAGAAAACATAATATCTTCAATTTTCAAGAAAAATTTTGCGCTTAGTATATTAGCCTATTGGTATACTATGCAATCCTTATATAAAGTTATAATATTTTTTCTTATATAATTCATAGAACATATGTCCATATATACATATCTATGCATATGTATAGCAGAATCTACCTTGCTTTGAAAGACAAACACTGCAGTATTTAGAGAGGTTAAAAAAAATCGTGTGAATTTATTTTTTCCCTTTGCATAAAAAGGGGGAGAATCACCCGTCTCCTAATTTTAACCAGTATGTGAGGGAGCAGGGTGCAGTGACTGACCAGCTCAGCCGACGACAGGTCCGGGTTTACCAGCTATACAGTCGGACCAGCGGAAAACACGTCCAGATTCAAGGCAAGAAGGTGACCGCTACAGCAGAGGACGGCAATAGTTTTGGTAAAAAACAAAAACTTTACTTATTACTCGCCAGTAATAAAACACTCGGTAATGAAGTGCAATATGGAGAAAAAAAGAGCCTGAATCATATACAAGTTGGTTGGAAGCATCTCGATAATATATTATTCTGTACTTAGAATGAATCACCATAGAATAAATCAAGATTTGTCATTTGTGTGTATGTTATATGATTGTTCTTATAAATTGCTAATTATCTGTTGTCAAATAAACCAAACTTCGACAATTTGTGGGATGTAAAAAAAATGGATGCAGTGCAACGAAAAGTCTGACAAGATACTTATGTTAATTTTCTTAAAAAGTGACGAGAGATGTTTTTACAACTAAGTAATTATTTATAAATAAGAATGCTGGATAATAACATATTTCAAAATGAAGACGGAAACGAACCTGTTTTAAATGTTTGTCAGGTCCATCAGAGAAGTAATGCGATGGACTTTTACGCTGTTGCCATTGCCAGCAGAGGTATTGGCGTTTGGGTTTTCAGGATCAGTGTCATTTATATAAGTTAACTAGCCTGATGCTAAAATAGACACAAACTGTAAAAGCCGTGTAAAAGCTTCTGAACACACTGGCGCCTCTTCTTTCTTTTAAACTAATGCTGATGTAATTTAAGTAGGTATACGTCCAAGTTATTTGCTTTTGCTGTTTTGCAGCCCGGCTCTTTGTGGAGACGGACACCTTCGGAAGTCGAGTTCGCATCAAAGGCGCCGAGAGTGGACGCTACCTCTGCATGAATCGAAGGGGGAAGCTGGTGGGAAAGGTTGGTCACCTTTTATATTGCCGCAGTTGTCTTCCCTTCTCAGGACAGCATTCAGTGCCATCCTTTTCATCAATGAGAGCCTCTGAGTCTCAGTTGGTTTATTGAATACTGCTTTTCTGTGAACAAAATTGTGTTTAGTTGATTTGTGGTCAGTGCTCAGAGTAGTAGTCTTTTACACTGTCTATTTCGTAGTTTGAATTCTTAGTGTAAGTAAAATGTGTACCTAATATAGGGAATGTAACAGGGACGTTTATGAGTGGTGATGCTCTATACTGTTATAAAGAAGCTATACATCACACAGAATGTGAATTGTACGCTGAACAGGAAATTGCGTGAATCAATGTGTATTGATCCTTGCCACTGAAACAATTTTTGTTAGGATTAATGCTGTTTAGAACAAGTCAGTTTGCTGTATTTAATTAAGTATGTGCCCTGCTTTGGTTTATGCAATAATAATAATAATAATAATAATAATAATAATAATAATAAATCACATTTTTATTCAGATATAATTCACAGGAAAAATTGAAGGGGGGATATTTAAGAAAAATTTGGTTGGTTTGACTGATGTTCATCTAATAGCTTCCTGTGTCGCTGATCATCTGCTCAGCAACAGGGGGAGATCAGCTCCAACTTATAATGGCTGATCAGTTTTTACTGATGCGTTCAGTGTTTTTTTTTATTCTATTTTTAATTAAACCTGATATAGGATTTTTCGTTATAATGAGTCGCAGCGCAGTGGTTCATTGGGTAGCATTGTTGCCTTATATCTAAGGGTGAGGGTTTGAAACGTCACCTGGAGCATATCTTCCGAAAGGTTCTTCAGGCCCTTGGGCTGCAGAACCACGAGGTGCAGAAAGTTCCTGCCAAATCTGTCCTTCATCGTCATTTCGGCGCCTGGAGATGTCAGACGGGAGATACAGGTGAGCTCAGGCACTGCCCCCTCCGGTCGGCGGGTCAAATGTGGGCGGGGCTGACCCCACCCCGCACCCACCTTTGGAGAGCAGGAGTGCCACACACCCCCAGGCGCTACAGCTGGTGGCCAGAAGCAGGGGTGAATGACCCTTACAGTCCACGCAGTTCACATCCGCTCCCTGCCGGGGCACAACAACACGTGGTTAATGCATTACGTGGACTGAGGATGCATATTATGGGATGGCCACATGGACAGTGAGTGTGACACGGCTGGTGGGGCTCACTGGGTGGGGGGTGTTTCATTTCACATCAGCACTCATGTCTGCCTGCGCGTCGCCAGCGACATCATCCCCTTTAAACGCAGCTGCGTCGTCATGCAAGTAGACATTTCTGAGTCTGCAGACACCTCCTGATTGCCCATGTGACCATCACGCTATGACCACCAGCAGAAAAGACCAGCCGCCAGTCTAATCTAGTCAGCATGATCCCGTATTAGCCGAGCAATACGTGACGTAGTGAGTGATGTAATACTGCAAAAAGCGACAGCAGGGCCAGACGCTTAAGGGACGTAATTACATCCAAATGATAATGTTGTCTGATCAGGTGTCTGGCGGATTTACACTTTTTCCCCGTGAGCAGTCAAGTAAGGAAGACACGTCTGAAAGCATGTGCCCTCTGGGCACAGGGCTTGTTATTTATCTGTACAGTATCCTCATCCAATCAGATTCCACCTAATTCAATTCACTGGTCCAATTTTATTCTTCAGTTTTCCCCAAGACCATAAATGCCAGTTCACATTACTAATAATCCCGGCGACAGACTTCCCGTGCTTCCGACAAACTGCAAATGTTGCCCATGTTTTTTGTCCTTTCTATGACAAAATAATGACCGGTAATATTGTTATACCACAAATGATTTATACTACATAACACAAACTGCGGAGGGTTACCTTTGAAATGAGTAACTCTGCCAGCTCAGCATAGTCAAATATCATCGTCCTGCATGAAAAAACAGGAAAACATGCAATGAGCCTTCAGCTGACAACAAAAACAGCAGATACAGTGCAGTGGGTACTCTACTACCATACAGTGTAGTGACCCTACAGTGGGTACTCTACTACGATACTGTGCAGTGACACTACAGTGGGTACTGTATTACCATACAGTGCAGTGAAACTGTAGTGGGTACTCCACTATCACAAAGAGTAGTGACACTGCAGTGGGTACTCTACTACGATACTGTGCAGTGACACTACAGTGGGTACTGTATTACCATACAGTGCAGTGAAACTGTAGTGGGTACTCCACTATCACAAAGAGTAGTGACACTGCAGTGGGTACTCTACTACTCTACTGTGTAATATGACTGGTCACTAAGTTATTACATATTAGCAAGTATGGTGTTATATGTGGGTTTTGTACACACAGCCTTACAGACAAACATGTACACAATCAAAGCAACACATGCACATACTGAGCCACACACACACACACACACACACGTTGTATTCATATCATTGGGGGGACCATCCATTCATTTCTATGGGAAAAACTCTTATCCCAACAATGACACCCATAACTCCTACCCAACCCTAACCTTAATCATAAACAACCAAACAAAATACAAGACATTTGTCATTTTTAGTTTTTTGATTGCAGTTACAGATTTTTCTAAAATTGAGTGGTCCTCACAACATCAAGATAACAGGTTTTTATCACATTGTGCACACAGACGCAAACACACACACAAACACACGCACACACACGCACACACCCTGTTTGGTTCTGTTGAGCTAATGGATATTATGATTGCTTACTGTTCAGAATGAAACAGGTGGGCCTGTAAATGATATATTTGATTTATCACCACATCATAAAGCTATTTTATGAAATATCACATTAACACGTTTCCTGTTAAAAAAACATACTGAGACATTTCCCATAAAAAAGCGTTTCAGGCAAGGAAGTAGTAGTGATGCAGAAAACTCATTTCTCTGATTATTTTAATGCACGGGAGGACTAAATGGTGATGAAAAGAACATCCCTTAAATGACCAGATTCTCCCTCGAGGTGTGTCTGTGTGTGACAGATCTGTGCAGGGGCGTCTGTGCAGGGGCCGTCAGTGTGTCTGTGTGTGACAGACCTGTGCACGAGCGTCTGCTTGAGGCCATCAGTGTGTCTGCGTTTCACAGACCTGTGTAGGAGTGTCTGCTTGGGGCCGTCAGTGTGTCTGTGTGTGACAGACCTGTGTAGAGGCGTCTGGTTGGCCCCATCTGTGATGTTGATGATATCCTCCACCTTGCCGTAACTGGCCAGCATCAGCTCCACAGCCTCCTTCGCACCCTGGGTGCAGGCAAAATGCAGGGCCGTGGATTTGTCGCACTATCGAAAGACAGACAGATGCGGAATTGTGACATCAACTGCAGAGTCAACCAAAAACATACAGAGAGAGATGGGAACAAAACGAATATGGAGCTGGGCCCTTTTTTTGGATCTCTGGAGCAATGACACAAACCCCACATGAACTCAGCCTGTGAGACCAACACTGACTACTGCCTCAAGTCCCATGGTGTAAGTGAATGTCATTCCAGTGAAGCTATCAGTCACTGTTCCTCCACCTGATGGTGCCTATTTTGCTCTGGTTGCTTTGCATTTTGCGCTAGATGGTGCATTTAAAACAGAAGAGAAATCATCTCTGTAAAGTGACATCTAAAGAAGTCTTTCTTTCTTTCCGAGTCCATGCCGCTATCTGATTTGTGTGTGGTCTCTGAATACTGTGAATTTGGCTGACTGAGAACATTTTTGCATAATGAGCAAACTCTGCTTGGCCTTTGGTTATACATAACCTGAAAACCTTGAGTATAAAGGTTCAGAAAAACTTCCAACCAAACTCCTCTACACATTGGCCTTTTGTGCTACATATATTCATCAAAATATCTCAACAAGGCGTTCTATTACTTATATATCTTTTTTGGGAACAATCTTGCATGAATGATAATAGAAAATTATCAGACAAAAGTCATAAAAAGTGTGGCTTGGTATTGAAGTGTTCTCCAAAGTTCGGTGTGAAGATGAAAGCTTAGCGGAATAAAGATTTACCTGCCGAAGGTCGATTCTGGCCCCTTTGGCAATACAGAATTTGATGGCATCAATGTTCCCGCCGTGTACGGCAAGGTGGAGAGGGCTGTTGTTTGACTTGTCCAAGCAGTTGATTTGTGCTTCTATGGTGTAGCCCAACCTTTCCCCTAAGGGGGTGTCACACAAAACTGATCAGTTAAGGAAATCCATCCTGTTCCTGGAATGTCACCCCCCCCCCCCATGGTGAACAGAACAAGCCAGCACAGGAGAGGGCACAGAAACTGCATGAGCCACGCAGAATCCTGACTGTGTATTATGCATTATCTAAGTGATTAGAACGCATACCTCCAAAATACCCCACGAGAAAGGGAATTGTGAAAAAGGTGAGGTAATAGCTGTGCTAAAACGTGGTGGCGGAGGGATAAATGCCAGGTGAACGCCGGCCGTGCAGCGTAAACACAGCGGCAAGCTCATACCCTGCCTGAGCACCAGCTCCATGGCCCTCCTGGCTCCCGCGAATGCTGCAGCGTGGATAGCGAAGTGGCCCAACTTGTTCTGCTTGCATATAGGGGCATCATGTTTGAACTGCGAGGAGAAACACACACAAAAGTTCAGGGTTACTCGGGAATCCCGTCCCTCCTTTATAACCAGAGAAGCCCCAACCGGACTCACCAGGCTGCTGAGGGCCTCACAGTTGTCCATGGAGCAGGCCAGCATGACTGGCGTGTTCCCCAGCTCCCCCTCCAGGTTGGCGTCAGTATTGCGATGGGACAGCAGCCGCTGTGTGGAAATAGCAGACACTTTCAGAAACTCACCCTCTCACGTTGTTGGCTCATGGATTTGCTTTTATTTTGGCCATGTGCCTGATGAGTGACAATCCAGTCGGGGCATGTTGGAAGGCTGGGCGGAAGGGGACTCACGTTGACGAGGTGGTGGTGCCGCAGGCTGACGGCCAGGTGCAGGGGGGACATGAGCGCAGCGTCGAGCACGTTTGGGTCAGCCCCGAGCTCCAGCAGGGTCCCACACACCTCCAGCTGATTCTTCTCCACTGCCCAGTGCAGCGCAGTCTTCCCCTCAAAGTCCTGGGCATTCAGTGCTGAAATGAGGGTGTAAATGTTGATTCATTTATTTTTAGATAGTGCCTTTTCACAGAGTTGTCCCAAGGTGCTTTACATGGATGTATTGTGAAACATTACAACAGCATTATAATAATAGAATTATAGAATAATACAATCCAATGATAACACCAGTTAGTACCCCTACAGGACAAGGTACAGCCTTTGGGGGTGGTCAGACGCATCTCACTGTGGACAGATAGCGTCACAAACAGAAAGCTTATACAGAGCTTCAGATCACCCATACTTCCTGTCAGGTTAGGGTATGCCCTTTTGGGGTAGTTCTTAGGACAGGGTATGTCCTTTGGGGTGTTTCTTAGCACAGGATACATCCTATGGGGTGTTTCTCAGGACAAGGTACACGTTACAGGGTCGTTCTCAGGACAGGGTACACCCTTTGGGGTGGTTCTTAGGACAGAGTATACCTCATGGGGTGGTTTTAAGGAGAGGCTATGCCCTTTGAGGTGTTTCTCAGGACAGGGTACACGTTACAGGGTCGTTCTCAGGACAGGGTACACCCTTTGGGGTGGTTCTTAGGACAGGGTACACCCTATGGGGTGGTTCTCAGGACAGGGTACACCCTCAGGGTCAGTTGCAGAGGGGGTAAAACTAACTTTAGGTTTAGGTCTCCTGAAAAAGTCACAAAACAGACCCGAGATCCCCAAGCTGAGCCAGCGGTGACACTGTCACAGTGACTTTGACGCAGGGTCTCACCCTCGGGGCCGGTCGCGTGTGCGAGGAACTGGATGACAGGAGGAATTCCCGCGGAGGTGGCATAGTGCAGGGGGGTAGCACCAGACTCATCTTGGGCACACAGGGACCCTGGCCGGCTTCTCCAGAACGTCTCCAGAAGCTCCATGTTGCCTTGGAGAGCTGCCTGGAATGATGAGCAATTGGCAGAGGGGTGGGAGAGTGGAGGGGGAGCAGGGGTCCGTTAAAGTATATTAAACATCAAATTAAATCACATACAAGCTCTGGAGTCACAGAGCTACAAGCTGGCGCGGACTTGTGTTGCATGCTGATTTCATCCCTTTCAGAGATTGCTTTTGCTTTGCTGGATTTTGTAAATGTCTAAGAAGAACATGCCTCCCACCCCAATGAAGATAACAGATGCTAAGGGGCCAGCAGGTCTCACTTCAAACACAGCTGTGAAATCCAGCGTGGCATTTTCCTCGTCCATCACGCACTTATAGGAGTCTCTGTGCTTTGACTGCTGCTCCGTCAGACGCATCTCACTGTGGACAGAAAGCGTCACAAACGGGAAGCTTATACAGAGCTTCAGATCACCCATACTTCCTGTTTGATACAGGATGCATTTATATATTACATTTTAAATTCTGAATATCTCTTTCAGCTAAAATCCCAATTAGAATAAGCTAAGTACTTTAAGTTTGAGTTTGTCTGAGAACAATACGGAATGGACACCGGATGTCATTACTGAAAATAAGCACATATTTAAATGTAATGAGGCTTTTAATGTTGAGGCTTCCCTGTAAAGGAAAAGCAATTACTTGACAGCAGCTGGATTTTCTTGTGTCTCACTCCACTGGGAGAGCCCCCTTTGGGACGGTCTGATGGACCTTGGCCACTGAGAAACCAAAGACCAAGTACAGAGAGAGAGTGTGGCTACGTCGCATTACGGTGACCGCTAAAATATCTCATCTAGATGAACCCAAAGACCAAGTAGAGAGAGTGAGAGAGAGACCATGGCTGCATCGCATTACGGTAACCACTAAAATATCTGAGTTAGACGGACCGATCAAGCAAGCACAGAGAGAGAGCATGGATAGGCCACATTCCAGTGACCGCTATAATCTCTCAGCTAGATGGACTTAAAAACCAAGCACATTACGCATTACGATGACCGCTAAAATATCTAAAGTACCAAGAAGCTCTGGAGGGTATAGTGTGATCCAACATGGCCTGGGTTTGTTCATTATAAAGCTTGCCATGTTTTTCTCTGTCGTAATTACATAAAATACTGATATGTTTGTAGACTGACATCAGGGAATCATCCAGAAATGCAGGATGACGCTTGAAATTCTGATAGGTGGAACCTGCATGGCTCAGGAACAATTAACAGTTTCAGACAGATTTTCGAGTTCACAGGTCCAGCCTCTGACCCTGCTCTAAATTGATGCTTGGGATAATGGCTTCTGGAAGATTCCTTTTAAGGGACTTTGGGTCTGGAGATGATCTGAGTGATGGTCATCTCCATTATTCAATAATCCTATTTAGAGGAAGACAAGCCTGATTTTCATGCTCTTCAAAGTTTTCATGTATATATTTTATATACCAGCTAACATTTCTAACAGAATAGATTGAAGTTGTGTCAGTCATCATTCAATGTGTCTGCCATCAGTCTATGCATTTGTCATCATTCAATGGACTTTCTCCTTCTGAAGGGCATGAGTTCTGGGTAACATCATGCAGCATTCCTCTCTGAGACACACTTGTTCCTCCTATATTATGCAAGCTTATGGCTCTGATACCTGATTATACAGTGAAATTGCTAATTCGCTCAGTGCACGATGTGTCTATAACTGCAGTCTCACTGCAAGGACAGCATTCATGTTTGACATTTCCTAAGCCCACAGGAAGTCTTTTCATATCGGCAGACAAAAAGTCAACACAGTTGCCTAGCAATTGCAGTGCAAACAGCAAGGATTGGTAATCAGGTTTTATGCTAAACTTTCAGTATGATGTATAAAAATTTATTTGTCTCAATACATGGTTGGATGAAAGTATTGAGAATACAGCTTAAATTCTGCAGGTGATGTAAATAGGTATTAGTTACACATGTGAGATGTATAAAACATGCCAGAGCCAGGAAACATGCATCCTTATACAGTATGTTATCCAAGCACTTGCATGAGGCTGCATTCTCTTTCACTTGGAACTGGGAGAATCTCCACTTGGCTGTAACAGTTCATGCTGGTTATTCATCCCCCCACCACAAAAGTGTCCGATTATACCGGGGATGGTACTGGGGGTCTAGTGTGGTGCTTACAGAGCATGAGATGCTGCATTTGCTGTCCGCGGTCAGGTACACAGTCAGGTTGGAAGATAATATCAAAAGACCTGCACTCCCATACTGCATAAAAAACTAGGAGGTAGCTGGTGGATGGATGGATGGATGGATATAAAACAGTTACTTTTATTCTTTGTTTTACATTCCCAACTCGTCAATTGCGTAGCAGAGAAAGTTTCTTATATATATATTCACCATATACTGTATATGGGGAAAAAAGAAAATCTTTTCCCCTACTCAGTTTTTAAGTGCTGATACTGACTTTTTGAATATCCAGTTACTTTAATACATTACCAAAAGAAGTATAACTGTGCCTCTTTGAAGGGTTAAATTTCACTGTTACGTATTCACCAAGACATTGGTGTGACAACTCAGTGAGAGTGATGATACCTCGATCAGGATCTATTACACTAAACTGTCAGACACTGCGGTCCCCTCAGTCAGGAACAGCCCCCGTGTGCGGCACAGCACCTAGCGACATCTAGAGACTAGCGACATCCGGTAGAACTTCAACATGTAACTCAGTTTAAGTTAAATAAAAATACGAATACAAACAGAAAGGTGCAGAAGAGGCAGAAGTGTTCCCTACCTGTGGGACGGCAGGACGCTGGGATCCCGTGTGAGAACAGAAACGGGGGTTTATATAGCGACACCGACCTCGGGTGTCCGTTTACGCCAGCTTGGGAGGAGGCTTCGCCACTATGAGCAAAAACCCGCGCAGACCCGCCTTCAAAACGCCGGCTTTTGTAACTAATCCAGCAATGCAATCATCTAGTTAGATGATTTCAGTGATTTCAGTGCTGCAGCGGCTAAGTGTTGCGGTGCCTTTAAATCTATCACTTTGCGCCTCTTTGCTCTGGGATCCCCAGTTCAGTGTCAAGCGCCCAGCTGCCGCCCCCCTTGCCGGTGCGGGGATGCGCTCAAATTAAATCATTAAGACGAAGGGGCTCTGCCACGTCCAGTCACTCCGCAAAGTTTTTATTGCGTTACTAAATTACTGCCGTTAGATAACATAAAGAATTGCCCCCATATAGTGTCGGTAATGGAAGCTCGCAGGGAGGTGGATGGTAATGGGAATTAAAACTACGCCTGCTGTTTATCATACGGGATTGGCCGACAGACAATTAACTGCAAATATTGTGACGCCCATCCCTTAAAGGAAGAAAATACATTTGTTGAAATTTATGAGGGCTTCTCTTGGAAAGAACTAAATGGTAATCCTATGATGACATAGATTGTCTAATGTTGAACCTAAACCTACACGCTTGATAGGCTTATATACATCTTCCTAAAAACCTATAGCAGTCATCAACAGAGCTATGCGTGGCTGCCTTAGTCCTTACTGGATTAAAATATACAGAGGCCTATACCAGTAATTAAAAACCCAATCAATGATTAGTTCCTCTGTGCACGTGTCTCTAGTTTTAATCTCTGCATTAACAAATTCACTGCTAATATTAAACATACGAACTGCGGTTTTTCCTGAACTTTGGCCCTTGGGAGCATATCAGTACAGTACATATCAGTAGAGCTTTTAATAAACCCAACCTCATTATGTCATTGTTAATCATAACACATGCGATAGCTGTGTTTGCTCCGCTGCACAAGGCAGGCTATTTAAGTGTAGCCTAATATTGTTTCAATTTTTTTGTTGATCAGAAATTGGAGTTCTATGTAATAAAAATAAAGTTTAACAACGCTCGCAAATGCTGCAGGCAATGTTACCTATTGATGTATGAGTATCAGGCAGACTGACATATTGATGTATTGCTATATTGCTACATGCTTCAAATTCACCAAAGTACGAGCTCATTATATAATCGGCGCCATGAATTTTAGTGCCTCAGCTTTTCAGTCACTCTGACCCTGACCACGATAAGTGGTTAGAAGATGGATGGATAGAAGGATGGATGGATTTGTCCATTAATTTAAGTTGCGTGTTAGTTTTGTGTAAATTCAAATAGATGAATGTTGGGGGCCCAACCTGGCCTGGTTGTTCCCTGCCTCCGGACCCCACATGACCCTGAATAGGTTAAGCTGTTACAGAAAATGGATGGATGGATGGATGGATGGATATTGTGGTGAGTTCTATTCTGTTCATTAACATCTTAGCATGGATGATGTCACATTAGTATTGGATAATTTTCAAAATATACAGCAGGTTCATTACATAAAATAAAACATGCATTTTGTCTTTTGTACACGACGACGTAGGAGAGAGTTTGACGAACAGCTTAATTTAAATAAGAAGGTTTATTAATTCGGGAGACGAATGAATCCAAAATGAACGAATGAATCCTCCCTACATCCCTGTATGTACATGCCGTTTAGTTTATTTTTCTCGTTGTTTTTGTCACGCCCACGAGGCCGGGACCAAGCACTGGCAGGCAATCGTCAGTTAATCGCTCTGTTTCATAAAGCTGTCAAAGACCTAGGCTCATTGCGAAATATTGTTGCTATTGTTCTGATGTGCCATACCAAGCAATTCTATTGTTTCCCCCGATCACCCTGCCTGTTGTGTCCTGCCCTGCTGTTCCGCCTGCTCTGCCTGTCTCGCCTGTTCCATCCAGCCACCTTTCCCTGCCTGCCCTACCTGCCTGCTCCGTTCTGCCCTGCTCCCCCATCTGCTTCGTGTCCCCCTTCCCGTCGTTGTCTCATTCCGTCACTCCACGTACGACTGACCTTCCTGGACACCGACCTCTTGCCTGCCCTTCGACCACGACTTTGGATTCCCCCTTTGACCCTGCTGGTTTCTGGTTCGATCATTAAATCAGTTGGACACTGCACTACGGGGTCTGACTCCTCTGTCGTGACCAGACACCACAGTTATTAATTGTTTTTAAGACTTACATTGATCAATGAAATAACAGACTCCGACAACCTGTCAGCCCGCCCCCGCCAGTTGCAGCTGCAGCGTCCCATAACAGGCTGTCATCTTTCACCATGCGATAATACCACTTGTATTAAGTATTGTACCTGGACTGTCCAGGAATATCTGTCCATGAAAGTAATGCAATAATAGTAATTAAATGTAGTAGTAGGAAGACAAAAAAGGTTCGTAAATCAAAAGGTGTGCATAAAGTGCAAAGGCAAAGGGATATCCAGGGTTTTTGTTGATGCAAAATGTAACAATGCAAAATGTATGCAAACTGAACGTCAGGTGGGAATCAATGCATATCACTGCCGGTCAGGCAAATCATTGCGTGTTTTCTGGTACTTCTGCTGTCGTATATGCAAGGACGATGCTGACTCCAAAGGTCCCTATGCAAATTGAAATGAGGGAAACCAAATCAACACTTACAGTGCGGTATGTAAGTATTTGGACAGTGACAATTTAATTATTATCATTATTATTATTATTATTATTATTATTATTATTATTATTATTATTATGGTTCTGTACATCATTCATATGAATTTGTGATGTAGTCTTTCATTGTCATTTATTTGCAGCTAAGAATGAAATTACACTTTTCTTTTAGATAATATTAATATGTCCAAATGTTTTTTTGTCCCTTAACATGGTGAAGAGGGGTATGCATAAAATGCTTATTCGGCAATTCCTGCATAGTTCACGCAATATAGCTGTTTATACCCTTAAATTATAACTGACGGTCTGCACTGTAAGCATATTTTGAGTGTTTCATTTCAAAATTATTGTAATGGTGTACAAAATAATATTTAAAAAAATGCTGTTGTCAAAATACTTACAGACTGCGATGTAACTGTACTTATTTCCATTTGACAAGATGGGTGCAGATGGGAATCAGGGAGAGTCGGCAGTCCTGACAGGCAATGCGGACAGGGCCCAGTTTCTCGAAACGCGCTTAACGATACGTCCTTCCTACGTTCTGCCTTAAGTCGTCTCATAACGCTCCAATGTGTTTCCGCAAACATTCTTAGTTAAGTATATTTTTCCTCAAGATATTCTTTTAAACAGTTGGTCTGGGCCTCTCTTAGCTGTCTCTTATCCCTGTTGCTCAGTTAAAATAAGACTAACTTACAGACTAATACTAACTTAGGGTTCAGTTTCAACCAAGCATCACTTAACTAAAAAATGCCTGATACATGACTGCAGTCTTTGTTAGGTTTCGTCCTTGTGCTCTGAATGTGCAGTGAACCGGCCTCAGTAATGCGTGGATTTATAATGAAACATA
>JAODJW010000033.1:19883668-19902022 GCA_026777045.1 Hyperopisus bebe
GCAACCTCTTAAGAGACTGTTCGGGAAACATACGTAGGAAAACAAATACCTTTCGGAAGATATATCTTTAGAGTCTTCGTAAGACGTTAAGAGTGACTGTTATTGGGAAACCGGGCCCAGGGCTGGAGAGGACATGAAAAACGGGGAGCCGTGAATCAGACTCACTGCCTGGACTGTGGGGGGCGCCAGCTGCCGTCTGCTCAAAAGTTTTAAGACAGATCTGCATGACCGCTGGACACGGTGGTGAGCGAGGGAAAGGGACGTGACCTGCAAATGTGTGGGATAAGAAAATGTCAAGCCGGCTGCATCGCTGTGGATAATCTCGAGATAATCTGAAACTCGTTAGATGGGAGTCTCTGGTCGCATCACTACACTCTGTTAGCCGCAGACAGATTCCTCTCTTTTTTACACCCCACTTCCTGTCTCCGACTCGTAAACACTTATGCAATGTGCAGTCGGTAATGATAAGAAGCGGTCCTCTGTGCCTTCTCTGAATTTAACGCTAACCCTGGTTGCCGTTGTCCTCTTCTTAACCAGTGAGATAATGCACTAATGCCCTTAACGTGGACCCAGAATAGCACACGGCACCCTCGCTGTTTCTGTCATATGTTGTAACTGCATAGATTGCCACTGTACGTTACTCTGTCGTTCAGCGATATGCCCTCGATCACAGTATTAACAAAATGAATGTTATTGCATGTTAAGCCTAGGGTGTCAATAATAGGGAACCAGCATTTCTCACGTGCATTAGCTGTGTGTTAATTTAGCAGATTGCACGGTAATATTAAAGTCCAGATATCTAATTTAAGGGTTAAACTCATTGTGAGTGATATTAAACAATGAATACTATAATATGTACAATATTTATGTTTTGCACTTAAAAGAATTCCCTGTGGAAATCTAAATCTTATTTCTAAATTATTTTGAAGGCTTTAAATTTTATATTGATATTCATTATAATGTAAACTTGAAATTCAGTTTAATAAGATATTATGCCACATTATACACATTAAGTCAGTTCAGTATGGCTTATTTGTTATTATATTTTATCGTAATATTTTTTATTAAATGAAATATCATTAAAATTGCTTTTATAATCACAGTTAAACACTCATGGATGCTCAAGCATGGCGTTTTACGAGCTGAAGTAAATGGTGAATGTGAAGGTTTAATTAAACCGCTTAATTAACTGAACCGTCAGTCATGCATGCGTGACAGCAGGACGAGTGATTCTAATCACTAACGAGCCATCCGGCTCTGATGGCAGCGAGTGTGAGGAGTGTGCAGTGTAGCTGATGACATAAATCCAGTGTTCATCCCCAAGAGGATTCAGATTTACTGATGCTGCTCTTACGTTCTGGCTTACATGGCAGCCAAGGTCAAGCCTAAATGGGAGAGAAACAATATTAGCCAATAAGCATAAGTACAAATTGACCACAAAGTGTGTAATAGAGCTTATAATGGGGGCAAAGATCATTCTGTATGGGCGTCGAAACTGATCACGAGATTCAGTCGGAGTCTCGGTGTTACAGGTCATCTGAGGTTCGCACCAGGAGCTCCATGCATCACCACATGGGAAACGTTCCTGATTCTGAGGAACCTTTAAAAGCTTCAATGAGGCAACATCTCTTGTGTAGCTTACAGCAGCTTCAAACGACTGCTGCGATATTAGTACTGTCAGTTGGATTTGCATATTCAAGATATTACATAAATAGTTTGAAATAAATAGTATGAAGGTCTAAAGCAGAAAGTAAAGTATGAGATGACAGAAGAGGAACTGCGATGGGCTGCACATCTCCTTCTCACAGGCCTGGCAATGCGGCAGTTCCTGCACAGGACTGCAGCACTGATTAGCTGGGCTGCACCGGCCATCTGGTGTTCCGGGCATTTTCCAGGTGGGCCGATAGATGTGTGGGCCGCGAAATGTACTGGGGGGAGCCCGAAGGTCCAGGGCCGACTTTTCATCCCAGTCCAGCCCTGCTTAATAATAGCAATATAATGGAATAAATTCAGCAGGATCTTCGTCCCGGGGCCTGCAGGACGCCAGGTGACACACCAGCTCCTCCAGCTTGGGGGGCATCCCGGTTTGTGGGGACGATATTACAGACACTCGATAGGGGCAGAGAAGCAACAACAGCCTGTGGGAATTTTAGTGAATAATTTTGAGGCCTAGTTAAAACTCCATGATAAATGCTGAGTTTACAGAGCAAGCTATTGACGCTCAGAGTGAGCACAGGTGTGAATGTGTATTATTTCATATTTAAGAAACAACAAATGGCACGAAATCAATAAGCAAATGTTCTGGCATCGTGTCCAGGGTGTCCCTCATCCTTGTGTCCTATGCTGCCTAAAATTGGTGCCTTCAGGACTGATTGTTTCCCTTTGGGTAACCATATTACCACTAAATCATCACAACATCTTGAGTCGTTTCCTGGTTTTTGGTTCTGTGCGTAAGATGATATTGAATTTGCTGTGCCTTCGAGTTGACTTTATTGTACATCTTATTGACGATGTCGATACCTATGAATTAGTTAGACAGGAGAACGGCGAAAGAATGATTGTCAGATTGTGGCGCTCTTTGTATTATTTTTTCTCACTGAAGAAAGAGGAAGAAAATGAACCAAAATAAACCCCTTGAAGGCATTTGCTGCTGCTCCTAGCCGACGTGAGCGACGTGTTTCAGCAGGAAAACCCGACTCGAGACACCGGAACACCTGACACCTCTGATGGAGAACATCTGACACGCTTGTTCTCTCCTCCTCAGACCCCAGCAGGGTTCTGGCAGGGTCATTCCGGTCTCCACATTTTCACAAAATTTGTATGCAGCTGTTTCCTGAAGCCTGCCTACAGGAAATTAGGCACGGTGCTTTCTCAGAGTCTGGATAGAGTTATATGATGTGATGTTAGACCTGTTGGGGTCTGTATTGTGTGAGATTAATGGCTTTGGAATGATATTACTGATCTTTGAACGATATTTAATGAGTAGACAGTGACGGTGGCTCCAGGCTGCACATTTGCCAGTTTCAAAGAGGCCAGGACGCCCAGAGCAAATGGAGTGTGCTAACCTCGCATTCAGCCTCGTGACCGGGAACGACACCCAGAGACACACATCCTGTTTGTCGGAAACTCGGATTCTCGCAGAGGGATAAATTTTAATATTTAACGTATATGAAGGTGAAGGCAGAACATAAATGATAAAGTAATTCTTTTTTTGCAAAATAATAAATAAATAAGAGCATGACGGTGCAGGCAAAAACAACCTAAATCCCCCCCACCTCCAGGAATGAATAAAGTATCACTCTTCAACACTTTTGCATACTATCTTGCCCAGGATCTGGATGAGCATTTCAGGAAGGAGCTGAACACAATCTGCCCATCACTGTAACAGCAAACGGCTGAATCTCCAGTTTAAACTTCAACAAGACATTCAGCTGAAGGATTTGACAGTGAGTGGGCTGCACCTCTTGCCCAGGGGGACAAGGCTGGAGCTGTCTGAGGTGCTGAACGTCCCTCCGGCTTCCTGCTGCAGCCCCCAGCGAAACAGGGTCCTCTGCAGGTCAGACGCGTCGTCGGCAGGTCTGAGGAGGCGCACTGATGCCACCACACTTCATGCGTTACTGATGACAGATGAACCTGTAATCTTAGGAAGCAGTTCAGGGTCATAAGACAAAAGCAGGCAGGGATGGTGAGGAAGACGTGATCATCTGATCGTGGCAAGGATTTGCTTCACATCATTAGACACTCAAGTGCATCAGCAGGGAGTCTCGTCATCTGCATAGGTGGAGAGATTTACCGCACTGCGATTCAGCAAGTTTACTGCGGTGTGCGGGGGCTTTCCGGCTTGCTGTCCGACACATACATGCACATACATTTCCATGCAGCTGGATTCCACTCTGCCCAACATCTTCAAAGACTAGCCCACCACCACCAGCTCCCACTGAGGCCACACTCCCGGAACTGTAAACGGAGGCAGGCAGTGACAGAGCAGGGTCTCTTCCGAGAGCCGTGTGGAGAGGACTGTGACAGACTCACTCAGTGTGTTTGGATTCCCACCATCCCCAGAACAGCAGTTTGCTGTTTCTGAAACAAGAAGATATGGATCATAAAGGACATAAAAAATGCTCTGATAGGAGAGAAGAGGCCTTTCCTTGTCAGGGGTTGGAAAGTTGGTGAACAGCTGGAGCTGAAGTGAAAGATCACGAGAATACAAACGGAGAATGGAAGCAAAGCTAGAGGAATATAAAATGACAGAGGTGTGAAAGGGGGTGAGGAACCTCACAGGCTACAGTGGGCAGCTCGCCAGTATCTGCATACCTGCTACGTTCTGAGGAACATAAGGAGTAGCCCAAGGAGCAGATCCAGCACCCTTCCTGGTCACTCTCTACACCAGAGACTTCAGATACATCTCTGGTTTATGCCACCTCCAGAAGTTCTCTGATGACTGATTGTGGTCTCCATCAATGAGGGGAGGGGAGAGAAGAACAGGAGTATGGTGGAGAGTTTCATAGGATGGTGCAAAGAGAAGAACCATCTGATGTCAATAAGATCAAGGAGCTGTAGGTGGACTTCAGAGTAACCAAGGAACCACGGACATCTGCTACCTTCCAGGTGGAGACTAAAGAGATGGTTTGAGGCCACAAGTACCTTGGAGATTCAAGGGCAGACTGGAAAGCCAACATCGATAGAGTCTATGAGGAAAGCGTGGAGTTGATAGGTCATCCTGAGGAGACTCGGGTCCATGGGCGTGTGCAGCAAACTGCCAGTCTGCCAGGACCCTGATCTTCACTGCTGTTTGCTGAAGGAATAATGCTGAGAGGAAGGGGCCTTCCAAGCTGTAGGAGACGATGAAGAAGGCCAGCTCGGTCGTAGAACTGAAGCTGAACACACTGGAGGCGGCACTGTGTGGAACAATGAACACTTGAGCCTCAGATGAAAAGCACAATCAGCCACAGGATCATGTCCTCATTGTTCAAAACCAAGAGCCTCGCGGCGATTTGATCAGCCTTCGACATCCCCAACGGCAGCTAGCTGGGAGGAGTGTCGTGAGGCCGCCATCTGTAACGTAACGGCGGGAGATGTAGCAGAGCCTCCGGCTGCCATCAGTACTGGCTCCTGGCACCACCTTCCCAGTGTGCACTGCACAGCGACACACAATTACCCCATCTTTTATCCATGGTATTTATCTTATTGGCTGTAGTTCCACTAAGTCCATCAATCATTTCCACTCTTATTTGTATCAATTCTGTTATATCTGGATCTTACTGATTCAATTTTATCTTTTTTATGTTTGTTGCTCCTTCCCCATGGCGGATCAATAAATTATTATCAGTAAATCAATCAGTTAGTCACGGTTTAGAGATGGATAAACACTAACACCAGCAAAGGTCTGTCTGTAAAATGACTGACCGAAGTGTCATTATTATAATTTGTATTTTCTTCATCTTCATCTTCACATCTACAATGTTATCCTGCACTGGCACTCCAGGACTAATTGCAGAATAGATTATAGGTATTTAATTTTAAACGACACCTTTATTCTCGGACATAACATAAGCCCGGCATCCCTGGGAGGGTGGGGGGCTGATGCATTATTCCTGCCTGGGGCTCAGCGCTGCCCTTGGTGTTTTTAATCTGTGTTTCTAATCGGTGTTTGATGGGGGTCAGTAAGTGCTCAGTTAGGCAGCGTGCTCAACAAACCAGACCAGCCTGGAGGGATCGTTCCGTCCATCCTGTCCACACCGGCCAGTGTTTAATAATGAAAAGTGATAGATATGTGGATACCCCCCCCCCAACTCAATAAAGCAACTAATCATGTTATTAATGGCCTAAGGGAACACAGCATCATGCTTTTAAGAGGACAGGAAGGAGTAGCGATCAGGTGATACATCCTGAACTTGCCTTTGGAGGTCTGGGTATTGGATCCACTCTGTTCCTGACACACAGATTCCCCCCCCCCCCCCCGTGCTCCCTTCGTACTTCAGAGGTTCTCCTCTCCAACCCGCCGAGCACCATCTCCATCACACTGGACACAGTGACACCAGAGAAAATGGAGGAAGAGACAGAGAGGGCTAAGGACGCAAAACACACAGCAGGTTTTGGCCCGGGGCTGCCTGTAATGCTCCTATGCCGACGTCTACAGGTCAGTGACTCTCGACTGCGCTGTAACATTCAGAGGATGTGAAAGGTAACAGCACAGTCTGCTCATTACCGATCCCTGGAATTGGGCTTTTTCCCAGATCAGCAGCTATGTGTAAACTTCTCTCCTCATTCTTGTTCTGTTTGTGCCTCCTGGGAGCCTGTAGTCCCTTCTTCCAATTAAACAGAGATTGCTCAGGGATGACATGCCAGTGGTCTTGCTTTGAAACTGCTGTTTTTTTGTCCGCGGTTGGTCACACAGATCAATGGGCTTCCTGTTTGCCCTCAGTGTGCTCCTTCTCTGCCTCCCTCTCCCTGACCGGCTGAGCGTTGCGCTTGCAAATGGGCCCACATGCCTCTGCTGGGCCTGCAACTGTAACCTCTCTTTCCTATATGTACATAATAGGAGAATGAATAAGTGTTCTTCAATTCTAATTGTGCATTAGCTACTTTTCTTCAGGCAGACAGAAATCTACTTTGTTAAATCAGATTTGGCTGATCCTGAAGGCTCATTCTGGCTCACTGCCGACGGCTCCCTGGCTCCTTGGCACCCGGGCTCCCTGACTCCCTGGCCCCCTGGCTCCCGGGCTCCCTGGTTCCCTGGCTCCCGGGCTCCCTGGCTCCCTGGCTCCCGGGCTCCGGGGCTGCCTGGTTCCCTGGCTCCCTGGTTCCCTGGCTCCTGGGCTCCGGGGCTCCCTGGTTCCCTGGCTCCCGGGCTCCGGGGCTGCCTGGTTCCCTGGCTCCCGGGCTCCCTGGTTCCCTGGCTCCTGGGCTCCGGGGCTCCCTGGTTCCCTGGCTCCCGGGCTCGCTGGCTCCCGGGCTCCCTGGCTCCCTGGCTCCTGGGCTCCCTGGCTCTGGGGTGCATACAGAGCTGCTGTCAAACGCTACGCATGACATCACTGCTAAAGCATCAGCTAATTATTGTCATTAGGTGCTCCTGGTGTCTGCATGGATGGCCTTCATCCAGAATGTTCTGTCGCCTATCCAGATCGTCAGCCTCTCCAATAGCATGTTCATTGTTGTATTATTGAGTCCATCCTTGTGCTGTTCATCCTCTTCATTTTTTAACTCCAGCTTTTCTCAGAATTCTGTTCTTTTGTGATTTACTAGGTTTCCCTATAATATACAGAAAGTTAGCGACAAATTCAATGCTGAACTATGAACTAAAGTCCCAGGTAAAGTTTTTTGCTGATTGGTAGGTACATATGCAACCTTATGCCTCATCATCTCTCAGCCTCATCGCGTTGAATAATGTCTCTCCAGTGACCTGATCACTTTCATCCATTCTAACCTGGTTTCCTGTCAGTAAAATGAGGCAATCGAAGACAGGAAAGGAGCGTGAAATCGGGGTCTGTTTTGCTGCTGCCTGTTGCTGTGGGGCTGACCAGTGCATAATTTGTGCCAGAGTGTCCATGCTCCAAGGTAATTAAACTTAAAATATGAGGTAACCTTTGGAGTAAATACAAATTGAAGTAAAGAAATGTGTATTTATAAAATCATTTGTGTTGTATGATCTTTTTAATAAACATCTGGCTAAATTATTATCTTTCTTTTAGCAAATTTTTGATATGTAAGTGAAGAACCACACCACAGGTGTGCCGAAAAATCCATGTTTTGGATGAGGTGGTCACATGCTAGGTTATTACAGCAAAATAATCAAAAGAAAATGTCAACAAGACAAAGTAATATTTTGTTTTTGGTGTTTTGTTTGGCAAAGCAACAAAGCCATTGGAACCCAAGCGGAGCAGAAATGAACCAGAAAACTTGATGGAAGAACAAGCAGAGACAGCAAAGATAGGAGCAGCATTTGTGGATGCTAATGCTAATGAGAACGAGCGGAGACAGCGAGGACGGGAACAGCATTTGTGGATGCTAATGCTAATAAGAATGAGCAGAGATAGCGATTAGAGGAGCAGCGTTTATAGATGCTAATGCTAATGAGAATGAGCAGAGACAGTGAGGACAGGAGCAGCATTTGTGGATGCTAATGCTAATGAGATGGACCGCTAAAAGGAGCACCTCAGAATTTATAAATTTAGCACTGGTGCCTCCTGAGGTGTTTTGTGAATCTGGTCAACCACTAGGACGGTCCAGCATCCCATTCGTATTGGGCCACCTCTTAACACACGCTAAAGTCACAGCAAAATGTTTCAGGACATAAACCTCATATTATCTCAACTGAAGCATGACGGTGTCACTTTGTCACTTACAGTTTCATCATTATATCAGAAATCACAGAGGCTTCAGGGCCTTCCTGTCCTGAAAGGGGAGCTCTATTTCCCCGAAAACATGCCCGTTTTCTTTAGGCCTCCTCTTCAGAGAACATCCATCCATCTCCCGTAACCACTTATTTAAGACAGGCCAGAGCCAGTTTGGAGCCTGTCCCAGGATATGCTACACACACTCCCACACACACACTGACGGAGGATGGAGGCCACTGTGCTCTTCAGGAGTTTCATGAGCAGCTCTATTAACCATCACTATTAGCACTACTGAAATACCAAAATGTGAGATATTAAGATGTTTTCATTTAACAGGCATTGACCGTCCGTCCAGAGCCAGGTAAATAAACCTTAAACCTTTTAAAATGCTGGAGTTGCATGAATATCAAAAGCCCATCCATTAGATGGGTCGTCAGAGGAGCGTGACCGACGCTGAGATATGCTGACGGGGGGGCGCGCGCGGCCACATCACCCTGCGGCGGCCAGCCCAGCACACGCACCGGAGGTGGGAGGGGGGGGCGCCCTCAATCACACGCTTCTAATTGACTCTCACTCCCCGGGATCAATCAGCACTTCACTGGGGGAGGGGCGATCATTCAGCCAGTATAGAAAGAGCTGCAGGCATATTTTATATAGGACAGAGCCACATGCAGGTTTTTGCGAATTGTTCAGCTAGAAGGAGAGCGGCACCGTCACCTTTCACTTCCTGCTAAACCGTAGCCAAGCTCAGAACCAGGCCTGAGAGGAAGCCTTTACTTCCTGTGTAGGGAAGCGAGTCTTGAGCCGGCTTGGTTGTGAAGCAGCTGCACTGTATCGTTCAGTTATAAATGCTACTATAAGCGTTCAATGCGGCTTCCGCTACCTCAGTTCCAATTTGTGGAGAAAAAAGGCTGGGCATATCTGCCACGAAGATGTCCTTCTGCTGTGGGGAAATGCCCATCTCATCCTGCCACCTAAAAGTCTGTTGAAAAGGCATACTCGCCTCCAGCGTCTGTTTTCCGAGTCTTGGTGACCGGAAGGTGACAGGGTGATTGGCGAATCATCGCTGCGGTATGGTGACAGGTGTTCCACGTCATCGTCTTCTGCGCCGAGCTCCTCTGAGTTCGTCGGTCCTTGTTAGTTCCTTTCCGTTGCTCACAGCGTGCCCACAGGTCTCAGCAGACGTTTGTGTGCTTTTTTTCTCACAGCAAGTGATTTGGTTTTGCCCGCCAGTCTGATTACTTCAGTAAACACCCCAGTGCATTAGCAGACTCGGCATGTCGTGTGTGTGTCTGTTTGCCTACAGCGCCGTCTGAAGCCACAATGAGAAGTGGCACAGATGCCAGTATCTTTGGGATAAACAAGTATTTACATCAGAGACTCAGTGCCACATAACTACAACTCTTAGGCATGGATCGTACCATCTGTGGGGGATGTGGGGGCTGACAGCAGCACTAATACGATCTTCTGATAAACGAGGACAATTTCCTGATGCGTGATGCCCACGCCCCCATGTTTCCTGCCTGTGTGACCTATCATTACCCTGAGCCAGAGAATAGATGGGGAGGGAGCTGAACGAAGAGGATAATGACACTTATTTATTTATTTTTAATGAGCACCTTTTGGAAAAGGATGAGACTGAGCAGAGCAACTCCTTAGCCATTCATTCTTATTAAACATGTCACGCTTAGCACCTCCATCCCCACAAGTGCAAAGGAGAACATGACTGATAGCCAACAGCTGATCACGAAGGTCCAGTGTTCTCTTTCCCCATGAAGGGCTGACGTTCTCTTGCTCCATGAAGACCTATGTTCTCTTGCTCCATGAAGAGGTGCCATCTTGCTTAAAATAAACCCTCTCCTCTTTGCATTCCCCCTGGGTTGTTCATATATAATGTGGGATAATAGTTAGTTACAGAACATATCCAGGTCCAGAACAGAAATATAATGTTTAAATGTAATATATTAATTAAAAAATATATTAATACAAATTTATGTTGGTTCAGTCCCACTAAGGACTCTGCCCTTATGCTCCTTTTATGCTTTTTGCCAAACATTCAAGTCACTATCACCAAGAAGCACCAAATGAGGTAATACTGGCACTGAAGGAGGAGGCATTAAAGGGGGGCAGAACACTGACTCTGGGAATAATTTACCAAATACATTTCCACTGTAAATGAACTCTGTAGGATGTATAATGATCAGTTTGTGTTTTTTTTCCTATAACCTTTTTGACCAACCTGTCAGAAAGGAGGCACAGTCCTGTGAATGTTGTAATTCAGTGTTTCAGCAGAACACACTGCTGTTTACATGGATCATGTGCACTTTGCATGTTTTTGCATGTGGCTTCTGCCTACAGAGACGTGAAACACTAACGTTCGTGTGTGGGCTTGTTTTGACGAGCAGGTCGCCTGACAAAATGTCACCTATTTGCATTTGCTTGCCATATGGTTGTTCACATCCACGTTGCTGTTTACTGTTCATAATAAGTTCCTCCGCTTTACTTAAATACCACTCATGCCTTATTGATTGTATCTGCATGACTAAAATTATCTGTAGGCTTTTTCTCTGCATTTTGCCCCATCTTTCAAGCCCTGTAATAACCATGTCTTGTACTTCCTCTTCCTGACCCTTATCGGACTGCCCCCCTCTGTCTGTTAATTGTTTTTGCCTTCTCAAATCTCCTGGGCTGGACGTCACTGTCGAGTGCTTTCCCGTCTGACTAAGTCCGACCGGTAATTTCAAATTATTTCAGCTTTCCCTCCAGAAATGTCAATTCTGTGTTTTAACAAATTCAGCAACATCCTTGTAAGCATTTGGCAAACATGACCCTGCTTTGAATAAAGCCTCATTTGTGCTATGTGTCCATTTCAGAGTGGCGAAGCAACGTTATGAGCTGAATTCAGCCCAGAGCAGATTAACAATGTCTTTGTGCATAATTAAATAAGTATGCACGTGAACTGCTACCAAATGTATCTGTGAAAAGGCTTATTCCTCTGTAAAATAACATATGTATGTAAACTATATATAGAGCAATATATATTTATAATATTTTGGCCAGTGGATACTGCAGGTTTGATAAGCACCATTACAATGTTCTTTATGCATGAATGGGCCTCTTCTGTTATAAATGTCTGTCATAGGCTGGCAATCAGCCCACAGCGAACCTTATTCACTTCCATGCAGCCTTGAATAAACAGGTGATTAACAAGCTGTAAGTCCATGCTATCTACTATCTACCCACTTCTGTGTACTGTTTTGTTTGCATATCTGCTATGTTTGTGTGATAGTCTATGACTGCACATATCCCCCATATTAATAACGTCCTGATACACTTTTTTACATACTAATGATCAACAGCCATGCATAGTTTTGCACCTTTATAAGTGTAGATATTGGAAACACTTTTTTCCCTCACTAAGGTAGAAAAATAACTGCAATTTAAAAATTGTTGTGACTATTATCACTTTTTAGAATTAAATTCCTTTGAATTTTCTCTGCCGTTCAGGGGTTGGAGTCAGATCATCTACAGCTAATTAAGCTTTATGTATCAAAAACATTAATTTTATAAGATCCAAGTAAAAAGCAAGCACCAAATCATAACCCAAAACTCAAGGTCAAGACACAAGCTGACAAAACATTAGACTAGTAGGACTAACACTTTTCGGTTTTGACACATAATTGAGGTTCATGGAGATGCTGTAGGACACGGTGTACGTGTTGGACATATTGAAATAGACCAGTCGAATAAATGAGGAAATCATCAGTATACATGATCAAAACTGTTTTACCATATCTTGAAAAATCTCATTCACAATTGCCCGAGAAACTGAAGGTGCAACCATCAGTTCATTCGGCATTGCTAAATATTCATAGTGCCCCTTAGTGGTAATAAAAACTGTCTTCCATGCATCCAGAATTCTGATAGGTTTATTCAAACTGTGTAGGTCAAGCTCAGTGAAATCTGCCACTGTTCTCGCGCAGCTGCGATCAGCGCGTGCACATAATGGAACCTGACGGTAATTTCATTCAAAGCTTGATAATCTATACAGGGACGCAGACCCTCATTATTCTCTAACACGGAGAAGAAACTGGATGCGGCAGGGGATGAAGAAGGTCAAAGAAATCTCTAACAATCTCATCTATACACTTGTCCATAGCCTCTGACTTGGGGATAGACAGTGGATGAATGCTACTCCGTGGAAGAGAGGCACTCTGAAGCAAATCGATAGCAAAGTCTCAGGAATAGTGTGGAATTGCTTGTTTTGCTGTATTGCTGTAGAGCTGGAGTGACAATGGAGGGTTATAGTGTGACATTGTGGGTGTGGCCCACAATGGACTCTGACTGGTCATAGTTTATACCTTGCTTTTATTAAACCAAGCTAATTTTCGTTGTATTAGCAAGTAAGAAAGCAAGCAAGTAAGTAAATTTTATTTACATATTACTTTAAAAAAACCTGTATTGACCAAAGTACTGTAATGTTTAATTAAATAACTAATAATAAAATAATAAAAGACACACACTTATAAACAAGCAATCATCTCGCCAATACTTTTTAAGCCTCTGCAAAGATTAAGGAAATAAATTTTTTCAGTTTATCTTTAAAAAAATCAGAAACTTAAGAAGCAGCCCCAATGTAGGTAACCTATATTCTGTAATGTTACCATGCCCAGGGGGTGGGGGGTTGGGCAGGCAGTTGACCCTTTTTCTTCTTCCCACTGGGGAATTTTTGATTCTCTCCTTTGTTGTCTTCTAGCATTCTCTCTCTCTCTTTTCCCCATTTCCTTAGATTGACACACACTGTTGTCAGGTGCCTTGGGGTGGCTTTGTTGTGAAAGGTGCTACTGTATATGACTATGAATCTAATTGAATAATTCTACACTAAGCACTTCAGCAAATGTGTTATCCCCCTCTTCGTGGTATGGCCAGACAATGTAATTGTTGTTAGGGATGACGTAGTACCAGGGAATCTTTAAAAGAAACTATTATGAGCGATAACATGTCTTCAAAATGTCATGGTCCATTTTATACTGCGAGTGGTTCGGTGTGCTGAGTGACTCGTCCATCGCCGAAGGATTCGCTGTCTAGAGCCTGTACCTGGGAATAAGGATTGATAGCTTGACAAGGTACTTGACGAGATGTGCCAGTTTCTCGTCTATAAATTTCCCTGCCTCACCAGAGTCTATCAAAGCATTGGGTGATGCAGCCGTTAACATTCAGGACGGCAGCTGTGAACTGCCTTTGGGTTGAGTTAATCAGAGCTGAAATTCCCACATGGTTCTCGACGGGTGCCCTTTTGCTTGTGGAACATTCTGGGCTGCTTGCTAGATGATGTCTGGCTTCTCCACAATATAGACACAGACGGTACAAATATGGTGGGAGCATTCTTCTAAAGACGGAGGGACTCGGCCCAGTTGCATAGGTGCTGTGCGATGGTGTGGGTGGCAAGAAAATCAGACAAGTGACTAAACCTCTCCTAGATGGAATCACAGCTGAACAGAAATAGACATCTGGATGTACTGGTCCAGATTGGTGGTCTCACCCGGCAGGATAATTAAGTCTACAGAATGGGCTATAACCTACATCAATCCAATACAGACCAAATTTGCTCTGGTTGGTTGGTCATGTATAATGGCGATTGCGTAAGAAAACCCTTGCACTTGTCTGGAGGTGTGACAATCAATATGGTTATGAAGGAGAACTTGAAACAGTGTAAACGGCAGCGGATGGAACTTCCAAGGCCTCAAACATTTTTGGCAGGGGTGGGGAGAATTGTAACAAGTGCACAGGCTCAATTAACTTTTCTTCCAGATTATTCAACACAGATTGAAGCTTCACTGGATCTGTCATAACAGTGAGATATTTAATGCTTCACACTGAGGACTGACATGCACGGAAACATCATTCGAGAGCCAGAGCCAAAACACAAGGCGAATTCCAAAACAATCCAGAGCAAGACAAAAAAATCAAGTCCAATGAGTGGGCAAGAATCCCAAAAGCAGATCAAATCATAAACGCAGAAAGCCAACAGTTCAGCAAATAGCAGACTCAATATTTCACAAAGTTTTACATTACAGACGGCCTTTTATTACCCTTAAGTTAATTCGGAGATATGCAACAGATTTGTCTGATATTCCTGTAAGGTTGGGCGTAGTCTGTCTGGGTGTGGTTTAGATGGGAGTGGTCTGACTGGGCACGGCCTGACAGGGGGTGGTGTTGCTGGGCAGATCTGGCTGGGTGTGGTCTGTCTGGTATGGTTTAGCTGGGAATGGTCTGTCTCAGTGTAGTCTGGCAGGGTGTGGCTATAGGGAGTGTCGACCGGCAGGAGGTGTTATACGTAAGTGATGAGAGCACTGACTTGTGACATAATCGATAGAGCAGATGACATAGAATGGGGAGTTCGGTGTTATGGGTGAAACACATGCATGAAACAAGAGCAAAATTTTAGGCTCATTTTTAAATGAAAATACTGTAAGATACTGACACACACTTTTTGACACAGTGTCTTCATCAACCCTATTCACTAAGCACCACAATGAAGTCTTGTGATCATATTGACACCCGTTGGCATAAATCAGTAACTGTAATGTTTATAAAATAAACGTGCAATTAATCAGTGAGTGAAAAGTACTTAACCAAATTATACCTTAATGGGTCAATTATTTCCATTTCCCTTGGAGTCAACAAGTTGACTAAGGCTGACAGTAAACACAGCTACACCATTCTTATTTTTGTGCATATGGTAGGTACTATTTAGTGTATCACCAAACCCATGTAACATCCTGAAAGGCCACCTTGAAACCAATCGCATGTCCTATTTCACTGTGATTCCCATCTCAGGAGCTGGAATGATGTCGACCATGGCAGACAGGCCTGTGGGACCTTCTCAGAGGCATGTTTCTGAGTCAGAAGACTAAATAATTGTGTTTTCAATCTTATGTGACAGTGGACATATACAGGGGATGAACAATAAAACTGAAACACCTGGTCAATAGTGTTTGAGGTTTCACACCTATATATACACGGTCTGGTGGCCAATCATTACTGATTGCACTTTCCATCAGTATGAGCAGAGTGTGTAGGTTGAATTAGCAGAGCAATAGCACAGCTGTACATAAAATATTGCTATCAACACAACATAATGGGAGATATATCAGAGATCAAAAGAGGACAAACTGTTGGTTCGCGTCTGGCTGGCACATCTGTGATCAGGACAGCCAGTCTTTGTGGTGTTTTGAGAGCTATGGTATTCAGGGTAATGCCGGCATACCACCACAAAGGACAGACCACAACTAGCAGGAGAAACAGTGGACACAAGAGGACGCTGTCTGAAAGGGATATCTGGGGGCTAATTCCAAAAAACATAAAACCACAGCTTCCCAACTCACTGCAGAATTAAATGCTCTCCTGTTTCCGCTGTTCATCGGAAGATCCACAGAGTCAGTGTTCATGGTCAGGCTGCTATAGCCAAACCTTTGGCCAGTTGTGCCAATGCCAAACGTCGCCATCAGTGGTGCTAGGAGTGCAATTCTTGGGCTGTAGACAATGTGAAACATGTATTGTTGACTGATGAATCCACTTTCACTGTCTTTCCTACATCCAGGAGAAGCTCCAAAGCAGCCACTTGTGACATCACTTCACTGGGAGTTCACCTGGCAGCCCTCCAATCACAGGCACAGTGTCCTACACACCGAATCACACACCCATGGTAGCAGGGTGTTTAACTTAACTTTTTTTTATATTACTTAAATGGGGGAGGGGGAGGGGGCTTCGTCGAGCAGCTCTGCCTACAGCAGAACGATGCAGTAAATTATAACATAATTAACCAGGATGCAGACAAAAGGATCGATTTCAGGTAGGAGTTTTCAAGTAAAACAGGCAGTCAGTTCATAAACATATGAAGCTGAGAGGCGGGCAGTAAGGCTGGCGTTTGGCTTCCTTGGAGATGATGCAGAGGTCCTTCCTGGTTTCCCTGCCAGGAATCCCATTAGTGTTCCTGCAGAATGGAGTGCATCGTCTTGGAACCTCAGGTCAGAGTCGTTGAGGAGCCCTTAAACGCCGGCCGATGTCAAGGGGTTGTAAACATCGGAGTGCTTTGGGGAAAGCCTTTGGTTTGGCTATACGGCAGCCTCTGACAGGGACACGCCTGAACGCGGTAACAGTGGAAAAGGAATTGTATTTTAAGCCGAGCTCTGACAGAATTTTAATGAGAGGCCTGACATGTCAAAATCTGGGAGACTCAGAAGGTGATGCTTTCCACACCAGACATTATTCCTGTACACTCATTTGTGTGCTGCCAAAATGATTCATGTTTAACAATACTTGGCGATACTGTGACCAAAATGTCATTTATTTTCGGATTCTTATTATGAGTAGACAGTAAAATTGGAAAAATACTGAAAAAGTGATGTTGGTTTTTAACTGAATTATTTTCCATAGTCATTGCAACAGTGATTAGTAACAACATTGATGTAACAACTGTCCCCTCTATCCTGGAAGTATGTCGTTTCTTATCAAATCTGTGCTTTCATTCAGGTTTTCAGAACATTTTTATTATACGAGCAATGAAATTTAAACTGCCAAAAACGTGTGGCGCATATGCACATGCATACTTTAATATAATTTATATT
The DNA here is from genome assembly GCA_026777045.1 of Hyperopisus bebe. Lineage (NCBI taxonomy): Eukaryota > Metazoa > Chordata > Actinopteri > Osteoglossiformes > Mormyridae > Hyperopisus > Hyperopisus bebe. The sequence goes on from JAODJW010000033.1 coordinate 19,900,635, forward strand.
ACACTGTTAAATACATGGAATACATTATATGCATCAGTGATTGTTTGAAAATGCATCCTATTTCTGAATATTTGTTTAAAATATTAATTCTGAATTGGATTTAATTTTCCTTATTTAATGTATGTTACAGAAGACAAAGGTCATTAATTAACCTTGAAATGGCTGGAAAATGTTACATTAACACCCTGTTTTTATGATCATTGCACCTATGTTTGGAATTACAGGTCATATTATAAACACAAATAGCATTAAATAGATATAAACACAGAATCTTTATTGGCTGAGAGTTATCAGAGGTCATGCAACACTGTCTGGTACAATGACTGTACAAGCAGCATTCAGATAAATAGACCCCATTTTGGTACCAAAAGTCACATGCCCATTCTTAACACTGAGACATGATACGGTCACTGTGATGGATTGATAAACACAAGCGAAAAACAGCGTTTTAGATATTTCTCTTTACAGATCATTGAGGACCATCACAGAGTTGGTGGCTTCGAAGTTCGCCTAATTATGAAACACAGATACTGCTGAGATGATTTACTTTGATAGGGAATATGATGCCCAGGCAGCCTTTAAATGCAGGCTTGTTAATGACGCGATTAATTACCTGCATAAAGCAAAACTGTCAACTCATGTAAAAGGAGAGTGACAAGGCACTCTTGCCCTGTGATAGACTGGTATCCTCTCCAGGGTGTCCCCTGTCACGTGCCCTGTGATAGACTGGTATCCTGTCCAGGGTGTCCCCTGCCTCGTGTCCTGGGACCACCCCAGCCTTGTGCTCTATACAGTCTGGGGCAGCTGCAAGCTCTCCACAACCTTGTGTTGGATAAATGATTGAAAGATGGATAGATGGAAGGATAGATGTTATATTAGCTTCTTGCAGTGAGGATAAACTTCACAAGATAAGCTGCATGGTACCAGTTTCAAGTCCAGTCAGGCAGGAATCACACAGGCATGCAAGGAGCAGTTAGATCTGCTATATCTCAATCCCAGAGCTGATAAATAGAATAAAATACATACTTATATCTGACTGAAACTCTTACAGGCAATTTAAACATCCATCTTCCATAATCACTTGTGCAGTAGGCAGTGGCAGTGGCAGTGAGTCTGGGGGCTGTCCCAGTGATCCAGGGGACACCCCAGGTGCAGAGCCAGGCCATCACAAATTAACATTTTCTCTTGTAACAAAGTATCATTTTAACATTTTCTTTCACACAAGTCACGATTCTTTTTTAACATGATTAATTTTATTGGTTTTCTGACCTGGTATATAGTTCAGATTAGCAAAAGTAACACATATAGTTACCTTGACCTTTGACCGGGGCAGCCGCCGCCTTCCTAACAACATCCGGCCTAGCAATCTGATTCCACTATCACTCCCT
>JAODJW010000033.1:19903741-19920994 GCA_026777045.1 Hyperopisus bebe
GCATAGGACCTCCCCCCCAAGCAGAATGCCGAATGGGAGCGTTGGATGGGGAGCAGGCAGTGAATGAACGTGGAACGAGCAGGGTTAGGGTTCAATGCAATGAAAGTCCTGGGGTGGCGGGTTTGGGAGCTATGCTTGGGATTGGATGGTTGCTGGTTCCAATCCTAGGGTTGGCAGACTGATGAGCAAGACCCTCAAGGAAAGCAAGACCCTGCTTTCTCAACTCTAAGCCACATTAGCACCAAATGAGCATATAAAATTAAAAAAAGACGCTTCAGGCAGACACCAGGCCATCGGGCTGCAGAGACAGGGAAGTATATATATCCATTTGGCGAGGGGGTGGGGCATTGGGAATGAACAGCCCCAGTCACCGCAGGCTCCACCCCCAAGACATCCTGTTCCAAGCTGCACTCCGGAGAGCACGAACGACGTGAAACGAACATATGAGTAATTAACGTGTACATCATCAGGCGTCGTGACTTTATGGTCATAGTGCCATAATTAATGTAATGCGCACGTCTTAATATGAAACATGCTTAGCCAAGTACATTTTGATCTATGGGAACGTTAATAAAAAATAAGCATTTTTTGTTCCAGATAAAGGTCAGACAGAGCAGCCTCCGGCGTTCCCGTTTTTAAAAGATCACTTTTTACATAAAAAAATGCCATGAACCAAGCCCACGGAAAACTGCCCATAAAAAACACTGCAAAATATGTCAGCTGCTTCATGTTCCACTCTGGAAAAAATAAAAGCATACAAAATGTGGCATTTTAAAGTATCCTGTTTGTCATTTAAAATAATAATGTCCAAAAGATATCTGATTATTCCTACCATCAATTGGGTCAACGAGGCAATGTGGTTTGCCAGTTAATCTTTTGACTGAGAGGTGCTGTCTTCCTGCTATAATTTACATGCCTGTCCTGGCGGTGCAGTGCAGTGCAGTGCAGTGGGCACGCTAGGCAGTGATTCATTAGCATTCTGCAGAGACAGGCCTCACAGTGCCGCCTTTACACCGTGCCAGTGAATCTATCTGCTCTCTGAAGAATAAGGCGGCTGCTGGACAGCCCGCAGTACACTTGCCACACATGTGATGTTTGAAGTGTTGAGGACAAACAGACCCTCTTGACAAAACCGTGCTCCAATCAATGAATCCATCCAGTTTAATTTGGTATAGCGCCCTCTGCTGTAGGCTGCTTTGCCGATCATTAAAAGAGACGTGAAGCATTGATGCTGCTCATAGTTGATTTTTTTTTCCAGTTGAAATTCATCAAAGAGGAGGCATTATGGAGACTGGCAGGTACCTTGTGCTATATTAGTCATATTTCATGTGAGGTTCCACTTTCAGTTTCAGTGAATATACAGTGTCTGTGCTTTATCTGGGACGTCTCACATCATTAAAACATATTGAGGTATAATCTGGGAAAAATCTCTTAGTGTCCCACAGGTGAGTGTCCTTTTTTTTTGGGGGGGGGGGCTTTTTCCCCATGAACAAGTGACACTGTAGAAATCTCTGCAGAGACCCAAATCTCAGGTTAATATCATGTGACGTATGACCTTGCTGTACACTACGGTAACCACAGCTAAGGGGGCAGAAAGCCCCTATTTGTTATAACATTATATATGTTATATATTTCCCTAAAAAAAAAAACATCCAATCAATGGAGTTTCTGTGGCCAAAAACACGTTGTTAATGAGGGCGGTCAGAGAATGGTCAGACTCATTACAGCTAACAGGTCGGCCGCAGGACACTCAGTACTACAGTGCTGAGCAGACAGGCATCTCTGACAGCACAACTGCCAGTGGCTCTGCAGACGAATGGGGGTCCTACTTGGTGCTACGTAGGGGTGTCCAATACACTGCCTGCTGAATGTTATTTAGTACTAACTGTCCTTATATTACACCTTTGCATAACTGAAATCTAATTTATTATTGATGGATTATACAGAAAACACAATGTCACTTGGTCTTAAAACACTGGTTTAAAAAAAATATAATACAAGCAAGCGAATATACTACTGCATAGCCGGTGTGAGCTGTATATTAGTAAGTTTAAATAATGGCTTGGTATGTTTAGAATTAGTTTAATTAGAATACATACTTGCACAGACCAGTGGGTTTATATAACAGTAAATTGAAGCCTATTGGCGTGAACAGAGGCCTTGGTGAAGGTCAAGCTGGATTTCGGATCCAGATGTTTAATTACAGAATCGCGTGTAATGTTGAGTCTTCTCGTTTTAGAAAGCTCTCCACTCGCACATGCAGCCCAAACTAAACAGCCGCCTACAAAATAATCCGGGCACCACGAAGCCACCACTCAGCCTATTCTGGGATTGATTACCTTTTAAGGACATAATCGAAAGTGTAATTCCGGCACCTTTTAACCTCTGTGCCTTCACGCGATCCCTGCGGAAAAGCTGAACTGTGAGCACATCCACCCATGAAGGCGACGTCCCCCCCCCATTGTTAGTATCCTGACTCCCTTGTTCAGTCAGTCGCAGCTTATTCTGTAAGCGACTCTCCCGCCCGTCCTGCCAAACCGCCCACCAGGACGGAGACGGCAGTGGAGACGAGTTGGGCCTGTGATTCACGGCACAGGAACAACCCTGTGTTGGCTCCGTGAGGCGTGGGGGGGCGAAGCCCAGCCAACAGCCAGCCGTGGACGGAGCCCCGTGGGTCAGTCGAGCCACTTTGCTGCACCTATCAGGGACAACCAGTCTGACTGCCCCCCCCCCCCCCAGAATAAGGGCAAAAGTTTGTTCTCAGTTAACAAACTAACCTGTTCTTCGCATTTCCATACATAGTGAGTATGATACGGCTCTGATATTATTTACTCTGTACTTGTGACACATGACATGACATCACTGCTCCTATTGCTGTCTTCACTAGTTGTGTACATTATATTACACTTCTCCACACATACAATACTAACTACTATCTGTTACACTATTTGTCTGCTTGCTGCAGCACCAATATCCTGGAACCTTATATGGTGCATTTTATTTTTCATTTTGTACATTTTATTGCTTCCTTTGTGTTTTTATTTCTGAATCAATTTATTTATTTTTATTGTTTGCTCCAATTGCTCTTATTATTTGTGGTTGAACACCATACCTTCATCTTGCACTCAGCTTCCAGAGAAACTACTTTTTCAGTCACATTACCTTGTATTTTACAGAATGACTATAAATGTCTAATTGAGATCTCCCATGTGAACACTTTTGACTGACCGGCTGATCTCTCCAAACACCTGCCCGCTGACGTTCTCCTGTGCAGTTCTCAGGTAAGATGCGCCTCAACACTCCCTTCGTTCAGCCTGAGAAATCATTTCAATACTCTGCGACAAATGTGACCTGACACAATAGATAGTAGCATTGACTTTATAATGTAAATACACGATTATACTTTCATCATGCAGTAATACCTACTTTCAAAGTATATGGATTTGTTTTTATAAAGCATGTTTCTGATGCCCACAAACATGGCCGAAGGGACTGTAGGCTCCAATCGCTCCTTTATCGATGTGCTTTGCGTTCACCCAAGCTTTCTGCTGGTAAAGGGTAAAAATCCGACTTGCAATCACAAGCGATATGAAAGACGGATTAAAATACCAAGCACCGCACGTTCTCCAGGGTGTGTGCCATCAGTGTAGCTACGGACCTGCCAGAACCCACTGCCAGAATCTGACACATCCTTACAGATGGCAAATGATAGTACCTTTTCTCATTTCCAAGAATTTATTTCGGCTTCCACTGCCTGCTTGTTGTTTTGTGTTTGTCTTTTTGTCCCAAAGCCTCCATGTTCATTCCAAGACGAGCTCGGTGTCTCTCTCCGCTCCCAGATACGGTGGGGGCACCGTCGATCATCCCCAGCCTGGCCAGTCTCGCTTGACCTCTGCGCCTGACTTTGACACGATGGGTTCTTTCATCATTACTACCTGGCATTTTTACTGCAGAGTCGGTTGACCAGCTAATGACTGCCACCCCCTGATCTATTTTAATGTCCCTGGCTGAGGAGGGAGGCTCGTCGCAAGAAACAGCATGTGTGCTGCCCTTACTGTCGACATTTAGGCGACTAAGAATGCACTGCAGTGCCGGGGCTGGCGCATCTCAGTACGCCGTAAATTACCCCCCATCCTTTAATCAGCACATGTAAAAGAAGTGATAGTTTGATTTAAAAAGCGTGAACATTAAAAAATATGTATCCAGGTCCAAGCAAGGGGATAGTTAACTATTCAAATGGTTAGTTAAGTTCCTCTCTCTGAGTAAAGCTACTCTGAATCTCACTAATTATTTATACATGAGATGTACCCTGTCTGAGGTTACTATATTATCAAAATTAAAAATACAAAGATATCTCTCCTCTCTTTGAGGTGTATTTGTTATTTATACCTTTTGATTCTTACTGAATGAAATTCCTTAAAAATTAAATTGTGATAAAGGATTCTAATTCTGGCTAAGGAACTTCCAAGTTAAGGCAGTAGTAGGTAGATGAAGCCGTGAACCAAAGTTAATCACAGGGCGCGAGGCAGCCTCGTGTAACGTGAAATACGCCAACAAGTCATGGTCATACATGACAGCCACGTGTCTCATCAGCGGTGACGCGCCCTGACGCTGCGCACACATCATTAGTGTTCAGCATCTCTTCCATATGCACAAGAATACCTACTAGATAACACAAATAGCCTAATTCTCAGCCTGGGAGTTGAACTACATTCAAATGAAATGGGGAGGAATTGTATAATTAAGTGTGATTACACAAGTAATAGTCTTATAATGATTTTCATCTTTCATGGTTATTCCAGATTCTCACTGCTTACTCTGTTCTCCATTTGTCAGAGATTATGCTCCTGCCACCGACATCGTTGTCTGCATGAACCGCTAACCGCGGTCATTCCCCCTTACCTGCATGTGCGCCTGCCCAGGTGAACAAGCAAGTGTGGTTTGGTGAAGTTTTGTAATAGCGATCATTGAAGCACCGAATGAATGACACCGGTTATTAAAACTGAATATACAGAATCGACAGTGTGCTGTTGTTTGGTTCTATATCCCCGACCCGCACACTAAGGCTGCCGTTTCCGCGGGTGCCGTGGACGTGGGTCCGTATGCACATACATTACAGTATGCATGCATAAAGGCGACAGCAATGATCGTAAAGCCCAGAAAGCCCTGGAAAGCTGTCAGATAAAGGCGGGCGCTGCTGTAATATAGCTGTAATATAAATACAGAGGCTGCATGCGCCGCGCTTGCATTTCAAGGTGGGCGACTTCGCGCCACGGTCCCTCTATAAAAAGGCTATTTATTGTCTGTTAATAAATGAGTGTGTTTTTCATTGCATTGCTACTGTTGTAATATTTGGGGAACAACTGTTGAATGCTTATTTTCTTGCAAACTTTAATAGTCAATTACTGCTCATTCGTTAGACAGTAATCTTCATACATATATAACAGTGCGCTTTCGTTGCACTTTTACATATATGTTACAACTTGAAAAAACCCCACAGTGGGAATGTAAGAAGGACGCAGAGCGTCTCTGCGCGGTGCCGCATCCCGGGGAAGTTACCGGTGTGGGGAGAGCCGTCACAGCAGCGGGGGAAGCGGAGCCGGATCGGGGCCGAGGACTCGCCGTGCGGACCTGGGGGGAGAGCCGTGCGCACTGGGGATGATCTGCTGCCGTCCTTGGTGATGTGCAAGCCCAATCCAATTAGGTGTCACCTCTAGGCTGTGATGCGGCTGTGCCGTCCCTCTCTGCGCTCCCGTCCGCAGTCCGCTCCATGCAGCCGCGGTGCGCCTTCACACCCGCAGCCGTCAAGCAGCCCCTGCAGCGGGGACGCCGCTTCTCTCTCATTCTCTCTTTCAAGAGGCCAGCTTGTGTGTTTTCCCCCTGATCTTTACGCGTTTTAATTTATTTTATTTATTTTCTCCAAACAAAATGAGGAGCGCAGATCGGCGGAGCGCGGAGAGTCGGGAGTCGTAGGGGATCCCGGATCCCGCCGTCAAAAGAGGGACTTTCATGCAAAAGGTGGCTCGTTTCCGCAAGGTAGGAGAGCCGCGCTTTTTTTAATCCTTTAATATAATGTGACATAGGGGGTGACAGCAAGGGATGGCATGTCCCAGTTACTTTAGTTTCACTGTTATGCGTGTTTGATACGATCGCAGAAGCCGTGGGCGTAACGTTATTTTAATGTTTGCACGGGCGATACCAGCACAATGCGCATAGTGCTCCTGCAATAATGTAAAAATCAATTTTAAAATACATACAACCTTGATAAGTTAATAGAAACCGGCGATCGCGGTAACTATGCGACTTGAAAGCTTATGCAAAACCGCAGATCCAAAAAATCAGATCAAAAACGGATAAGTAAAACAGGTGATAAGACACAAAAAGCGTCGCAGAAAAATAAATGTATAATGTCCACTGTGAAATCACGCGTTATGTAATTATGTTTATTTTTCGGTGATCTTTTTAAATGCACATTTTGTGTTATGGGATGCAGTGGTACTGTACTCCCTTCACGGATACCCGAATCCATGGGAAACTGTTGCATCTTCGGTACCATTCACCACCTAACCGAGATGGGCGATATAACGCGTGTGTCCGTCAGGAGAGATCATAACAATCGCCGATTAAATAAAGTGTATACTCTGCCCTTATTTTCGTATTATAGTGTTAGTACAATCCATTTATTTCTCCGCATGTGAACTTCCCGCGGATTCAGCTCCGTGACTTTATGTTATATAACACGCATCTTAACCTTGAGCAGATAAAACGCGCTCTTGCAGATTTCTACTGAGATTGACAGCGAGTAAACCCCGTGTAAATTACGATAAAAATTAGGAATTTTAATCCCAGGCTTGAAATGCAATCATTCAGGATAAGTTTTAAATACCCCAGCAATTACAAAGTACTGTAAGTGAAGTGAACATATACCCGGGATTTAGTTAACGCGTTACTAAATATACAAGCGGGTCTAAGCCCGTCCTGCTTAGCGTGGAAACAAAGTAATAAGTGCGATTAACCAACTGAAGAGTGCTGAATGATCCAGTCTCTTTTGGTGTTTTTCGATAATTTTATGTTTAGTGCCACGAACAAAACGGGAGTAACAATCCTCTTATAGGGCGCAAATTATGTTGGGATCACGAGTAACAGGTGTAATCCACCGCCCCTATGCTGAGGCAGTAAAGAAATCACATACAACATGATACATTTGCTCTGTATTTTTCAGATTATGTTCCTTGATACACCACTGGCGGAATTTGAAGCTTTTTAATGCCCAGTATCCTAATAACGCACATGCTAAAATCCAGTAAAATTTTCTAGATTAAAAAGAAGAAAGAAAAATGTGCTTCAAGTTATGAATAACATTTTAATCGATTTGTTTTTGGTTTTGTTTCAGCCATGGAGGGACTTGTCTAAAGTGGATCCAAGATAGTTTTTTTTTTTTTTTGTTTTGTTTTATTTTTCTTTGTTTTCTTCCTGGAAACGTGAAATATCCATCTCAGCGGTGATGGCCGAGAAGCCGGGTTGTGGATTGCCCAAAAGCAGCACGCGAGCCACGGGCTCCCTGCCACCAGAGCCCATCGAGATCATCCGGACGAAGGCCCGCTCACGGAGGGTGCGCATCAATGTCGGGGGCCTCAACCATGAAGTGCTGTGGAGGACCCTGGACCGGCTCCCTCGAACCCGACTCGGCAAGCTCAGAGACTGCAACACGCACGACTCCTTAATGGAGGTGTGTGACGACTACAGCCTGAACGAGAATGAGTACTTCTTTGACCGGCATCCTGGTGCCTTCACTTCCATCCTGAACTTCTACCGGACAGGCAAGCTGCACATGATGGAGGAGATGTGTGCTCTGTCCTTCGGACAGGAGCTTGACTATTGGGGCATCGACGAGATCTACCTGGAATCGTGCTGCCAGGCGCGCTACCACCAGAAGAAGGAGCAGATGAACGAGGAGCTTCGCAGGGAGGCGGAGACGCTGAGGGAGAGGGAGGGAGAGGGGGAGTTTGATAACACCTGCTGCCCAGACAAGAGGAAGAAGCTTTGGGACCTTCTGGAGAAGCCAAGCTCCTCTGTGGCGGCCAAGGTAAGGGCGAGTGCGGTCGGCGTGCACAGCGTGGGCGCCTGTGCGTCTGCGATGGCAGGATAGACCTCTAAGAGGAGGCGAGGGTGTGGAGGTCTCAGGAAATGCAGGCTGAGCCTGTGGTGGCGAGATTGCAAGGTTCTCTGGCTGTGTCCGAATCGGAAAAAAGGGGACTGTCCCCTCCCCAGGTGGCACAGTACGTGGTCGCCCTCTCTGAGCTGCATTCAGCTTGGTTACAGGTGAAGCATTCTCCTGCCCAGTCAGTGATGGATAGACATCCAGGTGTACTGTAGGTGTTTAGCAGCCGCATGTGCCGCGAGGTGAGGGCTGGGATGCACCAGTGTGAGCTTCACGTGTCCTGCCGCATTTCAGCAGCTGCACGTCAGCACGCTCCAGCGTCAGGCCTCTAGTCTGAGCTGCTGTGTTCAGTCTCTTATCTGATTTACGGACATCAAAACACAGGAAGCTATTTGCCGTGGTTTACTTTTTATGCTCTTGATGATGCACTCGGTGATATATAACCTGCATGCAACAAGAGCAAAATGTTTGCGGTATGAAATACGCCGCTTTGTGATAATATTTTTATTTTAATTTCTAGCATGCAACCTCTTTGTGGGTCCAGGGAAAAGTTATTAATTTGGCCTGAGTTTGGTATAAACAGCTGCATGTTTCCGCAGGAGTTCCCAGCAGTGCTTATGGTCTTTGTGACATTTTACAATTCAGTTGGTATGCTTAAATTAACGATGTTTTCCACACAGATTAATCTCAGCAATCATCCGAGTCCCCTTGACTGCTCCCTGAATATCGGTGCATTGCTTTCAAATCCAGTCTTATCTGTCCCTAAGTCAGACGTGGGCTGTACTGAGGCAGACCCGTCCCTGACTGCCTGTTTTCGTTTGTTTTGTTTCGTTTCTGTCTGTTTTCGTTCGGTCAGTGCTAGTTTCATTACCCCTAAACTGAAGCCCCATCTAGCAGCACCGACCTATCAGGCCTCTGGCCCACAGGAGTCCCTATAGAGATACCCCACGCTCACGCTCCTGGAAGGTTTTTCGTCTGAAGCTCAGTGCACGATTCTCCTTGGATGCAAACGAACAGCCAATGAGCGGCATCAGCTCAGCCTCTATTTAGAAATATTTCTTCATGCCCCCATCTATGTGCAACATAAAGTCTTTTAGTCACATCCTCCATTGGGGAAAGGGGATTCTAAATGTCACCCCGAATGGCCAGGGAGTCATGATGAGGTCTAATCCCTCATAATTTACCAGAGTCCCTGAATCAGTGCTGGAGGCTGTTCGGGGCTTTGTGGGGGGGTGCGGCCGGCGCATTTGGCAGAGTGGCCAGCCCCCGCCAGCAGCATCACGCGCCGTGTCTCTGCCCAATGCGCTTTTTTAAACGTCACCTGTTTGTTGCACACTTGCGGCGTGAGTCACACGCGATTAGGTTTCAGCTCCGTTCCTCAGCTGATCCGAGACCTCAGACTGCGAGTCGAAATATCAAAGGTGCCGTTAATCATCATAAATGTGTAAAGGCGCTTTAGAAAACCACTCTGATCCTACAGATATAAGCTGATAAAAAAAAAACAACAGCTTGCCTCTTTTTATATTTTATTCTTGTGTTTTATTGTATATTTCTTGCAAATACCCACCTGATGTGTGTATCGTTTTTTTCCCTTTGTTTATTCAATATGTAATATTTCAAACTTAATATCCGGAATGATGAAGTAGATCTATCTTATTTCAATAATTTCCGATCGATAAGATCATGCTTCTGGGCGCTGAGCATAAATTTAAAAGAGTCATGCGACATTACAGCCAGACTGTGGTTTAGCCACAGCTGAGATAGTAGCAGGAATTGATGTTAGACGCAACATTCGGGACACAGGAAAAGGCTGTTAGCTGGAATCCGCGAATCACCATCCTGACACACTTTGATTTCTTTGCGTTTAATAACAAGAGCCAAGTAGCAAAGATGTCCCGTCACACGGACATCTAACATGCATTTAATGCAAATGTAACTCGTATGTACTCTGAGGGTTAGCTAACATAATGTAATTTAACACATATGTAGTGTAACATGTATGTACACTGGGGGTCAGGGCACAACTATGTCCAGAAGCTACAGCATCTCCTTCCGCTGCGACACCGGGGTTAAATTTGGCCAGTGGTAGAATTACATGTTTACAGGAGGAGTTCTTTCATGCACTGATGCAGTACGACGTGCTGGGGTGTGAGGGGGCCACGTTCTTCCCAGGCCCTTTCTGTGATCGCGTAAGCAGTGACTCTCCCGCAAGACGTGGCTATAGGCGTAGGACAAAGCCCCCCCGTTAGGTGGCACAGGATGATGCAGAATGGCCACCCGTCTGATGGAGCTGATCCTACAGAGTTTGAGGTGAAGCCAGCCTGAACTTTGAATATGGGTTGTGGTTTCACATCAGATCCAACCAGGTCACGTGAAAGACGTCTGTGTGAACATAGAAAATGTCAGCTTGACTTTAGCAGTGCCACTGGGGCTTTGGGGCGGGGGCAGGCTTGAGGCCTGGGTATCCGTCAGAGGAGCATGGGCTGCCCCCAACGTCTGCCGTCCTCATTTGTATGAAGACCGAGTGTAAAGCACCGTGGAGACTGCAGTTGCAGTCGCGCAGGTTCTTACTGCGGGGCAGGTTCTGTTCAAAGTGAACCATTTACCAAGTGGCCAGTGGCCCGCGGAGTGAGATGAGAGCTTCATCTGTGGCACATCAACCTGCATCGCTGGTGCATAGCCGTTGCCCATGTGCTGGATGGTCACACGTCGATAATAGACACTAAATGGGCCAGATAATTAACACATCACTGCTAATTACCAGGAGAACCTACTCTTTCAGAAACAGGTGATTTGAGGTTTATAAAATGATATGGTTTATAAAATGAGGGATGCCCATCTATCCATCCTTCCATCCATTCATTCATCCATCCATCCATCCATCCATCTTCTCATCACTGTATCCTGTTGAGGGTCGCAGGATGGAGAGACGTATAAGCAGTAAATATCTTAAATGTCTGTATTCTTCAGCAGAGGTGACCAGAGGGCTGTGTGAGCCAGCAGATAAGAGATGGATAGATAAGACCAACCTGCTGATTACTTCACCGCTTCCAGGATGAGGCCATTAATATAATCGAGTTGGCAAGCCGGTTCATGGCTGATGAAGGAGCGTGTTTATTTTTTTGTCTGTGGCTGTGGCTTGTGTGGGTTCGCCATGGCTAAACTGTGCTGCTTCAGATAACACTGCCATTTAGATATTAATCGGCTGAATGACCGGGGCGTCACCGACTGGACGCGTCACTCTCATTAGCGGGATTCCCTGTGTTTCCTAAAGCACCTCAGAGGGAGTCTCTCCTGGCAATTTGAGCGTTTAGCCTCTGCGAATGTGTGTGGGGTCTGGGGCGGTGCAGAGCTCAGTGGGTTAGGACACCGCGCCGGTTCAAATCCCCGGGTTGGCAGAGGGATGTTACGGCTGGGCCCCTCAGCGAGGCCCCTGACTCCCAGTCGCTCCGGGGACTGGCTGACTCTGCATTTTTAGGTCTCTGCTAAATGTGTGTGAATTAGTCTGTCTGGCGGCAAAGCCTGAGGGTTTGTTGCGCAGCGGGGTTTGCACGTGGTTCTGTTATTTACTGTTATTTTCAGACCTTGGGGAGTCTAACCTGTGAAGGTTTGGGGGGGGGGGGGGGGGGGGGCTTTGTCCCGTCATTACATGCCTGGTATGGAACCACAGCGTTAGTGCACAGTCACACCCCAGGGTCAGAAACTCGGAAGGTCCCACTGAAAACTCATGAGGGGGGGGTGATGCATGTAAAATCAGGGCCCCCTGCTGTTCCAGGCCCCGGTAACAGGGATCAGTGGAGCAGAAAGCCTCCTGTAACACATTTAATTTAAATTCCTGGGACGAGGACCTGCAGTGATTATTTGGTCGATAGAGACATCGTCCCGGTTCGCTGGTGTCAATACAAACTGAGCTTGGACCTGCCGGAGCGCTCGGGGCGCAGAGACGCCATGATGTCGATGATGCGAATGCGGTCCTGGGTCCACAGGGTTGGCTGCCTAGGAGTCGATTCGACCCCAGTCCCCTCCGGGAGGCCCCCAGGACACGCCGATCAACCAACACGTTCGCAGACGGTTTGGATCGAAAGTAGGGGAGCGTCACGGCAGCGGGCCGTGCCCCCACCCCCCCCAGGTCCAGTCCCACCGCGGCGAGTCCCTCCTTTCATGCTAACCACGCACCCCAAATCAATAAGCGCTGGCATTTTTAAAGCCTCTATTCTGGCCTCATCACCGTCATTCTGGCTTATTATTGGTTCCGTCATTTCAGTTGTTTTTTTTTTTCTATAAAACTGGTTTCTGACTTGCACCCCGTGGTTTTCTCATGCTGTCCTCGCTCAGTCCACCAGGAAAGGGTGTCCTTCACTACACGTGAGCAGCGTGGGGAATCGCCTCCATGTTATGTGAGGCGATTCGCCCGTACGTCCTCGCCAGGGGGCGGTGGTTGGGGGTCATTCCCTAAATCCTCTTTGCTGCGCTTTCATAACCAGATAAGACAGCCCGGTTAGATTAGAGCGAGGTGCTGCTGGCAGTACCACTTCCTATTCGGGAATACCCCCCGCCACAAGGGAGGTTTTGAAGGACGGGATTGCGAAAAGTGTAATTAAAGCAAACACGTTCGGAAGCTGAACTAAGAGACTGAATTGCGATGAGTCTTAACTGAATTTATAACCTGATAAAATACTAATGCATACCGTCTGAATTTACAGCTGGCCAAACCCTAATGTGTATCTGAATTTACAGTCTGACAGATTCTAAAATGGACTGTCTGAATCTCCTAATGTGTGAATACTTTCTGAAACTGCAGTTTAAAGTGACGACCACATTAATGAATGAATTGCTCTTATCCACAGTGGCACACAGTACTTTGTAAAATAAAGGTTCAGGGTGAGCTTGGCATGAAAGTATGTGCCCGTGTGTAGCATTGTTCCCTTATGTCAGGCACTGCACCGAGGCCCATAACCATGGTGAAAATACTGCAGTTGGCCAGTCTTTAGCAGTAAATCTGATTTTTATAGAAACTACGCAGCAGATGTTGATGTCGCCCGCTGTATTAAAGCCCAGGGTGTCACAATCCGCTTTCACCCCCCGCCTCAAGGGCTATGTGATTTATTCCAGCCAAAGTCACCATACACCCCCCCTCCCCCCAAAACGAGGATGTGGTGATCCAGAGATCAGGTAAACGAGAGACTCTTAGTATGTGATTGGTGAATGAATATGCATGTGTGTGTGTGTGTGTGTGTGGATTATGTTTATATTACATTGTGGGGACCAAAAGTCCCCCACAATGTAATACAAACATGTTATTTTGACGTTATGGGGACCATTTTCAGGTTCCCACAAAGATCTGTGAATGCAATAAAAAAAAAAAACTAAAAATGCCAAATGTCTAATATTTTGTTTGGTTGCTTATTTTTAAGGTTAGGGCTGGGTAGGGGTTTGGTCGTCATGTTGGGATTAGAGTTTTCCCCATAGAAATGAGTCCCCACAACGACATAATTACAATTACAATTTGTGTGTGTGTGGGTGGGTGTGTATGGTGTCTTGTGTTTCTTAAAGTTGACTCCAATCATTGGATAATTGAAAAAGGGTTAGCATTAGGGTTAGGGGTTTGGGATGAACGTACACGCAGCAATTAAGATGCAGTCATGACGACCTCCTGGGCCCCATCAGTGCGGCTTCTGTAGTCTTTAAGCAGAACATGAGGTACCTACATGCAGATGGTGACAGCTGCAGCACAGACGGGCAAATGCCGGAATGTTCCTCAGCCCAGGCCCACACTGACCATGCCTCATGAATGACGACTTGAGCTGCTGGGATTGTGTCCTGCGCCCAAATCCCCTTTTTATGACTCCTGCCTCAGGCGGAATAAACGCCGCGTGATTAATCTTGTTTGTCAGTTGTCCATGGCCCTGTTCTTGACACATAATGGCCCCGGCCCCTCCTTGGAGTCACCTCGACGCCTCGCCGGACCCTTCCCAGCAGCCCTGGCATGAGGGCACCGGATCGCTCACGGTGTTTTGGCTGAGACTGAAGGGCGAGTTCTGAGCAAACTCAGCTAAGGACGGAGGAGGCACAGGCCCAGCCGGTGGATCTCCGTCAGCATGAGGGCTCTCGCGATTCGGGATCGATTGCCCCCACCCTCACCTGTGTGATTAAATATCGGGGCCTCTTGTGTTTTCTAACAAATGGATAGAGCCTGAGATGGACCCCGCAAGTCAGGCATAGATGGTTTGGCTGTTTTTGTTTTCATTCTGTCCTTAACAAGGGAGAGTATAGAGTAAGACTCTGGTATAAATCTACGTATCACATTAGCCAATATACCACATTAGCCAATGTATTACTGCGGCAGGCCCCATGCTGGGGCCACATCATTTCCTGTCTGTATATTAGCTACGAGTCCTAACTGACCTACGTTGTTTTGATGCTCCCTGAGTGTAAGAAAGTCTCACTGGACACAGCAGGCATCTGATGCCCTTGTATTTGGTACCGGTCAAGTTCCTATCTGCCAATGTGACCTCAAGGTTATGGGTTGAAGTGTCAGCGCCCTCTGTACTATTTATGCGGTAGTGCGATGAGTAGGAAAAAGGTTAAGCTAATCATATTAATAATGTTAATAAGATTAAGTTGCATAAAGCAAACATAGCATACTATTAATAAGAGGCTAGGGGACAGGGGAGGGGGCAGGTCCTCCCCGGGACCATGCTGGGGAGTTGAGGAGGAGGTGATAAGTCCAGGAGGTCCATTAAGAGCCTCATTAACTTGGTTCATGCTCCAGTGCACCATATCACCAGGTTCTGGTACACAAGAAGGACCCAAAAGACCTCGGGCACACAAACATACAAAAGGCAACGAAATATCTCCAGTTACTCCCTAAAAATAAACTTCTGATTTCCTCCTGTGTGCGGGATCGGGGGGTGAGTAGTGGGAGAGGCAGTCCTCTTCTCCTTAATGTGTCCTTATCATGAAGGATGTACAAGTTCCTCACCTTGGTGACGGACCTCAGGGGCGCTGGCACGCTGCTCCGTGTCCCAGCAGAAAGGCTACGTGTGGGTCAGGAGCGCAGTATGTGAGGCTGGTGTCGTACACCTCCTAAGCGGCATGGAACGGCAGCTCCACCGGGCTCAGGCGGCTGCCAGCGGTCAAAGTCAAGCAGCGCCCATTTCCAGCAGCACTGAACCGTGCGCTCACAAGGTTCTGCTTGGGAGGGGAAAAATAATAATTTCCTTAATTTTCATTTGGTTTCTTTGTGTTTGACCTTATGCAGAAAGATAGTTTTAGTGGAGGGGGGGGGGGTTACCATGGAGACTCTTGCATAAAAATCCCTAATTTGGACGTAATGTCGCAATAAAGGTCCAGAAGTATTTTTATATCTCTGTACTGGAGAGATGATAAGTAGAAGACTAAATATTTTTATCTGGTTTCTGTAAAGTTGCTTCCACACAGCTCCGAATGGAACTTGGAAGATAATGTGAAAAATCCCATGTTGAGCTGCACCAGTGAGGTGCAGATATAAACTGTACAGCAGGAGATCTACATTACGAAAATCATGTATGGTACCCTAATGCCAGAGAATGACAAACTGAGGGTGCGGAGAGAGAACTGCAGCCTTAAAGGACGAGAGGAGATGAGTGAGAGGGAGTTAACTGAGTCTGAAAGGGAATAGGAGGAAACTGAGCCTAAATGGGAGCAGGAGGTGACTGAGCCTGAATAGGAGCAGGAGGTGAGCCTAAATGGGAGCAGGAGGTGACTGAGCCTGAATGTGTGAAGGAGGTGAGCCTGAATGAGAGCAGGAGGTGACTGAGCCTGATTGGGAGCAGGAGGTGACTGAGCCTGATTGGGAGCAGGAGGTGACTGAGCGTGAAAGGGAGCAGGAGGTGAGCCTGAATGAGAGCAGGAGATCACTGAGCCTCAATGTGACACACTAAAGGTTGGATTTCTCCCAGTGACAGAGATAAATTCATAAATGTTCTTAAAGCATGAGGAGCAGCGTGTGAAGGAGCTCTGAATCCTCTGGTAGCTTTGCAGCTTTTTCTGCATAGTCAGTTTTTAGAGCTCCTAGCTGGTATTTCTCATTAAATTCCCCGTTCCCCTTTTGGTTCCTGCGAATTACTGCTACTGCAGCTTTTCATTATCACTTCAGCACAGGGGGGTCACACCGCCCCCCCCCCCATCGCAGTTACACACTCTAACTGAAGTGGCCACCCACACTCAGGTTAACCCCAACCCAAGTGACCACCCTCCACCTGGTTAACCCTAACTTTAACCCATCTGAACATCCTGTTCCCAGTTAAACCAAAAATGATTGACCATGGTTCTCTGCCCTGAGGGAGCCTGCATTGCTCCTTGTGACCTTCATGCATCAGCTGCCCCCCCAGATAGCATGGGGCCGTGGGCTGGCAGGCTAACGCACAGAGAGCACAGACCTCGAGTGGCTGCATCAGAGTGCCCTTAACCAAAAAGGAAACCCTAGAAAATTATTCAGTTGGGGTGCTGCTAGTTAGGAGAAGCCTTCCTGTGCTTACGGTCCTAGCAGGTCTACCGGTCCCGTTTGCGGGTGACAGTTCCGCTGGTCATGTGATCTGCACACCTTGTGTGTTCATGGGAGTTTCATTTACATAAAAATTTTCTGAGGGCAGAAGGAAAAATGGCAAACAATCATATGTCTCAGTCCTGCCTCCTCCAGTTGCTTGGACCCACCTCCTCCACATTCCACTTGTTTATTTCTAGGAAACAATCATTTTTCCTTCGGCCCTCAAAACTTTTTTGTTTAAGCAAAACTCCCATGAGTGCTTTGCTTCTGGCTTGTTTTCCGCCCCACTACTCCTCGGTACCTTGGTTGAATTTTGGGCTGCTTTTTATGCCACAGACAATGCTGTTGGTTTCCCTCATTCTAGGCTAAACAGCGAACCCCCTGACACTCATTCCTGCGCAGAAACACATCCTGGCATTTACCGTTTCATTAGCTGCTTAATTAAAGTGTCAGACTCGCGTCGTCGATGAGTCCGCACATCTGGAAGTCCCATTACTGGCTCTAACGACAGCATTTTCATTTCTGTTTTAATAAACACGGGCACTTGCACAGATATCAGAAACAG
>JAODJW010000033.1:19923456-19939198 GCA_026777045.1 Hyperopisus bebe
CCTCGCCCCCTGTGGTCCGGGTATAATGACTGATCTTGATCCACATCCTTGCAATGTGAGAATTGTGCACATGCTGATATCAATATCGCACATCACCCAGCCCTACTCACTAGCAACAAAGTCCATGTATCCAGAAATCCTAAATTAAATGATATCTGACTGACTTCCCTTGTAGATTAGTCATGGAAAATAAGAACTGTGTGAGTTTTCCTTTTGTATCAAGCAGTACAAAAAATTGCAGCATAACGTGTTTGATTTAATTTGCTTTACTTGCCATTGCACATCATGTGATGTGAATATTGTGCATGTGTACATTGAGCTGATGATACTGAAATGATATATCATGCAGCTAAGCTTCAGTGCCTGTGGTCAGAAGGTCGCCGGTTCCAGCCTGGTCTTGGCACATCGGCAGGTTCCAGAGCAAGGTCCATAACACCCTGCTCCCTGTGCATCACAACAGGTGGCTGCCCTTTGCAGCCAGCTTGCTGTCACCTACGGAGAGCAACTTGGGGAGTTATAAAGAGAATTCCCCCACAGGGATCAGTATAGTATCAGTTATTATACACTGTCTATTTTTTCGTGCCATTGTCATGCATTTGCGTTTATAATACCTTAATTGCCATCCAGGAAATAATGATGTATTTTCTACCTGTTTATTCATCTATCTCACGCTTTTTATCCAAAGCACAAGAATGGGGTATAAATTGCATGTGCTCTTTGGGATTCAAACCCACAACCTTTGCATGGCAAGCACAATGCTTAAAGGAGCTGCATTTTTTTAAGCGACAAAAGCCTGTTATTCTGCCGTCATTGTGTAGTTTGTCGGTGTCACCGATTCTCAGAAAGAGCCAAAGATCTCTGCTTGGTCGGGTATCTTGGACCTAAACCCCAAAGAGCTGAAGTTCTCAGTCAGAGGGGACGTCCTCAGCCGGCCCTGTGCTCTTTCTCTCGGCCAAGACCAGCACTAGACATTTTCCAGATGAATCAGCAGCTATTTTCTCACTTGTTGTGTATTTATTTATTTATATTTTTATTTTTTTTGGTCTTACAGCTATTACTGTGAATTATAATTATATCAGCCTTGCACTTTCAGAAACGGCTTCCGTGGCCAGCAGTGGGGTTTTCTCCAGAAGGAAGACGAAAAATCTGACAAAAAAGCCCGTTAAAAAAACACAGATCGAGCAGAAAGGAGTATGACACAAGCTGCTATTTTATACCTCGGTGAAGTCATACAGAACTGGCCAAGGAGAGAAAATGACCCACGGACCGTCCACTGGGGACATTTGCCGTGCTCCTTTTCCTCAGCGTAACTCAAATGAGAATGTTTGTTTTACAATCCAGTCGATATTAATAATCGCCCCCATATTTAGTAGGTTGGCGCACCCCCAGACCCCCCTGACGCTGGCCTTGTGTGAGCATTAAGGACCTTCCTGCAGGTGGAGAGTGAGCGATTGTGAGCCCAGTTTGATTCGAAGGTCATGGTTCTGGTACGTGGACTCGATCGACTCTGAGACGTTAGCCAGTACCAGTACCAAGGACGGGAGACGTCTCCTGCTGAGTGGCCAATTTAATCGCACTTTCTCCTTCAGGAGGGAGGGTCTCTTTTGAGGAGTGAAGCACAGCTATATGTAAGGGGCTGCTGACACGTGCACGGCTGCTGGCTGGTCTGGGAGGGGGGCAGACAACAAGGAGGGTGCAGCCTGACGCCACGTTTAAGTCGCCTTAGGGTGGAAAGTGCAATAGCTTCCTGTAATCCTCCATAAACATGGAGGGGGGGGGGGCTATTTTAAGTCCCGTTTCCACTGAAACACAGCATAGAGAGTAAGAGGAGCATGACCATCATGCCGTAATCGCTTTCCCTGTAAGCGCTGCCTCACGCAGGGCAGGAAATGATGGTTACACGGGGCGGGGGGTGGGGGTGGCACCCAGAGCAGCGGGGAACTGAGACAAAGTCTTACCAAAACACAAGGGGGAATCCCCTGCTCCAGGAAATGTATCTTCTTCAGGATCAGGTGCAGGATCAGGATCTGGACCGTGATGGGGGGGGATCCCATCCAGTGTGTACCCCAGGATTGTGGCCTGTGCTGCCTGGGAGCCCCCCCCCCCACATCCCTGGCCAGAATGGATGGATGGAAGGATGTGTAAGTGGATGGATGGATGGGCAGACGGATGAATGGATGGATGAATGTGTAAGTGGATAGATGGATGGACAGATGGATGATGGATGGATGGATGGATGGATGGATGGAGGAATAGATGGATAGATAAATGGATGTGTAGGTGGGTTGGTGGGTAGATGTATGAATCGGTGGATGATGTAATTTCCTGCATGTATTTAGAGGGACAAATCCCCCCCCCTAAACATTTAGACAGCAGCAGCAGCCCATGCTGTTTGGGACCCCTAAATGAAGGGGAATGCAACATCACTCTGCCGATGACAGGTTTTCTGGGTTGTCACTGTCACCTTACTAATGTGTTTACAGATGTTCCTTTTTATCCTTAACAAATGATAAGCCTGCATCCTGTCCTCGCCGTACTGCAGCATTGCTCAGGACACCCCCATGCAGGCTGTCTGCATGAAGCCCCACCCCCACTCATCACACCCGTCCCGAGTTTCAAAGGCATGCCATATTATGTTTCCCTGTCCTGGTGTAACGAGGGGGGGGGGGGAGGTGTCTCTGAGTCTGCAGATATCACCGTGGACAGGTCCGCAGTGTCGTGGTGACAAGCCAGCGTTAGAAGCCCGTTAAGCACCTGCACCGTGGAAATGTGGCTTCAGTTTTTAAATGCGTATTTATTCAGAGAATTCGTGTTGCAGACCTGCGGAACGTGCCAAGTTGGCACGGCTTGCGTAACATCTGCTCCGGAAGGAGCCTCTTGCCGACATTTCACTGACAGAGTGGCACCGCGTCCCACAATGCAGTGTTTCTGTCGCCTGGAAATGCGTGGAATGTCCCGGAGAACTCGGCGTTTTATGGCCGATAAACATGACGAATGGAACATTCCGTTCGCATTTCATACACAAACACGCGCGGCTGGATGCAAATATACACAATCTCTGGGAAGACAGAAAGGAGGGATCTTCCAAAACGGGAGTGGAGTATCCCCAGAGGGAGGGGTCTCTGTGCGTGACGGCTTGATCTCCAGCATGAAATGATACACAGTGAAACACACGACCCTGCTTCATGGAGGGTGTGGGGGGGGGGTTCAGTGCACTTCTCTAGCATTTACTGGGGAAGGGGTCTGATTTACAATACCCTATTTTAAATTAGTGTGCATTTATTTGGGGGCTAAAGCACATTCCAATGTACATGTACATGTGCAAATGGCAGATAAAGCTTTATTTCACATGATGACATGTCCTTTGTCCCCACTCGTCCATGAAATAAGCACAGTTCTGTCCCTCAGCTGTCCTGGAACGTAGCAAGTGACAACTGGGGCTCACCGCATCCCTGTCTTTGTGTCGCTTCACGGGGTCCAAATGCTCGCGATGAGGGAGAGGGGCCACAGACGGGACGGGGCCAGGGGCCCACGGGTCCAGCAGTGGGGGGGATTAGAGACCACACTAGGGAACACCCGAGAGTCATTATAAGTAGGTAGTTAATTAAAAATCGACCTTGGCAGGCCACTAGTGTGCAGGAGAGTGCAGTGTGGCCCCCACATACAGCCACACAGCTCTGGGCTCTGCTGCTCCTGGCTGCCCATACATTTATACATTTTCCAGATTGATTTACGATTCCCTTTTGTGTGCATGTGGTGGGGGGGGGTGGGGGGGGGGCACAGTGTGCATATCGCTTAGGCCGGTTGATTTGGTTTGAAGGAGGCCGGGTCTTCAAGCCGACACAGGGCCGTCACAGGGACTACAAGGAACCGTCACAGGGACTACAAGGAACCGTCACAGGGACTACAAGGGGCTGTCACAGGGCTGTCACAGGGCCAACATGGGACTGTCCCATATGATCTGTAAATAAAGCCCTCTCACCATATACATTGCAGCCCTGCTATTTCCCTCTGTTAATGCCCCAGCTACTTAGCGGTGGAGTATTATGCTGTTATTTTCGGTCACCTTCCATCAGGATTTACAGCCGGGACTGAGTGGCTCAGACATGAACTCGCTTTAATGTCAGGCGGCTCGTCCCTTGCAGCCAAGGCGACTGATTTGGCCCAGATGCTCTCTGGACAATGGCGTCCTGATTGTGGCGTTCAGTCAGCTGGAGGCCAGACACTCTGCTTCACTCCTAGCATTGATGCTAAGAAGAGCCCCCCCCCCCCCAAAGCTTTAGAGTTTTCACACAATGATGTTGAATCCCGTAATGGCCTTTCTGGTTCTGTGCGCTAGTTCTGTGCTCTGGTTCTGAGCCCAGAGTCTGTGTCATCATTCTGTGCTCTTCTTTGGTTCTGTGCTTTGGTTCCGTGCTCTGTTTCTATGTCCTGGTTCTATGCCCTTCTCTGGTTCTGTGCCATAGTTCTGTGCTCTGGTTCTGTGCTCTTTTCTGGTTCTGGGCAATGGTTCTAAGCTCTGGTTCTGTGCCCCAGTTCTGTTCTCTAGTTCTGTGCTCTTATCTAGTTCTGTGCTTTGTTTCTATGCTCTGGATTTGTGCCATGGTTCTGTGCTGCAGTTCTGTGCCCTGTGACTGTGCCTTTCTTTGACCCTGTTGGAGGGCCGGCTGTGAGTCTTAGCATAAATGAGATGACTAAGGTTAGAAAGCATTTATTTAAATGAAGGCGGTCCTTCACCCAGAGCTCTCGGTCTGGCCTTCACGCTCCATGCAGAGAAACATACCCTGATACACAGGCTTCACCCGTTTACAGTGAAAGTGCATACAGCACCGACACAGGCTCACAGATACAATTCAACTTCGGTTTTCATGGTTTGTGCCCTGGATCAGGCTGTGGTGCTGCTTTGAAGGCGTGGTGGTCTCTTTGCTTCAAAGGTCCTGACTGCAAACTCTCAGAATTATCTGCAGATTCCATGCCGGCTATCCATTGTTATCTATTATTCATCCCTTCTCTACAGATTTTTCTGGTAAAGCTAAGTCTGGAGCCTTTCTTAGGGAGCTGAGTCCTCCATGCATGGGACAAACTGTATGGGGTATCAAGTATTTATTCATAATTAGAGCAATCGTGATGGATTAGTGGGTGCTTCCGGTTGCTCGGACAAGTGAAAATCAGGCCTTACCTCTGACGAAGGCCTCCGACGAGTGGGTAGATGTGGCAGGAGATGTTATTTTGGAACTCCAGGGGGTTTTCCTGTGAGGTCGCTAGTATGGCTGTGTTTATGAGGAGGCCCCCTTTCGGAGACGGGGAAGCGTTACTTCCTGGAGATTAACTGTATAGCCAAGCGGAACAAAGCCACTTCAGCTCCCAGTTAAAGTTCAAGGCCAGTTCAGAGCCGGGGAACCGAGGCAGGAGGCTGCAGCTCAGCTCTGTAGCTCTTACAGTCCCCACACACCATGTCACTTGTGTCCGGTGTCCCTGAATGCTTGTCTCGCCGGGTTTTAGCTGTATTTCTGCCGGCCTTTATTAAACGGAACTTCTGCAGATGTTACTCACTCACCCCCTGCTGCAGTGTATGTGGGATGCAGTGATACCAGCCCGCTGTAATCTGTCAGTGACCAAAAGGGTCGTGCAGAGTTCACATCCTGAGCGCGGTAGCAATCGCGGGTGATGCCCTTCGGCCTGTCTTCAGCGCCTGCCCGGCTCAAATCAGGGTCACCACATTCTTTCATAGTTTTTTTTCCTTGTTCTTCGGACCTTTGTCATGATTTGTTGTTGCATTATGGACACCATCTACGCTGACCCTGTCCTCCTCATTCACAGCTCAATGGGCTTTGTGATAACTGTGGCCACCTTGCGCCCCCAGCTGGACGTCCCCATTCTCTCCTCGCGACTTGTTCTCCAGCACGTGGCGCTTTGCCACGGTGCCGGGATTGCCCGTCGCGCTGACATTTATCCTGACAGTCCTGTCACTCACGTGTCACTCATATGTCTCAGACTCCAGCGGTTACAAAGAGGGTCCATCTGCATTGTCGCTGTCGCTCCCAGCAGCTGTCAAAGTCCTGCTGGATCCAATGTCCCGTCTCGTGAAGGATACAGGCAGGCGTGGGGTAAACAGAGGCCTTTGTTGTTGCATTAAATCCGACCATTAGATGTGAATAATAAGGACAAACAAATAGAAATGAAAGGGCTTCTTCCTCACTGCTTCATGCTCGCTGTCTCAGGGCGGTATTCACACTCCCGGCGGGTGAGGCCCTCACATGCTGTCTGTTAGTCTGCGCTAACTTCCTGTTCCAGTTACAGGAACTTCCTGTCAACCATGTGTCAGACCTTATTTGGAAACTGTCCGGGTTGGGTGCCTCCATGGCTGCCACCATTAACCTTAATGGTTTTCTTTTACTGAGGAGGGGAGTGATGCTCTCTACGGCGAGATGACTGTAAACTTCCTGTGTGCAGGCAGGGAAACCTCAGCACCAGGAAGTAGGGATTCTGGTTAATTAAGTCTGAGCCCCTAACAGAGCCATTTTCTCAGCATCTGAGACCCTTCAGATGAAAATTAGAACGTGACTTTGGCTCCGACCTGGATCTTTTTTACCCAGCAACAATGCGTCTGTTGGTGCTGCAAACGGCAAGCGCTGATTCGTATCCACATTTCCTGTTCCTTTCTTCTCCCAGAATCCCACTGATCCCAGCATTCCCTGACACGGACACCTGTGTCCTGTGTGAGCTTCACCTCCAGACCTCCTCCTCTCCACCCCCCAGTCTGTCCCAGTGACTCCTGTATCTCAGAGTTTGGTTGATTGATAGCACTGGTTGTGGGAGCGAGTGAGGTGCCGCTCCTCCATCTGGCAGACCTCAGACGTCCTGGCCTGATTGTCAGATCACGTTTACAGTGGCTGCTTCTGTTGGCTCTTCAAGGGAGTAGGAAAGGCTGCAACATTCATCTTTCCTCATTTCAACCTGGCAGCTGGGCACTGGCTAATGGGACCCGATGTTCTTTTTAATCCTTCATGTCCCGTTTCTCGGAGCTGGATGGAGAAAGAGGGCGTGGCGATGAACGAGGGGTGGATGATTAATGTGAAAGTGGGACTGCCCTTCATTCCCACGCCGTCTTGCGGACAGTTTCCTGCGCTTCAGTTCGCATGCCTCCATTTCTCCAACTGCCGGGAAGGAGCTGCAATCAGGCATGCGCCTTTTCAATTAGCGGGAATCTCGTTAGGGGCACGTCGAACGATGCCATTAATGTAATGGAGTTTTTTCGGAACAGAAACCACACGAAAGTGCCTGATTTATGACGATGAAGGCTCTCTGACTACCCACAGCCTCAGGAGTGAAGCTCGAAGATGCAGTTTGCTTGGTATCGATGTCTAACACGCAGACTGTGGAGGCCAGTTGGTTTTTTGCATGTATTTTATAGATTATATATTTCCGAATCGGCCCAGGAGAGCCACGAAATTCCCCAGATTCATGGAGGGGAAGCAGCTGAGAAGGACCAGTCTGTACTTGCTTCGAAGGCTTCTGACAGTCATTTTCACCTTCATCACAGAGATTTCTGTGGATTTCTGATGGAATCTTCAGCACATTTGCTGGGATCCTCAGCTAGACGCTGAGCTGATTAGCCGTCTCTCTGTAAAGCATGCTCAGAAAGGACAGCGTGCAGTGTCCGGCTAAATTGATGCTGAACATTTCACAGTGGGGTCCAAACAGGATGCCGATTGGTCACCATGTTTACAAGGGTTTGACGGCTGGATAACTACCTGTCACATGACCTGAAAGGGGCGGTACTGTCTCTCACCCTTTCCTGCGGCAAAAGCAATTTCCCAACAGCAGCTAAATCACGCGATTCGGTCACCACTACTCCGCCTACTGTACCTCCTGTCATTAGTCAGGCTGGTGCAGTGCATCCATAATTAATGACGTCATTACATGTGCAGGGGGGGCTTCCATACATCAGCTTTATACCATACATCCTGCCTGCAGTCCCACACCTACATGTGGCTTTACTCGCAGAGGAAGAGAGGAGATGGAGCAACTGTCCTGCCAGGGTGGGCAGGCCCGACTGGCATGATTGGTGATTGCTCAATTTGGGGGGTGGGTGGAGCAAAGACATGAGACCCGTTCTCTCTGGGACAGTCTGTGCCTGTCTGAAGAGCTTGTGGGTTTAAATCACCTGGAAAGAGGTGAAAAGGCCCCCATTTGCTGCACACAGAGGAGGAAGGCCTTGGCTCTTTGCTTCTCAAGCTATAATCTTGTATTACATTAGCGATTATTTAAAATTTAAATGTATCTTTGCCCTAAAAGCACATTTACATCAGTATTTTTCTGTCGGTACAGGTTATTGCACTAAAATCAAAGCTGTCAGAATTCCTCGTAATACGAAATTGCTTATTTAAAAATCAATCATCTCATAGACTGTCAAGCAATTAAGTAATTTCCAGGTTTTTATGAAGCAATTAATAAATGACTGCTCTGGAAACATGCCTCAGTTGAAAATCATTGATTAATTAACTGCACCTGTAACACTGTTTGTTCTGTGTGGTTCTTATAGCATAGATTAATCCCAAAATCATAGGACCTGGCTCTCATTGTGACTTGCTGTGATTCCGTGAGTCTAAGTCTGGACTGAATGTGGCTCTTATAGTATACATTAAGCCCAAACCCACAGGACCTGGCTCTCGTTGTGGTTTGCTATGACTCAGTGAGTCTGAGACTGATCTGAATGTGGCTCTTACAGCATAGACTAAGCTCAAAATCACAGGACCTGGCTCTCATTGTGATTTGCTATGACTCAGTGAGTCTGAGTCTGATCTGAATGTGACTCTTATAGCATAGATTAAGCCCAAAACCACCAGACCTGTCTCTCGCTATGACTCAGTGAGTTTGCTCTGACTCAACCTGTCCTTCCCAAACATCAGGTGGACAGGCTCATAGGGATTTGAGCGGAGAGACATGCAGGTGGGGAATCGCCGGCTCCAAGTACCGGACACCGCAGCGAGACAGACAGCTGTCAAGGTTTGGATGATTCACGGGAAAGGCAGCGTACCACGGGGCTGCAGCATCCAATGCCGCATCCTGCTTCATATTTCCAAATTCTGCAAATAAAGGGCTTCAGTCCTGGCATGAAATGTATGCCATGCTTTAAAATGTACGGCCAGACAGTGTTTTTTTGCTTGAAGCATTTCCTGTTAAATGGTGTTTTCCCTCAGGAAACGGGGTCACTCACCAGCCACGGAGAGCATAGCAGCCTGTCCAGCTGGTTGCCATGGAGACCTGCCCTAATGCCTCTTATCAGGACTCACAGACCCTCTTGTGGGTCATGCCCTTTCCTGGGTGACAGTGGCCCCCTCCACCCAGCGCCGTGAGGAGTGAGCTTGAACTCTCCGTACCACGTTGCTCTTTATTTTACGAGAGGAAGAGTTCAAATGATGCTGTTTAATCGTTATGCTAATATGTAATCTCACCCCCCCTGCCTCCCCCTGCCCCCCACGTCTCCTCGGATCCTCGTCTGCCTTGAAGTTACATAAATCGTGTCCTGCACAAGGAACGTTTTTATTTCAGGCCAAAATGTGGACCGACCATTGGAAGGAGGCGGAGACAAGTGGGTGTAAAGCCCCCCCCCCCCCCCCCCACGCATATACACACACACACACACACACACACACACACACCAAAACAGAGGGTACCTGCAAAGCTGTCAGGCCCAGATTGGGGAGTGGAATTTGGGGAGAGAGCCAGGGATTTGCAATCGTGTCCCTGGGGAGAGTGGGTGTGGCGGGGCTGTGGGCGGGGCTGTGGGCGGGGCTTGCTCTCGTACAGCCTTCTCTCGGTTCCTGAAACACCGCCATAAATCAATCAAAGATATTTCTATTAGTTTTAATGGAAAACCTTATGATGCATTTCCTCAAATTTTACTAGAACAATTAAACAGCCTATATATATATATATATATATATCTGTGTGTGTGTGTAGTTGTTTTCTTTTTCTTGCAAATTTTGTTTGATGTTTGGTTGAAACAAAAATCATCACACCATCATGTAGCATTTTTAATGCTTTTATTTTTGTGAGAATCCTTCTGTAGAGGAAATTCCTCAGTGAACCAGTAAAGCCGTCCTCCAGGTGTTGGTGTGTGGTGCAGTAATCTGCCAGTGAAGCCCCTCCGTTACACAGGGACACCTTGTCCCAGGTCTGTTCCTCCACAGTCAGGAATCCAATATCTCTCCACCTGAGGTCATGGTCGCGTCTCGGGGAAACGGCACCGCGATCGCCCTAAGGCACTCCGAGTCCTGGGCCTAAGGGACGCGCCCCCCTCCCAGCAGCTGCCACGGGGTTCCAGATCACAGGGCCCCTGTTCGTCACACTCAGGTGGGATACCCAGCGGATGGGGGGGCCTCGTTAGGCTATATGTGCATTACGGGGTCATAACATTGAGGGAAGCCCTTTGGGGGTGTGAGAAGCAGTCGCTGCTGGCCGAGGAATGGAACAGCTAATGTGGAAGGGGGTCCCCCACGGCCAATTTTCCTCCATTTCATTTTCCAGCTAAGTAGGGCAGCGTGCGGGTGGGGCAGGGGGAGGGGGGCAGAACTTTAGCGGTCATCCTTATAGATGGAGGAATTTTAACTACTACTCGGGAAGGTGGTGGTCTTCTGACCCAAATATGGTCCCCCATCCATTTCAAAAGACCGGCGCTAAGCTATACCTGCTGCTCAGTGTCACAGAGCGGACCGGGGTAGCTGGGGGTAACTGTGTGTGCTCTTTCTGCGACACACAGTGGGTGAGGGTCCTCTTTGCAGCCACATTGGCATGTTGTTACTGGAGGCAAGGCAGCTTTCGCAATAACTGCACCCGCTACGAGCTCCTGTAATTAACCGCATGCAAATGAGGTGCAGTTAACGAGGGGAGATTACAAACCGCACTAGCGTGTCGACAGCGCACAAAGCCGCGTCGTGCGCCGTTTGCGGCCGCATTCCTACGCTGGGTGGGACGTGTGTCCTCGAATCATAGGCACGCAGGCAACAGTGGTGCTCACCAGTGATGATGCTTTCAGCTTGTTTGGGTCAAACAGCAGAGCGTTTTGTTACGGCTCAGTTGACTAAACGCTCGGTCTCTTCCTTGCTGGAATGCGTCCTGCATGTTCTGGTGCGGAAATGCGCTCCAGGGTGTTTTGCAGTATTTGAGGTAACACCATTCACTGCAGTCGCATCCAAAAATACTTTTCCTGGATGAAATGTTTGACGGATATCGACGGTCCTGAGGCTGGAAGGCCGCCCAGCGCTAATTATATACACGTTAAGCGCCATGAAGTCAAAATATTTCATGGAACACCTGATATTCTTCTTATAGAGCAGGAGGTAGAAAAAAAGTGTCAGGGTGTTTAATTCAGTGATGCTCTTTTGAGTGGATGGATTTGGGGTACGAGCCAAAAGTATGTGGCCTTGTAGCGGACATTTCGGTAGGCTGTATTTAATTTGTTTTTCATTAGCATTTTATGAGTGAGAGGGGATATGTCACATTTGGTTATAAAGAACTGGGCTAAGAATGTTTAATAGGTATGAATGCAGAGGATGATGATATTTTTGGGATTCGTTCTATAACATCATCGTAATGTAGCTCTTAAGGCCCTGGGTGTTTAATACGTGACCTATCGCAGAAAACTTATTAACTACGCTGCCGAGATTCTTATGAATGATTTTTGAGCCCTCAGCTTCACACAGAGTTATTCTTAGCCACCGTAGCTAAGGGCAACTGTTACCATGCATACTTATCCATAGATACGCTGCGCGGCATCATACATCTGTGGCAGGGAAACACCGGAGGAGATGACGAAAAATGACCTGCTGGGGGGGGGGCAGTGTGACTTAAGAGGGCTGTGAAGGTGGAGGCAGCAGACTGGCTTTTAATGGCGGATGTCGCCATCTCTCTGTGCCCGCTGTGGGCTGGCAGTCTCTGTTGGTGTTTCCGTGCACAGACATGGCCACAGACGAGCGACACGTCCACATGGACCTCAGTGTCCTCATATGTTTCATATAGGCTGGACGGGTGTTCACCTACGTGCTATCATGTGGCGATCATCTGGCTTTTACTTTGAGCAGATGGTGTGTGTGCGTGGCCCAGTGGGTGATTGGATGGTCTCTGGTTCTCTGTTGGGCTCGTAATCCCCCCAAAATGCTTCAGAGGTGGCTGTCCCTGTGTCTGTCTGAAAAAATGAGAGCAGGGTCAGCTATGTGCACAATCATATAAAACAGGATGCCTGTATACTGAACTTTGGGTTCTGTATGCATCCTGTTGGGTTTCTGAAAACATTGTATGGGGTTTCTGAATGCATTGTATTTGGGTTCTGAATGCATCGTGTTGGGTTTCGAAATGCATCGTATTGGGTTTCTGATTGGATTGTGTTGGGTTTCTGTATCCGGTAGGGTTTCTGTTTGCATCGTGTTGTGTTTCTAAATGCATTGTGTTGGGTTTCTCTAATAGCTTTCCCCTGCTATCATTTGGCAGATCGAGGGATGCTCTGCTTTCCACAGAGCGGAGCACCTCCCGCTTACATAACCGCTTCCAGCCAGGCCTCTTATACTTGCAAATGAGTATTGATTTTGTTTTCCTGGTGCCTGACAACATGAGGCTGTTGTAAGACCACCGGAATCCTCTCACTAGTGGCCTAGACTAGATTTGAACCCAGAGATAAAAGGCTCAGAATCTTGTTTCTCTTCCAGTCCGCGTCTTTCATTCTGAGATGGATTTTCCCAGGGTAGCAGTTTTGTCTCGGACATGCTTGCACTCAGTACGGAGGGTTTTGAGGGAGACTTCAACTCCATCCCGAACTTGTCGAACCCCTCAGCGTGAGGCGGGGGGGGGGGTCAAGCCAGCGCTTCTGAGCCACGGGCTGCTTCATTTACAGACAATGACGAGCCTCACACCCTGTGAGCACTTTTCATTCATGCCGCAGGTAGCAGAGGAGATTCAGTGGGCAAGACCGTTTGCATCAGCGTCTGGGTGCAGATGCACCTCTTAATGATGCCAGATGACTTTCCGTGTGTCACATTGCCAGCACAGCTGAGACAGTGCACCACAAAAACGTGGCGTGGTCCTTGACTTTATCCAGCTGAACATTCATATTCATTTATATAAACAGCCTTCTCAGTGCGCCTAAACATCAGACCACAGATGAGAACTGGAGCAATGCAGTGTGTAAAATGTCAACTGTTTGTTCGCAGGAGGATATTCCCTCACAATCTCCTTCCTCTAAAGTTTTTCATACCTGGGTCTCTCATCAGAGCCTCACGGTGATGATCGGTGACCCGTGTCGGGCTGGAGAACCTGCCTCATTCTCTTCACTTACACTTGTTCTTGCCTCCAGCAGCTTCAGATGTACCAGGGTGGCGGAATGTTTTTAGATCAGCCACTGCCCCAGCCTTCTGCTGAAGTTCTCCTAGGTGACCGTTGCCCCTATGACACCCATTTCTGCTCACATCGAGTCTCGGACCAGAGCGATGGTGCAGCATGTTCGTTTTGGCTGGATGACCCTGGGGCAGCAAGGGAACAGCCCCTCAGTGATAGGATGGTGGTGATGCGTTCACCCTAATTGGTGGGTCACAGGTTGTGGGGACACAAATTGTCATGGTGACCCGGTTGGCCCCGGGGACGACGTGTCTCGATTCCCTTGTTTACACCGGTGGCGACGTCCTGCATTGGGGCATCCATGAGCATCGTGTCGTGCTGCCTGTGCCGATAACAGCTCTGCAAAGGATTTTGAACCAAATTTGTTATTGAGTTTGACAAGGCGGTTTGGTTGCCACGGAGCCGGCTTCCATGGCAACGGTGGGGATTCGTCAGCACGGCTCGGCCGGGCCATGGCGAAGCCCCCCCCCCATCGCCACACCGATCAGACAGGGGGAGGCCCCGCATTTCCTTCGGCCCCTGCCAGCCGGGTGGCCCCCGCTTTCGTCACCCTCTGCCAGTGATAGTTTGTGGGCTGGACGCCTCTCTTTCCAGGAATTGGGCGGTGTCAGTGGCCAGGGGGGGATTATGGGACTCACAGCTGCGGGTGCCTCAGAGGTCATACCCCCGCCCCCCCACCCCGGATGAAGGAGTTTCGTCTCCTTTGGCTTAGTTGTCACTCGCACGTTTCTTTACACAAACATGATCTCACAGCTCCCCCCATGCGCTCCATAGAAAGGCTCACAGCACGTTTCCGTGTTAACGTCCTGGATCCCATAGTGTCATAGTGTCACCACGAGGGTGCATCTGTGAGCAGGGAGGTGCTTTGGGTTCTAAATGTCTCACCACCCACCCTGCTGATGGGTGTGGTGGGGGGGGCACAGTATTTCCCTGATCCCTTCCTTGGGCACTGTCCTACCCCCTCCCAAACTCACACTTTCTACCACTGTACAAAAATGGAGGTGATATTTTAACCGGCACCATGAAAATGTTCAAATTTATTTCACGTCTGACTGTTTGTGCTCTGGGATGAACTACTGACTTAATTAGCGCCAACACTTTATTAGCCTGTGGCATGCTGGGATCAATAATTAGCACCGCGCGTGATGGCAGAGAATCACGGCGGGCGGGACTGCCTCACCGATCGCTGCAATGCATTATGGGCACCCTCCCGAGTGCAGCACACCACCGAATGTCATCATGCGCATGGACACGACGCCTCTGAAATAACAGTAAGGATGGGGGCGTGCTCACTACTCCGAAGAACAAAACACAAAAACATTCAGAAAAAATAGGGAGGAAAGATGAGAGGCCGAAGACAGAAAGGAGGCCGTGTTTGCAACTTCTGGGCAGGAGCCCAATGCTCTATAAGCCCTGGACGCAGAGCCCGATGCAGGTGGAGGTTTGACCCCAGGAACCGTGTCAGACAAGGGGTCACTACACCCTTTGATTAAGAGACAAAGGCTGATACATATCTGTGGGGAAAAGGCAGGGAAGCCGGTGGTTTGAGGCTGTGGTGTCTCTGGTCCTGTACCACAGTAATCCCAATAACCTCCAACTGAATCCTCTTCCTGAAATTTAAATCCTCTGGCATGTCTCTTCCGGGGAAATGACATTTTCTTTGACCCCTCTCCCCTGCCAGCTGTGCATTTTCTGTCTTATTTATCATATTTATTTTTATATTCAATAACAGACCAGCCTCAGACTATTAGCGCTGTGCTATCCGGGGGTAGTGGCCTGCTGTAAAGCTCAGGCCTCTGTTAAATCCCTCCACAGACAGTCCATGAGGCAGGTGCCATCTAGCCCTGCCGGTCACACTACCCTGAGCTGGCGTCACAACCTCAAGGTGACCTTGTGAGTCCCACAGAGCCAATCAGCTGTATCCTGGTCATTATATGACATGTTTCTCCCCAAAGCACCCCAGCGAGTCCAACCTGATCGATACATTAGTCTTACTGTCTGTCACCCTGAACGAAACATCATTGTCACCCTTGATTACTATCTTCTATTATCAAATCATAGTTTGAACACCAGGTGGCGCAGTGGAGCAGTGGTTAGCAGAGTTGCCTCTGGTGTCTGCCCCAGCTTTACGTGTATGGAGTTTTCATGTTTCCTCCTGGTACTCCGGTTTCCCCCAACAGTCCAAAAACACATCCATTCCATACACCCCCTCTGCAGGAGTCAGCCTCTGCAAACCCCCCCCCCCTTTAAGAGTCAGCCCCTATAAACACCCCCACAGAAGAGTCAGCCTCTGTAAACGCCCCCCTTGCAACAGTAAGCCTCTGTAAACACCCCCCCCCCCCAAAGAGTC
>JAODJW010000033.1:19963158-19991852 GCA_026777045.1 Hyperopisus bebe
TTTGTAAATCATAAGGAATGAAATAGGTCATCTTTTCATTAGAATCACATGTTATCTGAGATTGCCACTAATTAAGAATTCTATGTTTTTTTGTGAATTAATTAATATTGAGAATGATTATATTTTTTCTAAACCAAAAGCATGACCACAATTTCCTCCCGTCTGGCGGTTGAAATTACGCGTGCCTTTTCATAAACGCTTATTTATGAGAAGGTGAAGTTGTCCAGCTTTGTTCATATAGTATTGTACAGAAAATTCTAATTTTTTATAGGGATAAATCAGGTCTTTAAGTAATAGCTACAAGTAATATTATTGAGTTCTCAGGTTTTGTATAACACACGTGTTCTGTTAGCATACCGTAGTTTTATTTCTCATTTACAGATAACGGCGGCTAGTTATCATTCTGTTGCTGTTTTTGGTGTTGTTTTTGTACTACTGTAAGGGTGACTGGGAGGACAGAGGCCAAGTCCCTGGAGAATGTTCCGGAAACCCATGAGAAACACTACAAGGCACATAAGGACAGGGAGCCGTGGTGGGGGTGGGCGTCACACTGGTCAGTATCTACAGCGGGTAGACATACAGCGCTGTCCTCACGTGAGACGCCAGCTGAGACTCCGGAGCATAGAGCTTCACAGCAGAGTGAGCGCCCCCTAAAGGCCAACCCTGAGATCTCTGTTTGCTTCCTTTCTATCTGTCATATGGCCGGCCTGCTAAGGGTCAGCTCCCCTTGTGTCCCCACATACGGCATTTCCACATCTGTCACTATCAAAAAGATAATTTCATCCACTTTTACAGGAAATTGCGATTTGTTTTCTTTCATTGCCATTCTGCCCTCGATCGGTTCAGAAATCCTCCTCGTAATGTAGCTACATCAACCTAACGTCTGGTTTTTGAGTATCGTCGTCAATTTTGTAACTGAGCTAACAGGACTGAAGAGTAACATAGAGTCGTGTCATATCATCCAGAGTCTGTGAAACCTTAAGCTACTATTGTCTTTTCTTTCGAGGGAAGGAGGGATGTGTGTCGATCATGTTTGAGTCATAGCGACTTTCCAAGCTGTCTACATATCTGCTGTATCAGACGGTCTCATGTTCCCACCACAAGCTCCTAGAAAGTTCTCTCAGCTGAAGACTGTTTCTGAACACATCAGTATCTTTGTTTGCATGTAGTAGTCTGTATAATTATGCGACCACACTCTGTTACGGTACATGTATGTTTCAACATCTCTGTAAAAATGGAACAGCATCGTCCCCCATTAAGTCTATTAGAATATGCAGCATAATGAATAAATGTGTATATATCTCATGCCTGTGTTGCTGTGTCCTCCCTGGCTCCCTCGCTCAGCGCCTCCTCGTCCCCTAGGGAACACTCTTTTCACAATACGGTTCAGTCGCTGAACTATCAAGCATAGCTTTGGGCTTGGTGGGCTTCGCCCCATTTACCCCACCTAAGTGCAAGCACACTGAGATACTATACACTTTGGCTGATGTGAGACGCAAAGTGCACAAGTGTATGTAAAGAGCTCAAGTGCCTGGCCATTTCCTGAAAACAATGGGACACACTTGATATCTGAAGAGGTGAACAAGAAACACGTTAGGACTGTGTTATCATTTGTGTTAGTTACGTATGGGGATGCCCTTCACTGTGGCCTAGGCTACGTAAGCAGTTGTCATACAACTTTGCGCACTTAAACTGAAACTTTTTAGGAGGCTTGTTGCATTCTGATACACTGACAGATTTCCTCATGTTCAATGTAAACATTAGTCGTCACTGATGCGGTGCACTTACATACAGTATTTGCTAATGTGTGGATAAAGTGCACATTAAGCAGGCTGCACTTGGATTATTTGGGGAATGGGACACCCTTGGATACTTGTGCCTAGCGTGTGAACATGCCCACAAAGTGTGCTAGTGTGTACTTGGTGGGGTAAATAGGATGATGCTGTTATCTCTGTGCTGGTCTCTGTCTACGATAACACTGCACAGCTTGGCTTCCTATAGAGCTCTGTCAGCTGTCACCCTCCTATGATCACAAGCCAATAAGTGTTCAGGACTGACCCACCTTGAGCACATGCGTCAGGGAATTTACACGCATAATGATCCTGTTCAAACAGTCACGGTTACATGTGACCCTCTGTAAATGACTGAATTAAAAACGTTCTTGTATATCATACTTTTAAGGTTCATATATAAGTTTGCTGTGTCTCATGAGGCAGTAAGTGCCAGAGAGATTAGTGTCGAGTTACCTGCATCAGAGAGATCAGTGTCGAGTTACCTGCCTCAGAGAGATCAGTGCCGAGTTAACTGCCTCAGAGAGATCAGTGCCGAGTTACCTGCCTCAGAGAGATCAGTGCCGAGTTTCCTGCCTCAGAGAGATCAGTGTCGAGTTACCTGCCTCAGAGAGATCAGTGTCGAGTTACCTGCCTCAGAGAGATTAGTGCCGGGTTACCTGCTTCTGGTTTTGGGTTATTGTGTCTATATAGCTTATCTGTGGTATAGCAACTGATATATCATCAACATCGCTGAAGTATTTTTCAAGCCAAACCATTGCCTCTCCTCTGTGGGACCATTGCTATTTAACACTCTTAAAAAAGGAACCCCTTAATGAATTTCATAATTCTTGTGACAGTAATTCCCTTCAGGCAAACACGGCTTTTCTTTTTTTCCTTTCTGAAAACTGCATATAATGCATCCAACTATAAAACATCTAATTATTATTCAGTAAAATAATGAAAAATATTTGGAATATTGATTTAGTTTATATAATAACACTCACAAATAATTACAAGGCGAACTGGTGCAGTTTGTAGAAAAACAATAAAACCTTCCGTGTCTGCCGAATGCTGTCGTATCGATCCTCACTGTGCTCAAGGTTTGACCGCAGCAGCTCAGTGGAGGAAAATGCCGTTTTTATTACCTGCATAGTGGAATGGGGGGGGGTCAGCGGGTCCAGCACAAAGCTTGGCGGGAGGGGGGGGTTGATGGTGTGATGCGCGCAGCACATCTGCAGGGTTTCCTCTTATACCTGGTTAGGAGTTTGTGCCTCAGCACTTTATTCTTCAGCCTGAAGCACATGGAGCTCCACCGGAAGCCTGGACAGATGCTGAGATCTCTGCACCCTCCTGGACTTCAGGTAACACACCTCACCCTGGTCTACTGGTCACATGTGGTCACCGTGGACAGGGCCACAGAGCAGTTGTCCCACTGCTTCTGTTCTTGGGACCCAAATGACACAAATCCAACCTTAGGAGCTGCCAGGAGAACCTTGTGGAATTCAATTCAATCTATTTTTATGTAGTACCTTTTGTAACAGTCGCCCCAACGCTCTTAATGGAACAGAACGTGACAGACCAGCACATCAACAGGCCAAGAGAAGCAGGACAATTCCGGTAAGCAGAACTACAGGTATCATCCATCAAGTTCAACCATCTGCTCCAAAAATATTAATGCCGAATACCCTCACCTCAATAACCATAGAGAATAATATGCAGAATAACATGCATTTAATTTGTCCATTCCAAAAGGAAGTAGGATGACATTATGAGATAATCACATTAAGCAGGTAACCTAGGTGGTTTCTGTAATTGTACACTGTCCGAACAGGTCATGGGCACTTTAAACCACCAAAATGCCATTCTGAGTACTGCTAGTACTTTCTGGTGTATTGTTATGCTATTAGCTGTTGTACACTGTTCAGCTATTTATACACTGTCCATGTTTTTATTTTCATTTTGAAGTTTCTAAGGTATGCTTCAAATGCAAGCAAAAGGCCTACAAAACTAATATATTAATTTAAAGATGCCTAAAACGGTCGAAATACAATAACATAGATCTTTCTGCTTCAAGCTGCCCACAAACCTCCAGCTGTGACTTGTATCGGGTTTAAAGAGTAGCATTTCCAAACCGACAGACCCTCTTGTGCCTTCATGTCCAGGACCCAGGTTGGATCACAGGGCTCCATGCTCATTGGGTATGTCCTGTACCGAACCTGGAATTCACAGGAATTCATAGCTGCGCCTCCCTCCGCGCCGGTAGGTGGCGCTGCGAGCCAGAGCGCACGGAATATCGGCGGCCTGTGTCTTTATGCCGAGAAGGGGCGGTCTCTGTGACTTTCGGCGGGCTGGTTTGTTTATGTGTATTCCTAATTTCGTTTTCGCATGGAGGGAAATGGAAGTCCGGTGTTCGAAAAGCCGGCCGTGGACTTCCCGGCCGTGCTGGCGGTGGCGAACAGCATGATCACCGACTTCGGTTTGGTGTTGCTGTGCCGCTACTTTAAGATGAGCCAGCATGAGCGCTTCAGGGACTGTCTGCGCTGGCTGGAAGGTACCGGCGGGCCTTTGGGGGTGTGTCCATGGGGCCGGGGACCGGGAGCCGAGAGCCAGAACAAATCTGACGGCCTGGCGCAATATTTTCACGGAGGAGGGAAGGGGGTAGGTGGCGACGGTGAAAGTTTTCGACAGGCTAGTCATACATTTCCGAAGGTTAGCCTACTGTCTACCAAACTATAACTAGGTACAGAACTTCTTGTTGATAATATAGCCTCCGTGGAGTTAACAAGACTTAAACATAGGCCGCCAAGACGCACTGTGACTCCGTCACTGACTGCGTGCCGAGGTGCACAGGGACGCATTTAAACACACATGTTTGGGAGTGTAAACGCTAATACGGTCAAGATGAGGACGGGTCAGTGACTATATCCGAACGAAAGTGTTTAGCTGGACACCTTAGAGATGCATGACACGTAGTCTGTAGGGTTTGCAACTACCCCAACGTTTTTGATGTAGCTGATTTTAACGGGATAATATAGAATAATTGCCGTAAGATTTCACGCCGAGTGCGTGAGAGCCGGCGGTCCTGCGATGAGTCTCAGCTGCCTGCGTGTGATCCCAAGACGCATTTTAAAACGAAGTGTAAACACGGCCTTCAGCACCTTCTGCATCGTCAAACTACTGTTCAGTGCGTTTCATATGGGTTTTCATCTTAACGGAGGAAAATTATTAACTGCTATCAACGCTACTGTGTACTGTCCTTATATTGGCAAAAAATCAAGTCCCGAAAAGTGCTTTTTGAAGGCAGGGCATGATTGACACGCTCGTGAGGTGACGGACCGTGGGCTGGGTTGGATGTCCATCTGCGACCTGCAAGAAAGCGCAGATGGACATACAAGTCTTGGAGAAGATTTGAGCCATTGGGTAGGCAGACGATTTTTAGCCATGCCCAATGGGACTGGGATAATAGGCTGTTTTTCTTTAGAATCATTTGGTGATTATTTTTTGGTGGAAGACCGAGTAGTGCCTATAATGCAATTTATTCAGGATTAATGCATTAAAATGCACGGTTCACTATTATGGTGGTTGAAACTCACCTCTCATCTTTGTCTTACTTCCGGCATGTTTGGGCGAACCTACACCTGCTTCAGCTTTCCAGAAGGCATCTGAGCAGCTTCAGAGGGACCACAGGAAGAAGCTGACTGTCTGCAGCTTTCTTGCGCGTGTTGTGGATGGGAAAGAGCAAGGTAACCCAGTCTCCTGAAGCTAGGGTTTGATGTCAGGGATTGAGGGCATGGCCCCTGTCATGGCTTCAGTAACTTTTGTGAGGATGCCATGTTCACCAGAAAGAGAAGAGCACAGAAATATTATCTCTTGGTTAATATTAATATTGGCATTGCATGTTTTGCACAGGCAGTTCTCACATTGCAAGGACCATTATCTGGGATGAGGGCATTATCTAATTTTTCATACTGTCCAGACATTGTACCGTGGTATGTGGTATTTTCAAAGGAAACTCTCAGTACTTTGAAATGTTGGGTCCCATTGTTCAAAAGTAATCTGATAAGATTTATGCTATAGGATTTCTTTTAAATGTGTTCAAAAGAAATAAATGATTCTGTAATCAGATTAAATCACCTAATCAGTCATAGTTTTGATCTGGATTCAACTTTTGGTATGTGTTATTCAAAACTTAATTCGGCTTTCCAGAAGGCAACTTAATTGAGTTGCGATTTGGTCGAGGTCCAAGTTGAATTTCCCCATTAGAAATAATGTAAATGAATTTAATCCTTTCCAGATCCTGAAATAACTGCCTATTTAAACTTATCTACCTAATTAATGATAAAAAGCATTGACAATCAATATGCACACGTGCACCACCTTCAAGTCTCGCTGAAATTTCCTTTTTAAGTTCTACAGTTACTCTCACTACTTTCCTCTTTGGTTTGCTGCCATCACTGCTCACTTCCTTAGGGGCCATGATTACTGTATCACTAAATGTACTGTAGATAAAGCACAAAAAATTTCATACCCAATCCAGGAACACACGTGAAAAGGTACTGAGAGCGATTCATAGGCATCAGCATCCCAGTAGGTCCATTTGCCCTTATGTCAGCCCATCAGAGATGCATCTCACTTTGTTCAGGTTTTAGCAGATCTGTTTTGCTTTGTCGTGTTCCAAGTTTTCGGTCAAGATGTGGTTAGGTTTTTCTTGTCCGACCCGTTCGAGGTTTGTATTGGTACAGTTAAATACATCTTGACCCATAGAAGTTTTAGCAGGAATGGTTGAGTTCCCAGATTTAGGCCAAGGCACAACTAAAAATTTGAGTTCCAAGGTCCTGCTCTCTACTGCGTTTGAACAGAATATTCAGGATTATCCTGATCCCAGCAGAAAGGTTGATTCAGGTTGGATTTCAGAAACAAAATGTAATAAAACTTTAAAATTGGTGAAATGCAACATTTAGTATCATGTAATACTTATACATTTATTTATACTTTGCACTTAGTTTGTTTTACAGTGATGAAGTAGATGTTAAGCTTCCCATTAAGCCTTATAGTAAAGTTAAAAAAACAGGACTTTGTCCCCATAAAACAATTCCCCAAACTGCTGTCGATATCAAACAAAAAATCTTACATTTATCATATATTAATTAGTAACACTATCATCAGTGATGAACCAGTGAAAAGTAGTTTTTAACAATTACACCTTCAACAAATTGGTATCTTCACAAATGAACTGTGGAAATTATTTTATTAACTATTGGATTTTTAGACTTTTTATGATTTAAAACGCTTGCTCAAAATATACACAATGTATTTTTGAATAATATATATTTGTTTGTTTTATTTATTTATTGTGGGTAAGATGAGGAGACTGTTTGTAAAAGAAATTGAACAAGGGATGTTTGTATTGTTTTATTGTGCTGTTTACTGTCTCTTCAAATAACATTCTTGATGTCAGGAATAACATTGTTCTTTTCATAGATAGTAGCCTTGATTGTGATATGTAGTCGCATTTAGAACACCGTAAATCGGGATTTGGTAATCTCGAAAAGTCTGTATCTGGATCAGAGTGATCCAATCCAATGTTACTTTGAAAGCACAGAAGATGGATTACCTGAACCTGGATAGCAAAACACTTGATTTCCAAATTGGGATAATTTTGATTTACGTTAAACTTTTGAACAGCAAGGCCTTGGCAGTAAAATTCATCGGCTAGAAGGTCCTCATAACATTTACTCATTGAAGGTCATCAATAAATTCCGCAAAAACATTTTTACTCTTTCATAGGAAACAAGAAATGGTTGATAAAAGACATGTGAAAATATTTAGGTTTCCATAGAAACCATATTGAGCGAAAGCAAGTGATTTGTCAGCTCAGGTCAAGGCAAAACCACCAACTAACTTGACGGACTCTCTTGGTAGATAAGTTCTGTTTAGCTGTATTTTATTTTGGGTACATTTTCATCTCATTTTTGCTTTATAAATTTTGCAGTATTTTCCAGTATTGTTTAGCCCTAGCAGTGGTTTCTGAAGCTCCCAAATGGAACTCCTTTCCAAAGAGACCAAAGGTTCACATCTTCCTCATCTCGCTCTGAGTTGGAGGATTAATTGTCTGTTGACCTCAGTCTCTCGTGACTGCAGTCTTAACATTAACCTTTCGAAATGTGCTAGATGCCTGCGTCTGTTCTGAGACTGTCCACACGCCTAATTGCTAACTATATTGTATATATTTTTTTTTTTACTCTTCCTAGACGTCCAGTACGACAGTGATGAGCGAATAACCCCATTAATGTCAGCCGTTCCCCTCTGGGACACCCTGCAGGATGTTGTGGTGGATAAAGACCTCTTCAACAACATCAAGAAGTTGCTTTTTATCCAGGTGTGTGTGGGGGGGGGGTGTGTCCAGTTTAACCATAAACTCCCCTTTTTTTTGAAGTCCACAACTGTTTCCTGGAATTCCATCGTTCTCTGCTGTCGCTGTTTGCGATGCATGTTTGGCTGGTCCTGCTGTGTCTCATGCTCTGGTTATAGCGCCCCCTTCTGTCATTCCCTCTTCAGGCCGTGGCCGTGCATGTGGAGAGAGCCGATTACGTCAAGGCACAGTGGGTCCTGGACTGGCTGAAGGAAGAGTTCAACTTGTCCCCAGTAAGTCTACCAAACCTGCTGTTGTGTGCCCTTCTCCTCTAGGGAGCGCCTTTCTGATGTGTTTTGAGACGGTCATGTGATGCGCGCTTGACCATTCCCGAAGCAGGATGCAATCCCCCCCCCGCCTGCAGCATTGGGCAGATGCTGAAGCCGCCGTAATGCGGTCCTGCTCGCTGCTATACTCCGCAGCACATGTGCTGCACTTTGAAAGTTACCAGTACTCCCACATGGTCCCTCAGAGGAGCCGGCCTGAGGTCTAGCAGCCCACGTCCCGCCTTACATAACACATTAGTGAATCTTTCTGGCATGTCTGAGAGAATTACGCCAGCAGGGGGGGGGCATCCCTTTGGAGGTCGTTAGCTATTCACAGGATGTGCCAGATGTATTCAAGCAGTGGGCTTGTCTGGGAGATGCACTGGAACCTGCGTTTGAAGTGAGTCTGCTGGCTCTCAGTAACCGTGGTTTGTATGTACTGTGTATTATATAATATACACTGTGATTGGCATGAGGCAGGAACCAACCAGCTGTTGCATGATGCACACTCAGTCACACATATGGCCAGTTTAGGCAACTCCAGTTCACTTAAGTTTATAATGTTTCTGGGCAGCGGAAGGAAACGGGAGGATCCGCAGAAAAAGCCACGTACACACAGGGTGAACATGCATGCACATGCAACTGTTACATCGCAGGGACCGTGATAGTCTGCTGCATTCAGTCCATCCAAGTCGCAATGAAATATTTTTGCTCAGTCTTAAGGAACAGAACTTGGCAAGCTTTGCAATTTTAAGGATGGTTGCTTTTCAGCATTATTGTGTGTGTGTGTGTGTGTGTGTGTGTGTGTATAAATCAGTCTAATATTTACCATCACTGCTTCTGCATGCAATCTCTGAGAGAATCATAATCATTCTTGTTTTTGCTGTTGGACTC
The DNA here is from genome assembly GCA_026777045.1 of Hyperopisus bebe. Lineage (NCBI taxonomy): Eukaryota > Metazoa > Chordata > Actinopteri > Osteoglossiformes > Mormyridae > Hyperopisus > Hyperopisus bebe. The sequence continues at coordinate 19,972,503 of JAODJW010000033.1, forward strand.
ATTCATAGACTGTTCTCAAAAATAATTATGTTTAATATGTATGGTATTATGTAAGATGACAGCTAAGGGATGGGCCTGTCCTTTGTTTTAGCAGAGATTATTTTGACATGTAAATTGTAGAAAGTGAATTGAGGAAAATGCTTTAAGTAAAAATGAGGACAGATGGGCTAGGCTACTCAAAGAAGCTAATTGCCACATAGCTAAAGCAAACCTCATTATTGGGTGAGTCCTTCAAACCTGAATGTCTTAAGAATTTGTACTGCGGTTGGTCTGTGGTGATAGTTAAGGCCTGCTTTGTAATACTGACAGACTGCATTTTAATCCAATGTTGATGTTAAGTGCTTCCACACCTATGATGCTTCTGCTCCACCTTCCTTCCACCATATTTTCCAGTGAGCGAAAAGGAAAATTTTAATTGATCCTTTTCAATAATCAAGTAATCAGGTTTAATCGAGCGATCATGACCGCTCTAGCTGCATGTGCATAGTGTAATCAGGTTTGTTGTGATGCTTGTGATTTTTATTTGGCAGAATCTGAAGATGAAGCTCTCCATGATTCTCAACATGAAGGATGCGTACCATACGTTTCTGACGGCCTTCAGCTTTGTCAGCTTGGTGGAGAATATAAAGGTGTTCCTGGAGCAGTTCCTGGAGGATTACCCCTCTGACTTTATCTTTAAGGTGCGTCAGATCATGCTGATCGACTTTAGGCTATGTGTGACTATAGGGATGTTGGTTCTTCTCGATGCCTGTTTAATGCCAGCTTGCATCTGAGAGTGGGGTGTCATTTGCAGTGTACTTGTCACCAACATGTCCCTTATCACAGGTGCCCTGATTCTGTTGCTAAAGTACCTGGTTGGTGCATCCTTAAGCAAAAGTAGACATCAGCAATCGTTAGGTAGTTAGCAGGCTTGGCTTCTCTGTGAGATCCTTTCTCCAGAAGCCCCGTCTCTGATACAGCGCCCCCTTTAGTTAACACATGACATCTGCTGACTTCTTTAGAGATCCTGTCATCCTATTGGTTTTGGAAGGTTTGTTAAATGGACGGCAAACATAAGGACAACGCGTATGTGCTTGTGTATATATGAACTTGAGCATGTACTGCCCTTGTTGAAATTAATTTTCTCTGGGAAACCACATAATGTATGATGGTGACCCTAAATCCACCCTCATTACCCTTTATTGTATTTTACTTCCTGGCTCAATGGAGCTGTGGATAATACCAGAAACTGCTCAAGCCCTTAATTCCTTTATACTTTTTCTTGGCACAAATGGCCAATTACAAATATGGTAATCATTTGCGATTAATCAAAATCGCAATTATCGTCATGAATTTGACACCTATTAAAAATGTGCTTATGTGCAAATATGCACATAGTAGATGTGTAATGAGACAATTTTAGAGGTGAGTGGGCAACCATATAAATTTGACCAAGGGTGCGGGAGCGCCCCCTACATTGTGGGGCAATCTCACAGTGACCCTGCACTGGGTCTAGGGCTGGGGACCGAACTTCAGTACTTTTGTGGCACCGATCAAAATGCTCCAGTCCTCTTGGGAATCTTTCGGTGTCAAATTTCAATACCCAAACAGTAAATATTCGCATCTGTGAGCTAATAAGCATGCAGCATACGTATGTAAAGACCTAATGTCGCTGGTGATTGGCTGTTTAACATAACGTGCCAGTGATTATTAGCGGGATGACGTTAGTGTTTTTTTTTTGGTTTGTGGGAAATGAAAGATTGATCTGCTGGCATCGATCATGTCAACCAGTTCACACGCTCACACGCCACACCTTGTGTTTCTCACGCTGAGAAATAAGGGATAACCCCTTCAACTTGTCCCCAGTAAGTTCGTACTAAATTGAATTTCTCAGTCGGACTAATGTGATTGGAAGTCGATTTACTCCTGCATGTATATGTTCTGTTGGACTCAAACTACCCTAGATGCTGCGTTCTCATCTTTGCTGTTTAAATCACTCCTGGACCTGTTCGTCAGAAGTTTGTTATACTCCTTTTTTATTTCATAAATACCCCAATATTTATTAAAATATTACAGGATGAATGAAATCACATTGCGATATTTGATAAATTTCCAATACTATGCTGTCCTAGTTTATTTTACAAAATACTTTATTTCTTGTTATGCTATCCTGAAAAATTCAGTTTGAGCTCCTCCGTTCGTTTGCCCTCCCTGTCATGTTTGCTCCTCCTGTGGGCTGCATGGAACTTTCTTTCCAGGTTGGTTGCTTTCCCCTAAGTGTGTGTGTGTGTGTGTGTTCTCAGTGCAAAGGGGAATTTACAGGCTGTGCATTGCTGTCAAACTGCAGATTGTCCTTTATGAGTCTGTCGGCCTGGCAGCAGACAGGGGACACTGTGCAGAAGGCAGCTGTAGTTAAGTTTTAAAGTAGCTGAATCCATCTGTGGTGGGAGCTTCAAAGTGCATGTCTGGTGGATTTTCCCTCTGGGGGTGGGTGCTTCATGGAAACGTCCTCCCTCCCCCTGCAGGCAGCTTCAAAGGAGACACGGTCACGTCTGGCAGCAGGGCAGATGAGCAGCGAGGATGAGGAGTCCTCAGAGAACACGAAGGAGCCATCCAGGTAGTGGTGAAGCTGAAAGTCCGTGGTCTGCCCCGCGCCGTCTGCCCCGCGCCGTCTGCCCCGCGCCGTCTGCCCCGCGCCGTCTGCCCGGTCTTCCGGCTGCTTTATCACTGACTTGGCTGTTTTGTTCTAGGACGGACGAGGCAGAGACAAAACTCAAGGCATCAGATCAAAATCAGTGAGTTCAGTGGATTGAGTTTATTTTTCAAATGGTTGAAATTAATTAAAATCCACAAAATTGCATATAGTCGTCATGCTGACCTTTTACCCTGACCCCCCCACCCACTTCCTCACTTAAATAGGACAGTGGGGGCCTCAACATCCTGCCAATTAAAAACAAGGTAAGAGGCTATCGGTTTGGCACCCTGATTGCTAATCTCAGTAACGGTACCCACTCTTGGGGTATGAGAGCAGACCCCCCCCATCCCACTTCCCCTATTTTTGAAGCCCCGTTTAATGCCTGCTGATGTAAGCAGGGGTCTTGCATTCCTGTCCCAGACTTATTGCATAGCCATTAATTTGCTGCTGGATAATTTTCACCTGTTCTTGAAGCACCTTCATCTGGCAGCCTGACATTTTGAAAATCATTTTGCCTTTGCTGGCCTTTTTGTTTTCTAAAGTCGAATTTCACCTTGGCTGCTTCTGAATTAATTGCCATGGCTAACAGTGATGATCAGTCAGAGATGCTAGTCTTGGTGTCTTCGGCTGAAAGGGATGTCATGGCCTCTGATAAATGTGGGCCCGGAATCATTCATCCTGAGCAGCTACCCATGCCTGCTTGTAGAGAGCTCCGCCATAAACCTTGTAAAATAGCGGCATGATGCTTTTTAATGTATGACCATCTGTGTCACTTAGAGGAACATCAAGCAAACAGTCTTCTGTAATGTCTTCTTTTTTTCCTTAGGGCAAAAAGAAGTTTATTTCCTAAACACAATATTTGGCCGTGGAGACCAGACAGCAGCAAGAAACCTCAAAGTAGCCATCACATGCACTTTAACATGAGGGGCAAGTGTTTGCACTTATATTCTGCTTTTATTAATAAATGTTGGCATGGCTACCTTTGTGCTGTGATGTCCTTGATGATTTGCTATCTTCCTGATGCCCGTTGGCCTGTTGCTGATCCTTTGAGGACACAGCTCACAGGATCACCATAACATTCCTTCCGCTGAGAAAGATGCATGACTGTATGTATCTCGTAGGGAAAGACCGTTGTACCTGCCAGCCTTCCAAGTCACAGAAGTCGACAAAGCCTTCAAGAAGAGCAACAAGAAAGGTTTATGTCCCTTTGGATGATTTTCTTTCGCTGCTGGATAATTTATTGGTGAATTTATCAACGCTGTGACCGCAGTGTGAGATCAGTAAGTGTGTGTGATGTGTGAGTGGGTCACATGGTTGGATGTGGAGTCTAGGTGAGCATATTTCTCTCTGACTGTTTGCAGAAATGGACGTATGAGGAAGACCAGGACTTGAAGAGTGGCGTGTTCCGTTACGGCATGGGCAACTGGGCCAAGATCCTGCAGGAGTTCGACTTTGAGGGCCGCACCAATGTCATGCTGAAGGATCGGTGGAGAACACTGCAGAAGCAGAAGAAGGTGGGAGGGAGGTGATGAGCTGGACAGGTGCCAGGGTGCTCACTCCAGCCCCGATCCCCCCCACCCTCAGCATCCTGCGGCCCTGCAATTCTGGGTGAATCTCTTAGGTCCCTGTTTTTGTGACCAAAAGACCCGATTGGTCACTTCAGGCCTTGCATGAATGCAGACTTGGGATCCTCATCTCCCCCTTCAGAGAGATTCCTTCCATAAACATTTCTTGAAGCCACCAGAGGGTGCTAGAAATGTCTGAGCATTTTAGTTTTGTTAGATACTTATTAAAAGCAAGTATTAATCGTTTTGTTTTGGCCACTTTGTACCACACCCTCTCTAGATACACACCAAGCCTCTGTCTTTGACACATTCTGCATTGACGACATTCTGTTTTTGTCAGCCCTCATAAGATTTATCGGAGCTTCGATGGAATATTTACTCATGCTAACAAAATAAGTAAAAATCAGGTTACAAGCTAAATTTATATACATTTAATTGTCTATTGGTTTGGTGCAATTAGTGTTTGGTCGTTTTGTTTGTGTATAACCATGTAGAGTCTTTGGAGAGGCTGGCCTGCATTGAGAGATTTTGACAGCAGATGAGGTATTGATGTGTGTACCAGGTTTGGAAAAATACTGGTTTATGGTTGTTAATATATTGGTTGTTATATATTTTTTTCCCTTGCAAACAGGCTGACATTACCCTTGTGATTTGTGGATAGTGTTATCGCAAGATTTCAGATGTTGGAACAAGGGTATTTGCATGCTCAACAAATGTAAAATTCTTTAAAGATTTAATGATTCGCCCCTAATGCCATCTGAGAGTTTCTCACATCACTGATTACCTGCTTTGTAAAGGAAACAAGTTTATTTTTATTTTGTTTATTAGTTTTTTTTATTATTAAATAAACCAGATGTGTGAGATGTCTCTGAGATAAAATATTCAGCTCTGTGGTCCAACAAGATTGTCTTTTTGTGCAATTGTTGGATCCTCCAGAATCTGGAATGCATTTTAATATTGTATTGATGGTGATTATTAAGTCTGCTATACTGTGCCTCAGATTAAGGTGAAAATCAAAGCAGTACCCAAAACAGTGAGCTACTACAGATGCTGCTTTAACACATGAAGAATGGTGACTTAAATGCATGAAATGGTACAAAATTGTAACATGTGGAGTTGCCCTGTGTGTGTTTTTGCAGTGTTGCAGTGAGGACATATCAGCAGGGGCTGGTTCCATTTGTGCCAGGGGGCCGTTAGACAAAGACAAAGCGCCTGAGTCCGTGTGCCCCTGCCTCGGCTGTTACCCACTGCCTGCCACTGCAGCAACTCCCTGGGTGGGGAAGAGGCGTGTCAGTCTACTATGCCCTGCTGCGTCCAGGGTCACCTGTCTGCCCAAAAGGATAAGACACCCCACCCACCTCCCCACAGAGAAGAAGCAGGATCATGGCCATAACCTCTGGTCTGCATATTCCCCCACTCTAGCCTCAGGCACATCCATGTCATCTTGTTTTATTTAATGTAACTGTTCATGCGGTTTGTATCAAACCTGCCAGAGGAGGGGCCGTCGCCCCATCAGCTGCAGCATGCACAGGGCCGGCCCTCCACCGTGCAGTGGGGAGACGGCGTGGTTATGCGGAACTCCACGGAATACCTGGCAGAATCAGAGGGGTGTTAATGTCAGGTGGCTTGGGGGGGCTGGGGCTGGGTGTGAGAGACTGCCTTCCCCAAAACCCTCAGGATTTCATGGACTGTCACCAGAGAAATTGTCACGCCTAGCATCCAAGCTGCTGTGTCTGACATTTCTGACGTTGGCTCCGCCCTCCACCGTACGTAGCTGAAGTGATGAAGGCAGGACCTGAGGGGGCATAATAGTGAAATATGCAAATCTGAATTTACCCCCCACACACACAACCAAACACAATCTGGGATTCTGCATTGGAATGTAATTAAAGCAAGTCTTCTGGAAGCATCTCAGACTATGAATCGAGTTCAGCCTGTATTTCAAACATACAGCAGTCGTTGGCTTTTACACTCTGACGATTTGCCTTAAGTGTTTCAGGAATTTAAAGTACATGTTCTGCTTTTCCTTTCCTGCATCTGACCTGGGCTGCGCTCACGTGTGAGACCGTAAGTGTGCTTGGTCACGCAGGTGATGCCGTGACTGTGTTTGGTCACACGTGTAACACCATTAAATCAAAGTGTGTTTGTGTGTGTGAGACACTGAGCGTGTTCGGTCGCACGTGTGACACCATGAGCGTGTTTGATCGCACGTGTGACACACTGAGCGTGTTTGATCACACGTGTAACACCATGAGCATGTTCGATCATACGTGTGACACCATGAGCGTGTTTGATCACGTGTGACACCATGAGCGTGTTTGATCACGTGTGACACCATGAGCGTGTTTGATCATACGTGTGACACCATGAGCGTGTTTGATCGCATGTGTGACACCATGAGCATGTTTGGTTATGTGTGTGATACACTGAGCGTGTTTGATCACACGTGTAACACCATGAGCGTGTTTGATCGCACGTGTGACACCATGAGCGTGTTTGATCGCACGTGTGACACCATGAGCGTGTTTGATCGCACGTGTAACACCATGAGCATGCTTGCTTACTCGCATGACACTATGAGCATGTTTTAGGCCACATGTCAGATACCCATCCTTGCTGTTTGTTTCAGGATGTCCAGGGCCATTTAATAGTCAGACATGGCCAATATTTGCAAGAACATTATTTTTCCTGAATGAAACAATCATTTGTTTATGATACAGTTTGTGAGCGAAACTAGCTCTGGTGTCTCAAAAACTCGTTTATCATCAGACTTGACCAGACTTTCATTAAATATCTACGAAGATATTTAATGGAGCAAAAGCACTATCTAGCTGCTCCTAAATACTGGGCTATTCAGTGCAAATACTGGATTAAAATATTTGGACACAGTCACTATTATTACATGCAATGCTTATTCTCAGCTGCGAAATACCTTATGACACTAAGTTGTGTAAAATACTGATCCCAGTAAAATAAACTGCTCTGTGGACAGACGCTTACATGCTGCAGGTTCTGGGTGCCTGGCTGATGCTAACACACTAACCCAAGTCCTCCTCACTGAATCGTGCCCTGTTGTGACACAGGCCTTGCAGACCCATGGAATAAAGCGATAAAATGTCACTGATTCCATAGCCCCTGTGTTTCCATGGGATCTGCAGGTCAAATGTACACAACCCAGTATTTTATAAGAGTTAGCTCTGACCCAGGGGCTTCTTCTGGGAAATGCAGGGCTGTTTTACTGCGGGGACAGATGCAGCGTGGCACTTACAGAAGTACTCACAAGGTGGCCTGCTGCCTCTCACGGTCCATAAAAGTACTTGTTGCACTTGGCTGAACCCTTGCTTCAGTAGAAATCCAGTTGCTACAGGGCTCCTTCATTATCATCTGCTCAGCGATTCCATGAAAGGGCGGATAGCAAACACTGTGCTCAGCTTTATAAAGAATTCATGCGTGTTTAACGACCAATATGTATGCTGCAATTTACGAACTACTGCATCTGAGAGGTGAGTTTTAGATGCATATAGGGAAAGTTAGGCATTTCAAATACTGTTTCAAATGAAATATAAATATCAGTTACAATGCAGAGTGTAGCGCAAGACGTGTGATTAGTGACCTTTTACTCCATCCCTCAGCTGATATCTTAAATTTAATTTAAAATATTTATGTATTCCTTAATATTCTATAATTGTGAACTTTTTAATTAGTTTTCTTTATGCTTACTTGTCTATTTCATATTTGCATGCTGGTGTTGTATTTAAGAATCTCCACCTGGATTCAATCAAGTTTAACTAAACCTCATCTAATCTTAACCTTGCTGTTAAACTGCACTAAGTCGACAGGCATGTAGGACAGAGTGTGCCGCACCCAAACAGGAATGGTCCAAACCCGGGCAGTGTTCGGACCGGAAGCCCCCCCCATGCCTGGACACAAGCTGCAATAGTCGAAACAGCAGTCCCTGGTCCTCCGACAGGCCTCGTCGCAGAAGCAGGTGTCGAACCTGTGTTCCATCCCCCACCCGGTGCTGTCGTAGGGTCGGTACCGGAGCAGCACATCCTTGAGCAGCCCGCCTGGACCGCGTGGTACACTCCCAATAATACCCCCAGCCAGACCAGGCCTTGCGTCGCTCTTGCTGGATCGGCGCTACCGCTGTGGCCTCACAGCACCTAGACCACTTACATTTGGACCCCCGTCCCAGCTGCAGGACCTGGAGGGGAGGGGGTCGCGGGACGAGAGCTGATGAAAGGGCGACTCGGTGACAGCTCAGACCGTTCCAGAGGAAGGTTCATTTCAGACGCACTATGAGGGAATGGCTCCTCCTCTCTGCTCCTTGCTTTTCAAGCCGATTCCCCCCTCCCGCCTCGCCCCAGCGTGGCACTGCTGTCCGGCCTTTCAGGGGAGAGTCAGTGGGGCAGAGCTGCCCTGTGGAATGCACTGGAATGTGAATGTGCTGCACAAGGAATTCATTGTGCAGCACACAATGAATGAACTGGAATGGAAATGTGCTGCACAATGAATGGACTGGAATGGAAATGTGCTGCACAATGAATGGACTGGAATGGAAATGTGCTGCACAATGAATGAACTCGAATGCAAATGTGCTGCACAATGAATGAACTGGAATGCAAATGTGCTGCACAATGAATGCACTGGAATGCAAGCGCTCTGCCCAAAGAATGCAGTGGAATGCAAATGTGCTGCACAATGAATGCACTGGAATGGAAATGTGCTGCACAATGAATGCACTGGAATGCAAATGTGCTGCCTAAAGAATGCACTGGAATGCAAATGTGCTGCCCAATGAGTGCAATGGAATGCAAACGTGCTGCCCAATGAGTGCACTGGAATGCAAATGTGCTGCCCAATGAGTGCACTGGAATGCAAACGTGCTGCCCAATGAGTGCACTGGAATGCAAACGTGCGGCCCAATGAGTGCACTGGAATGCAAATGTGCTGCCCAATGAGTGCACTAGAATGTGAACATGCTGCCCTTCAAATGTGCTTTGCGGTGAATGTGCTGGAATGCGAATGTGCTGCCTGGTGAATACACTGGAATGTGAACATGTTGGCCCAGCTTGAGGTCACAGCCACATGAGGAATTTCAGTGAAGTCTTCAAACACTGTAGCACTGTTTGGCCTGCTAATCATGCAGGCATAGTTTTGGCGAGACCCATCCCACAAGAGGCAGATTTCGGTCCAAGCCGTGGAGTAGATGAGGTCATCTGGGTTTAAATGTCCAAACAATTGGGCCCCTGTATCTGCTGATTTTGCTGCCTAACGGTCAAGCGAGGATAACAGCCATCAGTATCACGAGGGGAGATTTATGGAATCGCACCTGATGTCTCTGGTCGGTATTAAAGCCAAACCGGCACATCCAGGCTCAGCTGGGAAGGCCAGTTCTGTAGCTCTGCTACGGCTGCATCATCCTGATAGTGACACTGTGCTCTGTAGGTATACCGTTGATTTAGAACCAGGGGTCCGTGACCCTACACTGGGGCTGCTAATTAATGAAGTCATTAATGGATTTCTTCCAGGTCTTTGATTTAATCTTGGGAAATTTCTCACACTTGGAATTCCCGTTGCCTCAGCAGGACCTAGCCGAAAGTGTCCGTTTTTATTACATCATTTTACTATTCGTGTGAATTTGCAGACTGGAGTTAGGGGGCATGGTTCCCACGGTTACACATTTTTTCCTCAATCAAATCATTTTGCCATGGACACACATGTCTTACTATGGACGCATTCGTCCTTGTTTGGACAGGTTGACAATCCCATATGGATCAGTCATCTTTTTTTTTTAAATGTCATTCTCTACACACCCCAACAAAATGTATCCTCTGCATTTAACCCATATGTGACATCATACCAGGCAACCATTTCTAGCACCTAAGGAGCAGTGCCTTGCTGGTCAGGGATTCAAACCAGCAACCTTCCACTCATAAGTACACTTCCCTGACCATTAGGCCACCACTGCTCATCCAGCCATAGCTCATTATAATTCATGTTAATTGGCACTAATTGCTTAATTGTATTGTATCCAGTTGGAGCTGCATTAAGGCTTTGTTACATATGGTTGTGTTTGCATGTTGCGTGTGTGCTAGAGTTAAGAGGATTGGCTTTTGAGCCACGATACAAATTGGGCTATAAGTTCCAAAGACACCCTGCTCCCCTACGCCTGCACCGTGTCGTGCAAAACTATTAAAGCCCATCTGCTATGTGAGCCACGTTTTCTTCCATTTTTGCTACCTACTGACCAGAATGTCCAAATATTTACTAAATGCTTCAACCGAAAGCAAACAAACCGACTGGGTTTCACTATCATAAGAAATAAAATGTGATGTTTTTTGGAACTGGAGAGAGCTACCGAAGGCGTTTCTCCTTAGCTGGGAATGTGATGTGTACATAGCGGACTTGCGACGTGTCTTATGGGTTTCCTGGCAGCCAGGCTATAACTCCACAGCTCACCCTCGTTCTCCATGGAGTCAAGGGATACAGCAGTATTCCAGCCTGACGCCCCTTGCACTGCAACTGTGACAGTAGATACTGGAGCTTTGATGACTTTTGATCAGAGAAGGTCGGGCTCACAGGTAGGAAAGCAAGGTGAAACTTCACGATCACGATGATGTCGAGATCAGCCAATGTGTCCGAACACCTTCAGGGTTCGGGAGACCTGTCCACCTGACCTGCCCATGTTTATTAAACATAAGGATACAGAGAATTTATACAGATCACTAATTTTTGGGTGTCACAATACGCATCTCATTAATATTTTAGGCACACTGCTAATCTGCTTACCAAACTATGGGTGTAAGAAAACATCCGTTGAGTACCGAAAAGCCAACGTCCAGACAAATGTTTCACCCGTCATCGAAAGCCCAGGTGATGATTTCGCATGTGCCATATAATCGCGATTACATCATGATGTGATCGCAACAGCCCTACACCAGGTACAGGACAGCAGTCTGTCTTGTGTTCCGTGTCCTGGGTCTTGAGGTTGCCTTTTGTCACATGTCCCTATGCACCAGGGCTATCATCAGATCAGCCTACAGCAGGAGAAGAGCAGCGTCCTGATAGCCGGGGAACTCAGAGGTTTACTCTATCACCTGCGATGCTTCTTTACAAAAGTTTTTGCTCTGTCACTTCAGATGACACCTCTAGGGGGTGCTAAACTGGGGGTGAGTGAGGCAGTCTTCCGGGACGTGCCATCAGCACCTCACAGCTCTCACAGTGACATCATGTATCTAAAACGGCCATCCTGCTGAGGCTCATAGGTGTGGTAGGTCTTCATTACGTTTTCATAGACAGATGTGGACAGAACAGTAAGCAGATAATGAGGGTTGGTCTATACTGTGATGGACTGCTGTCTTAACCATGGTGTCCTGTGATGGACAGCCGTCCTGTCTGCAGTATCCTGTGACAGACTGCTGTACTGTGCGATGACCTGTGACAGACTGCTGTCCTGTACCTGCTGTCCTCTACCTGCTGTCCTGTGACAGACTGCTGTTCTTTCCACGGTGCTCTGTGTGTCCTGGGATGGTTTCAGACTGAGAGCCAATTATGGCAGATGGATGGCGTAAATGTTGTAGTTCAGGCTTCACTCTATAAAGGCAGACCATTAGTCTGGCTGTTTCTTAATGAAATAATTCCATTCTCTGGCTGTCAGAGAGAAATTATCTCACCAAACACTCCTATCCTATTCAGTCAAAATAGATGTTGAAAATAGAGAGGTTTTTACAAACTGCAGTTTTCTGTGAAAATGAAACCAAGGGCACCAATCACATGTAGTAGTGAGCCAAATTGTACAGAAACAGTATTTAATATATAAGCCAAAAGGCACAGACTCCATTTTCCGGGGTGTGCTACCTCTTCCTCAGTTGTTCCTGTCTTGGAATTATTCTGAATTGTAATTAAAGGTAAAACGTCAGCTTTCCCGTCACCTGTGAGATTTAGAGACATTGTGGCCCAGTTGGCCCCGACTTACTCTCTGACCGACATGTTTTACCCCAACTTCAGCTGAGCACAACATCTCCGCTCCAGGTCCTAATTGGTGTGGAATAACAAATGCATCCCGCATGGCCCAGCAGCGGATGAGCATTGTGACTCGGAGGCCATCCCTCACCTGGAAAAATATCCCCGGACTGCCACTGTTTTTAAAAGCCTGCGAGTCAGCTTTTAGCAGTGTCTGCACAGACTGATTCATTAACCTGTCAGAGGAAGCTGTACTCCGGCTCTGAATGGATTTGTATGCCTATTTATAACCAATATCATTTATAACATGAAGCCGGGGTCCAGAGAGAGTCAGGACCGTTCCAAAAAAATTCCATCCTGCCTGGGTGACGTCAGTTCTGGGCCAGACTGACTGGCACGTGGATTTGTACATATAGAATTGATCATGTGGGTTGAGGGTCGCATGCATGAGCACATTATTGATTTCCTTGTGATGAAACCTTTGACATCAATGCCCAAGTGAAGCCATCGTGTATATCCGTGTTTTTTTTTTTGCAATTAAACTCTGACACAAAGTCTATCATCACCCTTCCCACGGGGACTACAGCAAAAGTGTAATGGCACAGAGAGAATATTAGTCTGTTCTTTAACTCCCTAATTACATTCTTAAGATCCATTTGACCCTTTGAGGAAGAGAAAACTGAAGGACATGGAGGGCTGGTAAAGATAAAGGACCACCATTCGATTGGCCAGGGAATCTGTCAATCACAGGGCCTCAGCGAATGACACTGTTTCGTGGATAACAAAATTCAAGATGGTTGAGGAGCAGAGGTGATCGATTTAAATCTGTTCGTCACGGAAATGTCAGACTGCAGCAGGAGGGAATGCTGTAAACCAAAGCAGCTCCTTTCAGAGCTGCGCTGCTCAGTAGGACCACGGCAACATGTGTTTTTTACCCCAGAATCCTCTGCAGGGTCCTGGTGGAATGAATACAAATGAATGAGTGTGAGGAGACGGTTTAGAGAAAGGACCAGAATTAATTTGTGAAAGATGTGTGCTCACCTGAAGGGATGCCTTGTGTGAGAACATTCTGTCACTCATCAGGTGAAGCATTATTTCAGGTAATTGTGTATTTTACTTTCCATCCTACAGATCCGAAGGTGAACCATTGCACAACGCATTTCCTGAGAAGGCTTTGACTACAAAGCTGTGATTACAAAGATACATATTCAATATGCGACGGTTATGGCACTCTTGTCTCGCAGCTACACAGTATATCAGCATGGTTTAGGTGACATAATCCTGTAATGTTACTGTACCCTGATACAGTTTAGGATCAGTCTACCAGATCCCTTCTCATGGTCCCAATGATTTCTCGCTCCAGAATATAATCTCCTACAGTATAACTGAGTGGTGGCTGCCTTTGGCAGGACAGCATGGTTCCGTCTGGTTCTGTGTTCTTCTCCCTTCCATTTACATTTGCTGTTTCAATATCCAAATGTCAGCCTCTGGCACACAAGCTGAGTCTGCACCTACGAACGTTCTGCTGACTGGACCTTCCTCTGGCACAGTCTGGAGTCACCTTCAAGCTGGAGAGAATCTGCTTGCTTCACTAGTTCTGAGATGTGCTTCAGAGTCACCTTGGAGTGGATTGTCTGCTTTGGTTTTCTTCGTCGGGGTTCGGGGGCCAGCGTGATGTTCCACCTCAATGTACCAGAACTCACGTCTGTGATACTCCTTTCCAGTATCTTGATATAACAGTTTACTTTTTTGATGAGGTTCCTGCTGGCCTGTGGTAGTCACATGGTCTGGGCCGCTGGTGGGCGGGGCCTTCTGCAGGCCTAATAAAAGTCTCTTTCTTTACTATTTGTTTGTCTTTTTTTTTGTCCCACTTAGCTGGAACGGCAGGGGCAGTGACAAGACAATATGGCAGCTAGGTGTCGCTCTCAGTTAGGGAGCCCCCTGCTGGTGACCCCTGCCACACCCTGTGCAGTATTTCTAATAAACACTTTTACATGACATCTTTAATCTCTGATGCATTTTTAATTCTGCAGTTGAAGAACATCATTTGGTCAGAAGTTTTTTTATCAAGATGGCAGAGGAAATGCCATCTCTTTACAAATTGAAGTAGAAAACAATGCTTAGTTACATAAGTTGACTGGAATATGTATTTTTGTTGATAGTCTTTAATAGTTTTTAACTTTCACGGGGGGTAAGCTATGTCACTGGAAAACATCAAGGCCAGTTAATATGCAAGATGGCAACTGCAGTGTGTACAAATGCATGCATACTGTTCTCATGCTTACGTAACATACTGTATATACTGCATTAACGGTAGAGTAGTAGGCTTCTGGCGAAATCCAGTGTGTACTGTGTAAGTTTGGGATTTCAGACACACCCTATGAGTGTTTTCTCATAAAAAAGGGGGACATTTGGCTTTGCTAGTTGGCTGTGAGCATCAAAAAATGACCTTCGTGCAAGATTCTGACATGGGGGGGTCAGCGAGTCCAGTGAATTTGCCCTGGGAACTCAGAACAATCCTCTCCGACATCACCAGACAACCTTCTTTCTATCCAAAGTCAACAAAAGGAAGTTATTATGAAAACATCATATAAGCAGTACAGAGATGATCTAGATGAAAAAATAATTATGGATAAATACGTAGAATTCTTTGCCAACTGGCAGTCTGACTTTCAGATTTGCATATTGTAGCGCGTTTGGCTGCAGGGATTAGAACTGACATACTGCTAAAACACACTTTGTCTAATTACTTAATACATTTGATGGAGCCTGTTGAATTTTTTTTTCATTTCTCTGACTCAAATGTTTAATCTTTAATTAATCTATTAAGCAGCTTTGAGCAAAGAAATGTTTTTTCCCTGTAATTGCTTATATAATGTTAATAAAAGCTTCACTGCTTTTTTTTTTCTTCCTTTCTTTGGCCAGCGGATGGGCAAACACTGTCAGATGATTCATCTGCTCGAAATGATTGACGCGTCTGCCACAGTAAGTCTCTGCGCTGCTCATCATTGTGCAAAGTGAAGGACCTTGGACTGCACATTATGGTTTGTTTACAGCTCAGTGAATGTCCTCTGGCTCTCACAAGCCTTCATAATATAATCTTTTCAGGTAAGAATATTCTCTCTTCAGCTGGTGTTTATCTTTGACTGCTGTCTGGCTGCAGAGGTCTAACTGGCTGCAAGTAGAATAGGATAGTGTGTTGGTTTAATGCATTTTTGTTGCTGTCTATTTTGATTCATCTCCGGGTTCCGCACTGGTCCCTAGACCAGATGCCATCGTGCTTAAAGACATGACCATCTTCTGTATCTACCTAGCTATGGTGGCTTTTCAGACAAACACTGCGTGAGTAGATGCGCGTTTCAGGTTTAGCTTGTTCTCCTCATGTGGGATTGCGGTGGGAACTCCAGCTTCCTGAACTTTCCTGTCTAAATTGCCCATAGTGTGGGTGTCAGTGTACGTACTTGTCTTGAGATGGACTGGCATCCCATCTAGGGGTTCCCCCAGAGGTGGGAAATTCAGGTTCAGAAAGTACAAATCCAGACCAAGGTTTTGTTTCAACCAACCAGTTGAGCATGAAGAGTCCAGTCAGAGAGCACTCAGCTGGTTAATTGAACCAAAATGTTGGTCTGGATTTGTACTCTCTGGACCTGAACTTTCCACCTCTGGTTTCCCTGCCATGTGTCCAGGCTTCAGGCTCATTGTGACCCAGTACTGCAGCGTTTCCCAATCTGGCCCTCAAGGACCCACAGCCGGTCCACATTTTTGCTCCCTCCCAGCTCCCTACCGTGACCCTACCAGGAACTGGGAGGGAGCAAGAATGTGGTCTGTCTGTGGTTCCCCAAGGACCGGATTGGGAAACAGTGCTGTACTGGATAAATGGCTGGAAAGGATAGTCTGACAGATGAATCGATTGCGTGAAACATATTCATTCATGCTATTAACCTGAAAAATGTGGCTGTAAAGAATTTTATAGGTTCAGATACTGAGCAGTACCTTCTAGGTGGGAGTGAGTAGGTGGACAGTCAGGTTTATCCTCACTTGGGCTGCTAATGTTCTATCAGAGCATGCTGCAGGTGTCTTCATGATGAGCTCTCAGTGTTTGCTGTTCAAATTTGCGTATACTGCAAGGCCTTGTCGTCGGCACTACTCTGTCATTACTACTCATGACTACTGAATACTATGCGAGTATAGAAAATGGAGGGATGGACAACTGGGCTGTTTTCTTTATCAAATCATGGGTTGCAGCTATTTCTGTTCAGATGGTTCAATACCATTTTAATCTGATACTCCAGCAGAGACCGCTTCTGTCCATATATAAATTCCAATGTGCCCATTTTCTTCATTGAACTGGACACTGATGTGCATTATACCCTTGTTTCATGGATACTTCCTGATAGCACAGTATTTATGTATGTATTGGTGCTTAAATGTCATTACACACGAGTCCAGTGGCTTTACACTAAAAAGATATGCCTGTCAATGAGTGTTTAAACGCCACCAATAATATTACTATTGTATGTTTTTGTTTTAATGTAATTTAAATTTTGCACAGTCTTTTACCAGCTTTATACTGGAGATCATAGATAAAGACAAAAAATTCTGTAGTCTGTGCAGCAGGACTGGAGTGATTCCTGGAGACAGAACTGGCCCTAATTAAATTAAGGAAAATGGGGGAAAAAGAACAGGGAGTAATGTTTACAGGGACATTTTTAGCCTGGTCAAAGCAGTCACTGGTCAAAGGTCTCTCCTGCCCGTTCTCACTTTCAGACAGCCCTCAGAATTCTCCAGTCAGTTTTATGGATGGGTAATAATGTTGATGGAAAAAACAAAAAAAATCACGTAATAATAACAATCACTATAAATTACAGTTATATGCTGCAGTTTTTTATAGGCCCAAAACCAATGTGAAAAGTTTAAAATAGACTCGCAGGAAAAAAGCAACAGTGACAAAGACCTAGTCACTGATGTTAAGCACGACTTACAGCTTGACCGAATACAGTTAATGAATAGACTGACTACGTTATCCAGAGTGTGCTGAAGATGAGAGCGCTGTAAATGATTGGGAAATGTGTACACAGATTACAGCATACATCACACTGCACTGGCACTATCGCGGTGGGGCGCCATCAGCCATCAGCACTAATGGGGCCCTTTTTGCTTCTCACAGAGAATCTATTTTCCATTCAATCATAATATTTCCCTTCTCTCTCTCCCATAATGCCTTGTGAGCCTGGAAAGTCACCATCCGAAGCTGTACAAACATTTCCACTTCAGCACCCTCCTTGGTCGTATTTTCAGCTTTTTAAAGCTCCGCTTACATAAATTAACAATTTCCTCATTTAGCTGAAGGCAAAAGTAAATAAGAATTTTCTTCAATTGTTTTTTTTTTAATCAGACATTATTCAGAAAAAAAAAGACCTAAAGCTTTTCATGAAACAGTTCTGACTTCAGCACTATAAATACGCACAGATGTTACTATGGCAGGAGCGGCATCCTGACGCGCGGGGGGGGGGGGAGGCAGTGTGAGACGTAACGCTCTGCTGGGACACAGGCTCCCCACCCCCCATCACCCATATGATTTGAACGTGAGATTTTATTGAGTCACAGCACATAAATACTGAGGCGCAGCCACGCCTGTGCCCTCACACATTACAGCGGATGTTTCCGGAAGCTCTCTCTGCCCTGGCGTCTCACTGCAGTCAACAGTAAAAGTTAATGGTGTGATATTATGTGAGATTAGACTGTAAAAATCACTGTTTGCTAGCATTTCCTGCAAAGGCCAGTGGAGTAATATAGTGAATACAGGCCTGTTACCAACTTCCGCCAAATACAACGGTGAATTAACCGTGTAGCTTGATGTTCAATATCACAGGGACAAACCCAATACAGTGCTAATAAAAATGCCACAGTTCTAGTAAAGTACTGACATAATTACATTTTTACTTCCTTATTTCCGATAATGCTCACTCGAGAGTATTCTCAACACAATGCTTACATAAACACTTCCACAAATCCTCTAGGGCCCACGATAAATGGGGAATGTCTTTGCATCGTTTAAATACAAACGTCCCGGCTAATTACCTCAGGAGAGGCATCCTCACACATTTCAGCAGATGTTTCCTCTGCATAAATATAATTACAGACGCTCCTCTACTTACGAACTTTCAACTTACGAACTTTCAAACATATGAACAAAGAGGACTGTAAGTCCAAATTGTGTTCATTGAGCTCCCGTTTCCTATCCGCAACATCAATTTTTTTTTCTACGCGCCAATTCCACCCAGTACGACTTCTGGCCGCTACTCCCACCGCGCAGCAGCGTAGCATGCGTACTCCCAGCATCCTAGTTCTTAGTACCCTTAGAATGATGTTGAATAACGACTTAAGAACATTTCAAGTTACGAACGGCTGTTTGGAACGTATCTCATTCGTAAGTAGAGGAGTGTGTGTATAAAATTTAAATCAAAGATTGAAATTAGAATACTCTCGAGTGAGCATGTAGCCAAAGCAGCAGAAGTGGAGTGATCTGGCACTAATCAAATGCAATGCATGTATCTGTGCAAACTGCTCTGCATGATGGAATTTATGCATATAAAGTCATAGGATCACAAAGTAATTTTATTGGATATTTGACCTTTGCATTTATTGCCAGGAAATGAATTATACACCAAGGTTATAAATTATAAACACGTAAACTCTGAAAAATGTTCCTCTTTATTATTTTAAAATGAAACTTGCAGTACAGAACTGCTCTTTGCTCAAAATGAGCATCTCTCAGCAATAATGGGGTCAGATGTGGCTTAATAAAATAGAATATGCAGAGATGTCAGAGGATGGTATCGTGTGTCCGTTTACCAGATGAGATGCATGTTGATAATATAATAAAGTCAAGGTGCAAGAGCTAAACAGCTACACTGAATTAGCCCATACACAGGTGCCTTCACACATGCACACACACATACACACACACATGCACACACACATACGAATTCACACAAACATAAACATCCCTCAGTTCCTGAAACATATTCATAACTAAGATCTGTAAATTACTCTTTCATCGCACTTTGTTACCTTTTCAGCCTAGTTACTATCCCATGATATTTGACCCAATCAACGTGTATAAATGCCAATTATATGTGTGAC